>CM034079.1:32633927-33037926 GCA_019845555.1 Aristolochia fimbriata | reverse complement strand
AGTACCCTCAGCAGTTTAGGTTGATGCCTGCATTAGACTGTTTGAGCAATTTAAATCATCTGAAGGATCGTACTTTTTTCCTCTGCACATATTTGTGCTCCTGGTAATTTATGGTCGGTTATAGAACATGATTTTGCATCCTATGCTGTGTTAACTTTATTCTAATAGCATCATTTTCTGTTTGAACAGATTGGATCAGATATACACTTTATGTATTTAGAGGGTGCTGCCAAAACGGGACAGATCAAAGATGTTAAACGTGTAACAAGGGAATCTAAATTTTAAGATCCCGAACAGACAAAGAATTTGCTCATGAAAGCTATGCTACTGGATGCCAGGCCTCTGATAAATGTTTGTGGCCGTTTTGGTTTTGTTCCAGATCTTACCCACTACCATGTATGCCAACAACATGCTTTGATATATTGAAGGATATGGGCAAAAAGTAAGTCAATTCTAGGTATCTTTTTTTGGGATCATGTTTCAGGAATTTCATGTTTGAATCAAGGGTCGTGATTGCATAAATGTTGTTGAATGTGAATTGTTTCAGGTGAATCCTGGAAATGCTCCTTAAGTTGTTGTTCAGCTGTGTGCTGATGAGTGTCCTGAAGATTTCATCAAGGTCTTACTCTAACTGTCTGTTCTTTCCTTCCAGATGATCCTCTTGTTGTGCAATGTGAGAAGAGGGTGCACTCTCTCTCTCTCTCTCTCTCTTTGTCTCTCTCTTTCCCTTCTCTCTCCCTTCTTTCTTTGTTCTAGTTGTATTATTGGGCTGAGATTGGCTACTGTGTGCAGCACCGTGTACTGTGGTAGCCAATCTCATGCTGCCTGTTTAATTCTTTTGTCTCCATAGTCTTACTGTTTGGTGGTCTTGGCAGGTTGAGGCGTGAACTAGTTGAAAGCTAATTGAGGCAATTGCCACTGGTATTATATATTGCCTGTGGTTGTTGGAGAAAGGCCACTGGTATTGTATCTGCCTATGGTTTTCCTGGGTTGGAGAATTTGTTGAAAGAAAAAGAACAGAAAAGAAGGGGAAAGAAAAGAAGATAAAGAAAAAGAAAGAAAAGAAAAAGGAAGAAAGAAAAGAAGGAAAAAAAAAAGAAAGAAAAAGAGGAAAAAGAAAAAAAAGAAAGAAAAAAGAAAAAAAAAAAAAAAAAAAAAAAAAAGAAAAGAAAGAAAAAAAAAAAAAAAAAGAAAAAGAAAAAAAAGAAAAAAAAGAAAACAAAGAAAAAAAAGAAAGAAAAAAAAAAAAGTTCAGATCAGATTGTTCAGGTATGTGTTAGTTTTAGTGTCTCACATTCTTTTATCTCATACCTTTCAATATCTGATCTAATACATTGCCACCCATATTTAGGCTGCCAGAGAGTACCCTCAACAGTTTGGCGTTGATGCCTGTATTAGACTGTTTGAGCAATTTAAATCATATGAAGGATCGTACTTCTTACTTGGGACATATTTGAGCTCCAGGTAACTTATGGTCCTGTTATAGAACATGATTTTGCATCAATTGCTGTGTTAATTGTATTCTAATGGCATCCTTTTCTGTTTGAACAGATTGGATCCAGATATACACTTTAAGTATATAGAGGGTTCTGCCAAAACTGGACAGATCGAATATGTTAAACGTGTAACAAAGGAATCTAAATTTTATGATCCCGAGCAGTCAAAGAATTTGCTCATCAAAGCTTAGCTACTGGATGCCAGGCCTCTGATAAATGTTTGTGGCCGTTTTGGTTTTGTTCCAGATCTTACCCACTACCATGTATGCCAACAACATGCTTTGATATATTGAAGGATATGGGCAAAAAGTAAGTCAATTCTAGGTACCTTTTTTTGGGATCAAGTTTCAGGAATTTCATGTTTGAATCAAGGGTCGTGATTGCATAAATGTTGTTGAATGTGAATTGTTTCAGGTGAATCCTGGAAATGCTCCTTAAGTTGTTGTTCAGCTGTGTGCTGATGAGTGTCCTGAAGATTTCATCAAGGTCTTACTCTAACTGTCTGTTCTTTCCTTCCAGATGATCCTCTTGTTGTGCAATGTGAGAAGAGGTGCACTCTCTCTCTCTCTCTCTCTCTTTGTCTCTCTCTTTCCCTTCTCTCTCCCTTCTTTCTTTGTTCTAGTTGTATTATTGGGCAACCTCATGCTGCCTGGCTACTTTTGTCCCATAGCACTGTTTGGTGGTCTTGGCAGGTTGAGAATCTCATGCGGAGCCCTATTTAATTCTTTGTCTCCATAGTCTTACTGTTTGTATGGTCTTGGCTATGGGTTGAGAAAGGTGAAGAAAATTTGGGAAGATGCTAGTTGAAAGCGAAAGAAAGAAAGGATTGATAGATAATAAGAAGAAAGAAAAGAACTGGAAGGGGGGAAAATTGTATCTGAGAAATGGAAAAAGAAAGAAAAGAAAAAGGAAGAAAGAAAAAGAAAGAAAGAAAAAAAGAAAGAAAAAGAGGAAAAAAAGAAAGAAAAGAAAGAGAGAAAAGAAAAAAAAAAAAAAAAAAAGAAAAAAAGAAAAAAAAAAAGAAAAAAGAAAAAAAAAAAAAAAAGAAAACAAAAAAAAAGAAAAAGAAAGAAAAAAAAAAATCCACCAGTTGTTCAGGTATGTGTTAGTTTTAGTGTCTCACATTCTTTTATCTCATACCTTTCAATATCTGATCTAATACATTGCCACCCATATTTAGGCTGCCAGAGAGTACCCTCAACAGTTTGGCGTTGATGCCTGTATTAGACTGCTTGAGCAATTTAAATCATATGAAGGATCGCGTACTTCTTACTTGGGACATATTTGAGCTCCAGGTAACTTATGGTCCTGTTATAGAACATGATTTTGCATCAATTGCTGTGTTAATTGTATTCTAATGGCATCCTTTTCTGTTTGAACAGATTGGATCCAGATATACACTTTAAGTATATAGAGGGTTCTGCCAAAACTGGACAGATCGAATATGTTAAGCGTGTAACAAAGGAATCTAAATTTTATGATCCCGAGCAGTCAAAGAATTTGCTCATGAAAGCTAAGCTACTGGATGCCAGGCCTCTGATAAATGTTTGTGGCCGTTTTGGTTTTGTTCCAGATCTTACCCACTACCATGTATGCCAACAACATGCTTTGATATATTGAAGGATATGGGCAAAAAAAGTAAGTCAATTCTAGGTACCTTTTTTTTTGGGATCAAGTTTCAGGAATTTCATGTTTGAATCAGCGGTCATTGATTGCATAAATGTTGTTGAATGTGAATTGTTTCAGGTGAATCCTGGAAATGCTCCTTAAGTTGTTGTTCAGCTGTGTGCTGATGAGTGTCCTGAAGATTTCATCAAGGTCTTACTCTAACTGTCTGTTCTTTCCTTCCAGATGATCCTCTTGTTGAGCAATGTGAGAAGAGGTGCACTCTCTCTCTCTCTCTCTCTTTGTCTCTCTCTTTCCCTTCTCTCTCCCTTCTTTCTTTGTTCTAGTTGTATTATTGGGCTGAGATTGGCTACTGTGTGCAGCACCGTGTACTGTGGTAGCCAATCTCATGCTGCCTGTTTAATTCTTTTGCCTCCATAGTCTTACTGTTTGGTGGTCTTGGCAGGTTGAGAGGCGTGAGCTAGTTGAAGCGAGAGGCAATTGCTAGCATTATATATTGCCAAGGCCACTGGTATTGTATCTGCCTATGGTTTTCCTGTGGTTGTTGGAGAAAGATAATAAAAGAAAGAAAAGAAATTTTTGGAAAAAAAAAATGAAAGAAAAAAAAAAGAAAGAAATAAAAGAAAAAAAAAAGAAAGAAAAATGAAAAAAGAAAGAAAAGAAAAAGAAAAGAAAAAAAAAAAAAAAAAAAAGAAAGAAAAGAAAAAAAGAAAAGAAAGAAAAAAAAGAAAGAAAAAAAAAAAGAAAAAAAAAAGAAAAGAAAAAGAAAAAGAAAGAAAAAAAAAGATCGGTTGATCAATTCAGTTCAGGTATGTGTTAGTTTTAGTGTCTCACATCCTTTTATCTCATACCTTTCAATATCTGATCTAATACATTGCCACCCATATTTAGGCTGCCAGAGAGTACCCTCAACAGTTTGGCGTTGATGCCTGTATTAGACTGTTTGAGCAATTTAAATCATATGAAGGATCGTACTTTTTACTTGGGACATATTTGAGCTCCAGGTAACTTATGGTCCTGTTATAGAACAAGATTTTGCATCAATTGCTGTGTTAATTTTATTCTAATGGCATCCTTTTCTGTTTGAACAGATTGGATCCAGATATACACTTTAAGTATATAGAGGGTTCTGCCAAAACTGGATAGATCGAATATGTTAAGCGTGTAACAAAGGAATCTAAATTTTATGATCGAGAAGACAAAGAATTTGCTCATGAAAGCTAAGCTACGGATGCCAGGCCTCTGATAAATATTTGTGGCGTTTTGGTTTTGTTCCAGATCTTACCCACTACCATGTATGCCAACAACATGCTTTGATATATTGAAGGATATGGCCAAAATGTAAGTCAATTCTAAGTACATTTTTTTTGGGGTCAAGTTTCAGGAATTTCCTGTTTGAATCAACGGTCGTGATTGCATGAATGTTGTTGGATGTGTATTGTTACAGGTGAATCCAGGAAATGCTCCTTTAGTGGTTGTTCAGCTGTTGGATGATGAGTGTCCTGAAGATTTCATCAAGGTCTTACTCTATCTCTCTGTTCTTTCCTTTCAGAGGATCCTCTTGTGGAGCAATGTGAGAAGAGGTGCATTCTCTCTCTCTCTCTCTCTCACACTCTCCCTTCTCACTCCCTTCTTTCTTTGTTCTGGTAGTATTCTTGGGTTGAGATTGGCTGCTGTGTGCAGCACCGTGTACTGTGGCAGCCAATCTCATGCTGCCTGTTTAATTCTTTTGACTCCATAGCCTTACTTTTTGGTGGTCTTGGCAGGTTGAGAGATGCGAGCTACTTGAAACGAGACGAATTGCTGTGTATATATATTGCCAAGCCCACTGGTATTGTTGCTGCCTATGGTTTTCCTGTGGTTATCGGAGAAAGGTGAAGAAATTTTGGGAAGATGATAAAATGAAAGAAAGTGAAAATGAAAGAAAGAAAGGAGCTGATAGATAAGAAGAAAGAAAAAAACTGAAAAGAAGGGGGAATGAAAAGAAAGAAGGAGAAAGAAAAGAACAGAAAAGAAGGGGGAAAGAAAAGAAACGGAGAGAAAGAAAAAGAAAGAAAAGAAAAGGAAGAAAAAAAACAAAGAAAAGAGCAAAAAAAAAAAGAATGACTAAGCGGAAAAAAGAAAGAAAAGAAGAGAGAGAAAAAGAAAAAAAGAAAAAAGGTGTTTGTTGCTGAGATCGTTGTTCAGGTATGTGTTTGTTTTAATGTCTCACATCCTTTAATCTCATACCTTCAATATCTGATCTAATACATTGCCATCCTTATTTAGGCTGCCAAAGAGTACCCTCAGCAGTTGGCGTTAACATTCGCATTAGACTGTTTGAGCAATTTAAATCATATGAAGGTTCGTACTTCTTCCTCTGGACATATTTGTGCTCCAGGTAATTTATGGTCCAGTTATAGAACATGATTTTGCATCCTATGCTGTGTTAACTTTATTCTAATAGCATCCTTTTCTGTTTGAACAGATTGGATCCAGATATACACTTTATGTATATAGAGGGTGCTGCCAAAACTGGACAGATCAAAGATGTTAAAAGTGTAACAAGGGAATCTATATTTTAAGATCGAGAAGACAAATAATTTGCTCATGAAAGCTAAGCTACTGGATGCCAGGCCTTTGATGAATGTTTGTGGCCATTTTGGTTTTGTTCCAGATCTTACCCACTACCATGTATGCCAACAACATGCTTTGCTATATTGAAGGATACGGGCAAAAAGTAAGTCAATTCTTGGTACCGTTTTTTGGGATCAAGTTTCAGGAATTTCATGTTTGAATCAACGGTCGTGATTGCATGAATGTGGTTGGATGTGCATCGTTTCAGGTGAATCCAGGAAATGCTCCTTTAGTTGTTGTTCAGCTGTGTGATGATGAGTGTCCTGAAGATTTCATCAAGGTCTTACTCTATCTGTCCGTTCTTTCCTTCCGGATGATCCTCTTGTTGAGCAATGTGAGAAGAGGTGCACTCTCTCTCTCTCTCTCTCTCTCTCTCTCTCTCTCTCTTTCCCTTCTCTCTCCCTTCTTTCTTTGTTCTGGTAGCATTATTGGGTTGAGATTGGCTGCTGTGTGTAGCACCGTGTACTGTGGCAGCCAATCTCATGCTGCTTGTTTAATTCTTTTGACTCCATAGTCTTACTTTTTGATGTGCTTGGCAGTTTGAGAGATGCGAGCTACTTGAAACAAGACGAATTGCTGCGTATATATATTGCCAAGGCCACTGGTATTGTTGATGCCTGCATTAGACTGTTTGAGCAATTTAAATCATATGAAGGATCGTACTTCTTCCTCTGCACATATTTGTGCTCCTGGTAATTTATGGTCCGGTTATTGAACATAATTTTGCATCCTATGCTGTGTTAACTTTATTCTAATAGCATCATTTTCTGTTTGAACAGATTGGATCCAGATATACACTTTATGTATATAGAGGGTGCTGCCAAAACGTGACAGATCAAAGATGTTAAACGTGTAACAAGGGAATCGAAATTTTAAGATCCCGGTAATCTAAATTTTAAGATCCCGAGCAGTCAAAGAATTTGCTCATGAAAGCTAAGCTACTGGATGCCAGGCCTCTGATAAATGTTTGTGGCCGTTTTGGTTTTTTTCCAGATCTTACCCACTACCATGTATGCCAACAACATGCTTTCATATATTGAAAGATATGGGCAAAAAGTAAGTTAATTCTAGGTACCTTTTTTGGGATCAAGTTTCAGGAATTTCATGTTTGAATCAACGGTCGTGATTGCATAAATGATGTTGGATGAGAATTGTTTCAGGTGAATCCAGGAAATGCTCCTTAAGTTGTTGTTTAGCTGTGTGATGATGAGTGTCCTGAAGATTTCATCAAGGTCTTACTCTAACTGTCTGTTCTTTCCTTCCAGATGATCCTCTTGTTGAGCAATGTGAGAAGAGGTGCACTCTCTCTCTCTCTCTCTCTCTCTCTCTCTCTCTCTTTGTCTCTCTCTTTCCCTTCTCTCTCCCTTCTTTCTTTGTTCTAGTAGTATTATTGGGCTGAGATTGGCTACTGTGTGCAGCACCGTGTACTGTGGTAGCCAATCTCATGCTGCCTGTTTAATTCTTTTGTCTCCATAGTCTTACTGTTTGGTGGTCTTGGCAGGTTGAGAGACGTGAGCTAGTTGAAACGAGACGAATTGCTGCGTATATATTGCCAAGGACACTGGTATTGTATCTGCCTATGGTTTTCCTGTGGTTGTTGGAGAAAGGTGAAGAAATTTTGGGAAGATTATGAAATGTAAGAAAGGTGAAAGAATGAAAGGAAAGAATAAGAAGAAAGAAAAGAAAAAGAAGGGGAAAGAAAGAAAAAGAAAAGAAAAAAAAGAAAAGAAATGGAAAAAGAAAGAAAAGAAAAAGGAACAAAAAAAGAAAGAAAAAGTGGAAAAAGAAAGAAAAGAAGAGAAAAAAGGAAAAAGAAAAAGAAAAAAAGAAAAAGAAAAAGAAAGAAAAGAAAAGAAAAAAAAGAAAAGAAAAAAAAAAGAAAAGAAAGAAAAAAGAAAAGAAAGAAAAAATGAAAAGAAAGAAAAAAGAAAAGAAAGAAAAAAAAGAAAAGAAAGAAAAAAGAAAAGAAAGAAAATAGAAAAGAAAGAAAAAAGAAAAGAAAGAAAAAAAAATGATCGTTGTTCAGATCGTTGTTCAGGTATGTGTTAGTTTTCATGTCTCACATCCTTTTATCTCATACCTTTTAATATCTGATCTAATGCATTGCCACGCATATTTAGGCTGCCAATGAGTACCCTCAACAGTTAGGCGTTGATGCCTGTATTAGACTGTTTTAGCAATTTAAATCATATGAAGGATCGTACTTCTTACTTGAGACATATTTGAGCTCCAGGTAACTTATGGTCCTGTTATAGAACATGATTTTGCATCCATTGCTGTGTTAATTGTATTCTAATAGCATCCTTTTCTGTTTGAACAGATTGGATCCAGATATACACTTTAAGTATATAGAGGGTTCTTCCAAAACTGGACAGATCAAATATGTTAAACGCGTAACAAAGGAATCTAAATTTAATGATCCCGAGAAGACAAAGAATTTGCTCATGAAAGCTAAGCTACCGGAATCCAGGCCTCTGATAAATATTTGTGGCCGTTTTGGTTTTGTTCCAGATCTTACCCACTACCATGTATGCCAACAATATGCTTTGATATATTGAAGGATATGGCCAAAATGTAAGTCAATTCTAAGTACATTTTTTTTGGGGTCAAGTTTCAGGAATTTCCTGTTTGAATCAACGGTCGTGATTGCAAGAATGTTGTTGGATGTGTATTGTTACAGGTGAATCCAGGAAATGCTCCTTTAGTGGTTGTTCAGCTGTTGGATGATGAGTGTCCTGAAGATTTCCTCAAGGTCTTACTCTATCTCTCTGTTCTTTCCTTCCAGAGGATCCTCTTGTGGAGCAATGTGAGAAGAGGTGCATTCTCTCTCTCTCTCTCACACTCTCCCTTCTCTCTCCCTTCTTTCTTTGTTCTGGTAGTATTCTTGGGTTGAGATTGGCTGCTGTGTGCAGCACCGTGTACTGTGGCAGCCAAATGCTGCCTGTTTAATTCTTTTGCTCCATAGTTTACTTCTTTTTTTTGGTGGTCTTGGCTTTGAGATGCGAAGGTCTTGGCTGATGAATTGCTGTGTATATATATTGCCAAGGCCACTGGTATTGTTGCTGCCTGTGGTTTTCCTGTGGTTGTCGGAGAAAGGTGAAGAAATTTTGGGAAGATGATAAAATGAAAGAAAGTGAAAAAGTGAAAGAAAGAAAGGAGCTGATAGATATGAAGAAGAAAGAAAAGAACAGAAAAGAAGGGGGAAAGAAAAGAAAGAAGAAGAAAGAAAAGAACAGAAAAGAAAGGGGAAAGAAAAGAAACGGAGAAAAAGAAAAAGAAAGAAAAGAAAAGGAAGAAAAAAAAGAAAGAAAAGAGCAAAAAATAAAGAAAGAAAAAGAGGAAAAAAGAAAGAAAAGTAGAGAGAGAAAAATAGAAAAAGAAAAAAGGAAAAGAAAGAAAAAAGAAAAGAAAAAAAAAAAGAAAACCTCGTTGCTCAGATCGTTGTTCAGGTATGTGTTTGTTTTAATGTCTCACATCCTTTAATCTCATACCTTTCAATATCTGATCTAATACATTGCCACTCTTGTTTAGGCTGCCAAAGAGTACCCTCAGGCGTTAGGCATTAACGCCTGCATTAGACTGTTTGAGCAATTTAAATCATATGAAGGATCATACTTCTTCCTCTGGACATATTTGTGCTCCAGGTAATTTATGGTCCAGTTATAGAACATGATTTTGTATCCTATGCTGTGTTAACTTTATTCTAATAGCATCTTTTTCTGTTTGAACAGATTGGATCCAGATATACACTTTATGTATATTGAGGGTGCTGCCAAAACTGGACAGATCAAAGATGTTAAAGTGTAACAAGGGAATCTATATTTTAAGATCCCGAGAAGACAAAGAATTTGCTCATGAAAGCTAAGCTACTGGATGCCAGGCCTCTGATGAATGTTTGTGGCCGTTTTGGTTTTGTTCCAGATCTTACCCACTACCATGTATGCCAACAACATGCTTTGATATATTGAAGGATATGGGCAAAAGTAAGTCAATTCTTGGTACCTTTTTTGGGATCAAGTTTCAGGAATTTCATGTTTGAATCAACGGTCGTGATTGCATGAATGTTGTTGGATGTGAATTGTTTCAGGTGAATCCAAGAAAAGCTCCTTTCGTTGTTGTTCAGCTGTGTGATGATGAGTGTCCTGAAGATTTCATCAAGGTCTTACTCTATCTGTCCGTTCTTTCCTTCAGGATGATCGTCTTGTTGAGCAATGTGAGAAGAGGTGCACTCTCTCTCTCTCTCTCTCTCTCTTTGTCTCTCTCTTTCCCTTCTCTCTCCCTTCTTTCTTTGTTCTGGTAGTATTATTGGGTTGAGATTGGCTGCTGTGTGCAGCACCGTGTACTGTGGCTGCCAATCTCATGCTGCCTGTTTAATTCTTTTGTCTCCATTGTCTTACTTTTTTGTGGTCTTGGCAGGTTGATAGATGTGATCTACTTGAAACGAGATGAATTGCTGCGTATATATATTGCCAAGGCCACTGGTATTGTTTCTGCCTATGGTTTTCCTGTGGTTGTTGGAGAAAGGTGAAGAAATTTTGGGAAGATGATGAAAGGAAAGAAAGTGACAAAGTGAAAGAAAGAAAGGAGCTGATAGATAAGAGGAAGAAAGAAAAGAACAGAAAAGAAGGGGGAAAGAAAAGAAGCAGAGAAAAAAGAAAAAAAAAGAAAGAAAAGAAAGAAAGAAAGAAAAAAGAAAGAAAAGAGGAAAAAAAAGAAAGAAAAGGAGGAAAAAAGATAGAAAAAGAGGGAAAAAGAAAGAAAAGAAGAGAGAAAAAAAGATAAAAAGAAAAAAGGAAAAGAAAGAAAAAAGAAAAGAAAGAAAAAAAAAAATGTCGTTGTTCAGATCATTGTTCAGGTATGTGTTAGTTTTAATGTCACATCCTTTTATCTCATACCTTTCAATATCTGATCTAATACATTGCCACCCTTATTTAGGCTGCCAAAGAGTACCCTCAGCCGTTAGGCGTTGATGCCTGCATTAGACTGTTTGAGCAATTTAAATCATATGAAGGACCGTACTTCTTCCTTGGGACATATTTGAGCTCCAGGTAACTTATGGTCCTGTTATAGAACATGATTTTGAATCCATTGCTGTGTTAACTGTATTCTAATAGCATCCTTTTCTGTTTGAACAGGTTGGATCCAGATATACACTTTAAGCATATAGAGGGTGCTGCCAAAACTGGCTAGATCAAATATGTTGAACGTGTAACAAGGGAATCTAAATTTTATGATCCGAGAAGAAAAAAAGAATTTTCTCATGGAAGCTAAGCTACGGATGCCAGGCCTCTGATAAATGTTTGTGGCTGTTTTGGTTTTGTTCCAGATCTTACCCACTGCCATGTATGCCAACAATATGGTTTGATATATTGAAGGATATGGCCAAAAAGTAAGTCAATTCTAAGTACTTTTTTTTTTTTGGGGTCAAGTTTCAGGAATTTAATGTTTGAATCAGCGGTCGTAATTGCATGAATGTTGTTGGATGTGTATTGTTACAGGCTTAATCCCGAAATGCTCCTTTAGTGGTTGTTCAGCTGTTGGATGATGAGTGTCCTGAAGATTTCATCAATCTGTCCGTTCTTTCCTTCCAGAGGATGCTCTTATGGTGCAATGTGAGATGAGGTGCTCTCTCTCTCTCTCTCTCTCTCCCTTCTCTCTCCCTTCTTTCTTTGTTCTGGTAGTATTATTGGGTTGAGATTGGCTGCTGTGTGCAGCACCGTGTACTGTGGCTGCCAATCTCATGCTGCCTGTTTAATTCTTTTGTCTCCATTGTCTTACTTTTTTGTGGTCTTGGCAGGTTGATAGACGCGATCTACTTGAAACGAGATGAATTGCTGCGTATATATATTGCCAAGGCCACTGGTATTGTTTCTGCCTATGGTTTTCCTGTGGTTGTTGGAGAAAGGTGAAGAAATTTTGGGAAGATGATGAAAGGAAAGAAAGTGACAAAGGAAAGAAAGAAAGGAGCTGATAGATAAGAGGAAGAAAGAAAAGAACAGAAAAGAAGGGGAAAGAAAAGAAACAGAGAAAAAAAGAAAAAGAAAGAAAAGAAAAGAAAGAAAAAAAAAGAAAGAAAAGAGAAAAAAAAAAAAGAAAAAAGGAGGAAAAAAGATAGAAAAAAGAGGAAAAAAGAAAGAAAAGAAGAGAGAAAAAAAAAAAAAAAAAAAAAATGAAATGGAAGAAAAAAAGAAAAGAAAGAAAAAAAAAAATGTCGTTGTTCAGATCATTGTTCAGGTATGTGTTAGTTTTAATGTCACATCCTTTTATCTCATACCTTTTAATATCTGATCTAATACATTGCCACCCTTATTTAGGCTGCCAAAGAGTACCCTCAGCCATTAGGCGTTGATGCCTGCATTAGACTGTTTGAGCAATTTAAATCATATGAAGGATCGTACTTCTTCCTTGGGACATATTTGAGCTCCAGGTAACTTTTGGTCCTGTTATAGAACATGATTTGGATCCATTGCTGTGTTAACTGTATTCTAATAGCATCCTTTTCTGTTTGTACAGGTTGGATCCAGATATACACTTTAAGCATGTAGAGGGTGCTGCCAAAACTGGCTAGATCGAATATGTTAAACGTGTAACAAAGGATTCTAAATTTTATGATCCCAAGAAGACAAAGAATTTTCTCATGAAAGCTAAGCTACCGGATGCCAGGCCTCTGATAAATATTTGTGGCCGTTTTGGTTTTGTACCAGATCTTACCCACTACCATGTATGCCAACAACATGCTTTGATATATTGAAGGATATGGCCAAAATGTAAGTCAATTCTAAGTACCTTTTTTTTGGGGTGAAGTTTCAGGAATTTCATGTTTGAATCAACGGTCGTGATTGCATGAATGTTGTTGGATGTGTATTGTTACAGGTGAATCCAGGAAATGGTCCTTTAGTGGTTGTTCAGCTGTTGGATGATGAGTGTCCTGAAGATTTCATCAATCTGTCCGTTCTTTCCTTCCAGAGGATCCTCTTATGGTGCAATGTGAGATGAGGTGCTCTCTCTCTCTCTCTCTCTCTCTCTCTCCCTTCTCTCTCCCTTCTTTCTTTGTTCTGGTAGTATTATTGGGTTGAGATTGGCTGCTGTGTGCAGCACCGTGTACTGTGGCTGCCAATCTCATGCTGCCTGTTTAATTCTTTTGTCTCCATTGTCTTACTTTTTGGTGGTCATGGCAGGTTGATAGACGCGATCTACTTGAAACGAGATGAATTGCTGCGTATATATATTGCCAAGGCCACTGGTATTGTTTCTGCCTATGGTTTTCCTGTGGTTGTTGGAAAAAGGTGAAGAAATTTTGGGAAGATGATGAAAGGAAAGAAAGTGACAAAGTGAAAGAAAGAAAGGAGCTGA
Source organism: Aristolochia fimbriata (assembly GCA_019845555.1). NCBI lineage: Eukaryota > Viridiplantae > Streptophyta > Magnoliopsida > Piperales > Aristolochiaceae > Aristolochia > Aristolochia fimbriata. The sequence continues at coordinate 33,024,835 of CM034079.1, read as the reverse complement.
TAGATAAGAGGAAGAAAGAAAAGAACAGAAAAGAAGGGGGAAAGAAAAGAAACAGAGAAAAAGAAAAAGAAAGAAAAGAAAAGAAAGAAAGAAAAAGAAAGAAAAGAGGAAAAAAAAGAAAGAAAAGGAGGAAAAAAGATAGAAAAAGAGGGAAAAAGAAAGAAAAGAAGAGAGAAAAAAAGAAAAAAAGAAAAAATGAAATGGAAGAAAAAAGAAAAGAAAGAAAAAAGAAAATGTCGTTGTTCAGATCATTGTTCAGGTATGTGTTAGTTTTAATGTCACATCCTTTTATCTCATACCTTTCAATATCTGATCTAATACATTGCCACCCTTATTTAGGCTGCCAAAGAGTACCCTCAGCCATTAGGCGTTGATGCCTGCATTAGACTGTTTGAGCAATTTAAATCATATGAAGGATCGTACTTCTTCCTTGGGACATATTTGAGCTCCAGGTAACTTTTGGTCCTGTTATAGAACATGATTTGGATCCATTGCTGTGTTAACTGTATTCTAATAGCATCCTTTTCTGTTTGTACAGGTTGGATCCAGATATACACTTTAAGCATGTAGAGGGTGCTGCCAAAACTGGCTAGATCAAATATGTTGAACGTGTAACAAGGGAATCTAAATTTTATGATCCCGAGATGAAAAAGAATTTTCTCATGGAAGCTAAGCTACCGGATGCCAGGCCTCTGATAAATGTTTGTGGCCGTTTTGGTTTTGCTCCAGATTTTACCCACTACCATGTATGCCAACAACAGATATATTGAAGGATATGACCAAAATGTAAGTCAATTCTAAGTACCTTTTATTTGGGGTCAAGTTTCAGGAATTTCATGTTTGAATCAATGGTCGTGATTGCATGAATGTTGTTGGATGTGTATTGTTACAGGTGAATCCAGGAAATGCTCCTTTAGTGGTTGTTCAGCTTTTGGATGATGAGTGTCCTGAAGATTTCATCAAAGGCCTTACTCTATCTGTCCGTTCTCTACTTCCGAGGATCTTCTTTTGGAGCAATATGAGGAGAGCTCTCTCTCTCTCTCTCTCTCTCTCTCTCTCTCTCTCTCTCTCCTTTTTTTTCCTTCCTGTCTACCGATGCTGTTTTTATCTGGTCTTATATTCTGTTCTGTTTCTTGGTAGCAGGAATCGTCTACATTTACTGACTCAGTTCTTAGACCATTTTAGATGCGTGAAAGTAGCCAGGATGTGTTTGTTCACATTTCATTGGGTAAAATTATCGGAGACAGCAACAATAACCCAGAACATTTCCTGCAACCAATCCTTACTATGACTCTCGAGTGGTGGGTAAATATTGTTAAAAGCGTGATCCCAACTTGGCTGTTGTTGCTTATCGAAGCGGATAGTGTGATGATGAGCTCATTAATGTTACAAACAAAACTCATTGTTCAAGCTGCAGGCGAGGTAGTTATTGGTCAATCCTGGTTACTGATGATTTGTTTATAGATTATTTTTCCTTTTAATGATTTGTCTTATCTCCTATTCAGATATGTGGTGGAGAGAATGGATCCAGAGTTGTGGGAGAAAGTTCTTAGTCCTGACAATGAATTCAGAAGACAGCTTATTGATCAAGTGGTTTCAACCTCCTTACCTGAGAGCAAGAGCCCTGAGCAAGTCTCTGCAGCTGTTAAAGGTTACATTTCAACTTATTGAAAAGATTCTTCTCTAAAATTCTGTTTTCAGTGGGAACTTCAACCTGCAAAATCTTCTCATCCTTACAGCTATCAAAGCTGATCCTTCAAGGGTGATGGTTATTTATCGGTTAGACAACTTTGATGGCCCTGCAGTTGGAGACGTGGCTGTGAAAGCAGCGCTCTATGATGAAGCTTTTGTCATCTTCAAGAAGTTGAACTAGAATGTACAGGCTGTGATTGTCCTCTTAGACAACCTTCAAAGTATTGAGCGTGCTGTGGAGTTTGCTTTCTGGGTTGCAGAATATGTTGTTTGGCGTCAGGTTGCCAAGGTCCAACTCTGTGAAGGCTTAGTAAGTGATGCCATTGAGTCTTTTATTCGAGCAGAGGATGCAACTCAGTTCTTGGACGATATTTGGGCATCTGAGGATGCAAATGTGTACCACGATTTGGTGAGGTATCTTCTAATGGTCAGGCCAAAGGGCTAAGAACCCAAAGGTGGATAGTGAGCTCATTTATGTGTATGCTAAAATAGATAGGTTGGATGACATCAAGGAATTTATTCTTATGCCAAATGTTGCCAGCCTTCCTAATGTTGGGGACCGTCTCTGCGATGAGGCTTCCAAGGTTATTTATGCCTTCATTTCCAACTGGGCTAAGTTGGCTGTTACACTCGTCAAACACAAACAATTCCAAGGTGCTGTGGATGCAGCTCGGAAAGCAAATAGGTCAAAGACATGGAAAGAAGTTTGCTTTGCCTGTGGCGATGCGGAAGAGTTCAGATTGGCTCAAATTTTTAGGCTCAGTATTATTGTACAGGTGAGGAACTGAGAGTGCTTTTGTTTGCATTTATTATGTTAACCTCACATTATAACTGGCTTAACTTATATTTGTTCATCTAGGTTGATGAATTGGAGGAAGTAAGTGACTACTACCAGAACAGAGGGTGCTTTAATGAGTTAATATCTTTCATGGAGAGTGGGCTAGTGTTAGAAAGGGCTCACATGGCCATTTTTTTTACAGAGTAGGGAGTTTTGTATGCAAGATATCGCCATGAGGAGCTTATGAACATATCACGCTTTTTCTCTCTCTTCTCGACATTCCCAAGTTTTTATGAGCTTGTGATGAGCAACAGCACTGGAAAGAGGCGTGGACAATATGATGAGTTTGATAATGCCGCAACAACTATTGTGAACCACTCGCCAGAGGCGTGGACGATATGCAGTTCAAGGATGTGGTCGTCAAGGTTGCAAATGTGGAGCTTTACTAGAAGGCTGTCCACTTCTATTTGCAGGAGCACCCGAACCTCATAAATGACCCTATCAATGTGCTGGTTCTGAGAGTGGACCTTACACGTATAGTCGATATAATACGGAAGGTGTGTTTTCTTGTATTTCTATCTTTATCTTTGTTGTGGCAATGTAATGCGGTCACTTATAAAAGAAGACATCTAAAGGTCCAGGAAGAATGCAGAATAACTCAAGTGGCTGAAATGGAAAGGAGCTCCAGCAGATAATATGATAGTAAAGATAACCACATTACTTTTTGTTTATTTACTTCAGTATTATCTTTGTGGTTTCCAGGCTGGTCACCTTTGTCTTGTGAAGCCATACATGGTTACTGTGCAACAATGCATCTGCTGTGAATGAGGCTTTGAATGAAATCTATGTAGATGAAGAGGACTCTGATAGACTGCGTGAATCAATTGATTTGCATGATAACTTTGACCAGATTGGCCTTGGTCAGAAGGTGAAATAAATAATATTATAGTTGCTAACCTTATTTTTTGAGTTACATTTTTATGTCCTGGTAGTATTCTTGGGTTGAGATTAGCTGCTGCTTGAAGCACCGTGTACTGCGACAGCCAATCTCAAGCTGCCTGTTTAATTCTTGTGTTTCCATTGTGTTACTTTTTGGTGATCTTGGCAGGTTGAGAAACACGAGCTACTTGAAATGTGATGTATTGCTGCCTATATATATTGCCATGGCCACTGGTATTGTATCTGCCTATGGTTTTCCAATGGTTATTGGAGAAAGGTAAAGACTTTTTGGGAAGATGATGAAATGAAGGAAAGTGAAAAAGTGAAAGAATGAAAGGCGATGAAAGATAAGAAGAAGAAAGAAAAGAACAGAAAAGAAAGGAGAAAAGAAAAGAAAGAAAAGAAACAGAAAAAGGAAAAGGAAGAATAAAAAAAGAAAGAAAAGAGACCTTCCTCAAAAAAAAAAGAAAAAAAAGGAAAAAGAAAAAAAAGAATGAAAAAGAGGGATAAAAGAAGAAAAAAGAAAAAAGAAAAGATAGAAAAAATAGAAAAAAGAAAGAAAAGAAATGTAAAAAGTAGAAATAAAAATAGAAAGAAAGAGGGGAAGATGTGAAGATTGGAGGAGTTTCAAGTAGGCGGCTCAAGAGGTCTGCGAACTATAGCCTGTCAACTTCAGAAAAATGACGTGACAGCTGGTAAACCCAAAACCCTAAACACCCCCCTCTCTCTCTTTCTCTCTCTTTCTTTCTCTCTCTTTCTCTCTCTTTCTTTCTCTCTCTTTCTTTCTCTCTTTCTTTCGCTCTCTCCTTCTCTCTCTTATCATCAATATATTTTTGGTTTATCTCTCTAGTCTCCCCCTCCCTCCTTCCATCCTCCTTCCCTCTCATTCCAGCACTCTCACCAGCTATTTCCTTCTTAGGTTGCCAATATTAATTTGTATATTAGGTCATTTTTTTTTATGAGTTACAAGTTGTAATGCTGCATTTGGGGTCTGGATAGGTTCTTTCTTAGATTGATGCTTTCTGACCAGCAAGTTTTGACCCTAAATGCAGGTCAGGCATACACCTGATTACCTCTTTCTTCTGCAAACAATCCTGCAAACTGATCCCTAGGTAATATATTGCCATGGCCACTGGTATGAAGGCTTTGTGTTGTTTTTTTTTTATATTAATATTTTTATTCATTATATATTTCGAATCTGCAATATTTGAAAATAAGCTAGCATTGTTTGAGTGATACAATTTTAATAAACTGGTTACTTATTGTCACTCCAATAAATTATTCACATATTCTACTAAGAATATAAGCTATTAAGAGGCCTCTAGTCTGTTACTTATCTTTTCTTTGAATTTGTTTGAGTTTATCTTATTTATGTCTTTCTTTCTCCTTTTTGTGTAAATTTTTTTTTTATCATATTGGATTTCTTGTGACAGGTAGCAGTTAACTTTATGCTTGTGATGTCCCAAATGCAGGGGAGGTTGCCCTATTGACTATAACACAATCACAGATCTCTTCCTTCTGGTTTTGCTTAGGCTCCCTTCCCTTTCACTTTTTTCTCAAGAAAAAAGTAGTACTGTATAAGTGTCACCTTCTTTTAAAAGATTATGTGACCCTTTTCTGTTGAAAACAATCTCAACCTTTTGACTCTGTTGGGAGGAATGAATACATGTTTGTGCATATATTTTAATCTAAGCATTTTGATTTTCTGTCTATTTTAGAGAAACATGATCAGGGATGCAACTGCATTTCTGTTGGATGTTTTGAAGCCTAATTTACCGGAACATGGTTATCTTCAAACAATGGTAAACTCGTCTTTGGTAAAATAATATCTATTAATATAATTTTATTTCTTATATTTAGACCTTGTATGTTTTTCCTTCTTTCACAGGTTTTGGAGATTAATCTAGTCATGTTTCCTAACGTTGCAGAGGCTATTTTGGCCAATGGCATGTTCAGTCACTACGATCGTCCTCAAATTGGCCAGCTTTACGAAAAAGCTTGTTTTTACATGCGGGCCCTACAGGTAGACTTTCTATGTGAAGCAATCCACAAAACCAACAGAAATCTGCGATGAAGTTTACTAACTGCAGTCTTTGTGTCTTTATGTAATCGTGAATACTCATGCTATAGAGCCATAGGTTGTGCCTCGCACATTTGTCATTTTATTTGATGATTAGTATATATGTGTGTACTAATTCTTTTATTTTTTTATTTTGTATTCTAGTCCCTTGTGGAGTTTTTCAGGACCCTCTCCAGAGAGTGGGCCCTGGAATGCATGGAAAATCTTTTGCTTGTTAATTTATGAGGAAATTTTCAGATCATTGTTCAGGTATGTGTTAGTTTCAATGTCTCACATCCTTTAATCTCATACCTTTCAATATCTGATCTAATACATTACCTCCCCCTATTTAGGCTGCTAAGAGTACTTTGAGCAGTTAGGCGTTGATGCCTGCATTAGAGGCCCGGATATGCTGCGAACAAGGCTTGTGCGCATCGGTATGCACAGCCAATCCCGTTCGCGCAGCAGCGCGTGTGAAGCATGCGAACGGGGCATAAATGTTATTTTTAGGTGAATGGTGGGATATTTTATGCCTGTTTGTTTGCATGCCGTGCGTGCTGCTGCGAATGGGGATTGGCTGTGCGCACAGATGCGCACAAGCCTTGTTCGCAGCAGATCTGGGGCCTGCATTAGACTGTTTGAGCAATTTAAATCGAATGAAGGATTGTACTTCTTCCTTGGGTCATATTTGAGCTCCAAGTTATTTATGGTCCTTTTAAAGAACTTGATTTTGCATCCAATGCTGTGTTAACTGTATTCTAATAGCATCATTTTCTGTTTGAACAGTGAGGATCCAGATGTACACTTTAAGTATATAGAGGCTGCTGCCAAAACTGGACAGATCAAAGAGTTTGAACGTGTAATAAGGGGATCTAATTTTTATGCTGCCGGGAAGACAGAATTTCCTCATAAAAGCTAAGCTACCCAATGCCAGGCCTCTGATAAATGTTTGTGACCGTTTTGGTTTAGTTCCAGATCTTACCCACTACCTGTTTGCCAATAACATGCTTCGATATATTGAAGGATATGTCTAAAAAGCAAAACAATTCTAAGTACCTGTTTTTTAGTGTCAAATTTCAGGAGTTTCATGTTTGAAAAACGGTTGTGATTGCATGAATGGTGTTGGATGTGTATTGTTACAGGTGAATCCTGGTATTGCTCCTTTAGTGGTTGGTCAGCTGTTGGCTGATGTGTGTCCTGAAGGTTTCATTAAAGGTATTATTCTATTTGTCCGTTCCCTCTCCTTTCAGAGGAGCCTCTTGTGGAGCAATGTGAGAAGTGGTGCACTCTGTCTCTGTCTCTCTCCTCTCTCTGTCTCTGTCTCTCTCTCTCTCTCTCTCTCTATCTCTCTCTCTCTGTCTCTCTCTCTCTGTCTCTCTCTCTCTGTCTCTCTCTCCCTCTCTCTCTCTGTCTCTCTGTCTCTCTCTCTCTCTCTCTCTCTCTCTCTCTCTCTCTCTCTCTCTCTCTCTCTCTCTCTCTCTCTCTCTTTCTCTCTCTCTCTCTCTCTCTCCCTTCTTTCTCCCTCCTGTCTGCGATCCTCTTTTTATCTTATCTTATATTCTGTTCTTTTTCTTGGTGTCAGGAGTCGTCTACTTTCACTCACTCGGTTCTTAGAGCATCTTGTGAGTGAAAGTAGCCAGGATGTGCTTGTTCACATTGCATTGGGTAAAATTATCTTAGACAGCAACAATAACCCAGAACATTTCCTCACAACCAATCCTTACTATGACTCTCGTGTGGTGGCTAAATACTTTGAAAAGAGTGATCCCACCTTGGCTGTTGTTGCTTATCGAAGGGGACAGTGTGATGATGAGCTCATTAATGTTACAAACAGTAACTCATTGTTGAAGCTCTTGAGGTAGTTATTGGTCAATCTTAGTTACTGATGATTGCTTTATAGATGCTTTTTCTTTTTAATGATTTGTCTTATCTCCTATTCAGATATGTGGTGGAGAGAATGGATCCAGAGTTGTGGGAGAAAGTTCTTAGTCCGAGAATGAATTCAGAAGACAGCTTATTGATCAAGGGGTTTCAACTGGCTTATCTGAGAGCAAGAGCCCTGAGCAAAGTCTCTGCAGCTGTTAAAGGTTTCATGACAGCTGATCATCCACCTGAACTTGTTGAACTTCTTGAAAAGATTGTTCTCCAAAATTCTGCTTTCAGTGGGAGCTTCAACCTGCAAAATCTTCTGATCCTTACAGTGATCAAAGCTGATCCTTCAAAGGCGATGGATTATATTAATCAGTTAGACAACTTTGATGGCTCTGCAGTTGGAGACGTGCCTGTGGAAGCAGCACTCAATGAAGAAGCCTTTGCCATCTTCAAGAAGTTCAACTTGAATGTACAGGCTGTGAATGTCCTCTTAGATAACCTTTGAAGTATTGAGCGTGCTGTGGAGTTTGCTTTTTGGGTAGAAGAATATGCTGTTTGGAGTCAGTTTCTATGGCCCAACTCCGAGAAGGCTTAGTAAGTGATGCTATTGAGTCTTTTATTCGAGCAGAGAATGCAACTCTGTTCTTGGATGTTATTAGGGCAGCTGAGGATGCAAATCTGTACCATGAAGAGCGAAGAACCCAAGGTGGATAGTGAGCTCATTTATGCGTATGCTAAAATAGATAGTTTGCGTGACATCGAGGAGTTTATTCTTATGCCAAATGTTGCCAACCTTCTTAATGTTGGGGACCGTCTTTACGATAAGGCTCTATATGAGGCTGCAAAGGTTATTTATGCCTTCATTTTCGACTGGGCAAAGTTGGCTGTTACACTCGTCAAACTCAAACAATTCCAAGGTGCTGTGGATGCAGCTCAGAAAGCAAATAGCTCAAAGACTTGGAAGGAAGTTTGCTTTGCCTGTGTCGATGTGGAAGAGTTCAGATTGGCTCAAATTTTTGGGCTCAATATCATGGTACAGGTGTGGAACTGTGACTGCTTTTATTTGCATTTATTATGTTAACCTCACATTATAACTGGCTTAACTTGCTGTTGATTTGTTTGCTCAGACCAAGTATCACGGAGGCTGCAGAACTTGCTGCTGATTTTTCACAGGGCATTCTTGAACTCCTGACACAGTTGCAAAGTTTCAGGTTTCCTTTTTTCTCCTTCAGTTTGAGTTTTTGAATAAAATAAGAATGACTTGTTCTCTTTATCCTTTTTCTTCTTTATGCCTGTCATTCTGTTGGTATCTAAAGTTGTTGTTGTTACCTACATGTTGTAATGCTGCATTTGAGGGCTGGATATTTCCTTCGTTGTTTGATGCTTTCTGACCTGCTAGTTTGGATCCTGAATGCAGGTCGAGTATACACCTGATTGCCTCTTTCTTTTGCAAACAATCCTGCAAACTGATTCTCAGGTAATATATTGCCATGGCCACTGGCATGAAGGCTTTGTGTTGTTTTCTTTCTAATTTTTTAATGTATTTTATTTATAAGATATTATCGAATCTGCAATATTTTAAAAATAAGTTAACATTGGATGAGTTTGAAATTTTAATAAACTGGTTAGTTACAGGAAGGTATGCACCTGCCTCTTCTTCAAGGTTCACTTCATACTTGTAAATCAAGTTATTGTTGCCTTTAGATCAAGGAGTAAATCATAACTGCAGTATAGTGTGTCGTCTGGGACATATAGTGTCTTCCTTTTTAAAATTAATTTTCTAGTTTTATGTTCACAGGTTTTGATAATTTAACTAATTCTTTATTTTTGTTACTCACCCCTATTTTGTTTCTTTGTCAACTTAACCCCTCTTTTGTTTCTTTGTCAACTTAACCCCTATTTTGTTTCTTTGTCAACTTAACCCCTCTTTTGTTTCTTTGTCAACTTAACCCCTCTTTTGTTTCTTTGTCAACTTAACCCCTCTTTTGTTTCTTTCTCAACTTAACCCCTCTTTTGTTTCTTTCTCAACTTAACCCCTCTTTTGTTTCTTTGTCAACTTAACCCCTCTTTTGTTTCTTTCTCAACTTAACCCCTCTTTTTGTTTCTTTGTCAACAACCCCTCTTTTTATTTCTTTGTCACTTAACCCCTTTTTTGTTTCTTTCTCAACAACCCCTCTTTTGTTTCTTTCTCAACAACCCCTCTTTTGTTTCTTTGTCAACTTAACCCCTCTTTTTGTTTCTTTCTCAACAACCCCTCTTTTGTTTCTTTCTCAACTTAACCCCTCTTTTGTTTCTTTGTCAACTTAACCCCTCTTTTGTTTCTTTCTCAACTTAACCCCTCTTTTGTTTCTTTCTCAACTTAACCCCTCTTTTGTTTCTTTCTCAACTTAACCCCTCTTTTGTTTCTTTCTCAACTTAACCCCTCTTTTGTTTCTTTCTCAACTTAACCCCTCTTTTGTTTCTTTCTCAACTTAACCCTTCGTTGTTTGGCATGTAATTTAAGAAAGGATTTTCTCTTTTATTTAGCATGTAATTTAAGACTCCCTACCTAAATGAATCAGCATGAAGTCTTGGAACCCGGAATATTAATATGCAATAAAATCTCAACTTCCACAAAAAAAATAAAAATAAAAATTATGATAATAATAATTGTGATATGCACAGGTTGTCTTTTGGAAGTTGATTACACCAAAGATGTTGGGATTGGTCACACAAACTGTAGTTTATCATTGGTCAATAGAAGGTAATCTCTTCTTTTAACTTCTGTTCTCATCTTAGCATCTCATACACGGAATGTTGGAACGTTGGTCCCTCAACTGCTGCTTATCAGGTAATTTAATTATTTCTCTTGCTGTTCTTTTTTTAATTTTCTTATTCAACCTATAGCTCAAAACGTTTCTGTTCTTCTGTCTCCTTCACTTCAGCTTCTACTTCTATGTCTGTCTCTGTTCACTCTCTTTGATCTCTCTAGACTCACCCTCTCTCTGATCTCTCTCTAGGTTCACCCTCTCTCTGATCTCTCTCTAGGTTCACCCTCTCTCTGATCTCTCTCTAGGTTCACCCTCTCTCACGATCTCTCTCTAGGTTCACCCCTCTCTCGATCTCTCTCTAGGTTCACCCCTCTCTCGATCTCTCTCTAGGTTCACCCTCTCTAGATCTCTCTCTAGGTTCACCCTCTCTCTGATCTCTCTCTAGGTTCACCCTCTCTCTGATCTCTCTCTAGGTTCACCCTCTCTCTGATCTCTCTCTAGGTTCACCCTCTCTCTGATCTCTCTCTGGTTTCACCCTCTCTCGATTTCTCTCTAGGTTTCACCCTCTCTCGATCTCTCTCTAGGTTCACCCTCTCTCTGATCTCTCTCTGATCTCTCTCTAGGTTCACCCTCTCTCTGATCTCTCTCTGATCTCTCTCTAGGTTCACCCTCTCTCACGATCTCTCTCTAGGTTCACCCTCTCTCGATCTCTCTCCGGGTTCACCCTCTCTCTGATCTCTCTTTGGGTTCACCCTCTCTCTGATCTCTCTCTAGGTTCACCCCTCTCTGCGATCTCTCTCTAGGTTCACCCTCTCTCTGATCTCTCTCGGGTTCACCCTCTCTCTGATCTCTCTCCGGGTTCACCCTCTCTCTGATCTCTCTAGGTTCACCCTCTCTCTGATCTCTCTCTAGGTTCACCCTCTCTCTGATCTCTCTCTAGGTTCACCCTCTCTCTGATCTCTCTCTAGGTTCACCCTCTCTCTGATCTCTCTCTAGGTTCACCCTCTCTCTGATATCTCTCTAGGTTCACCCTCTCTCGATCTCTCTCTAGGTTCACCCTCTCTCTGATCTCTCTCTAGATTCACCCTCTCTCTGATCTCTCTCTAGGTTCACCCTCTCTCTGATCTCTCTCTAGGTTCACCCTCTCTCTGATCTCTCTCTAGGTTCACCCTCTCTCTGATCTCTCTCTAGGTTCACCCTCTCTCTGATCTCTCTCTAGGTTCACTCTCTCTCTAATCTCTCTCTATGTTCACCCTCTCTCTGATATCTCTCTAGGTTCACCCTCTCTCTGATCTCTCTCTAGGTTCACCCTCTCTCTTGAACCCTCCCTCCCTCTCTACCGAACCCATTCACAAATGGTTCGGGTTCAGCTCGTTTATATACAAACTCGAACCGAGCTCGAGTTTAAATTCAACCTCATTACCATAAATGCGCCGAACCCGAACTTCAATGAGTTCGGCTCGTAGGCTCACAAACCAGTTCAGTTCAAACTCTTTTATCTTAATTTTTATTGTTTTCTTTCGACCCCAAACCAGCAACTCAAAATTCTTTTATTTTAGGCTCGCTATCGGCTATCATCCTACTCTCGCTTGTTCGATTTCTACCGTAGGGTTTCAGCCACGACTCTTAGTTTTGTTTTGGACTCCATGATAAATAAAGATAATCATTCGGAAGAGGTAAAACTAGTTTTTTTTTCCCTTCTTTCCCCTATTCTTTCTTCCACTTTGCATTTCTCCGTTTTGATTTTTTCACTTAGGTCATTTGATTTGATTTCCCCTTTTATTGTTTGAGTTGTTTCCCCTTTCGTGGTTTCTTTGAGTAAGATGATATTGCCTTTTATATTGGTTTTTGGATCCCTTTTTTGTGCTTCTTTTTTTCTTTGAGTTGCTTTTTTTTTTTAGTTCATTTTCCTAACATTCTCTTTTCTTCTCATTTCACTCTCTCTCATCAGCTCTCTCTCATTTGCTCTCATGGCTCTCTCTCATTTGCTCCCTCTATCTTCGTTTCTCTTTTGCTCTCTCCCTCTCATTTGCTCTCTATGGCTCCCTCTCATTTTGCTCTCTTTGGCTCCCTCCTCTCTCGTTTGCTCTCTATGGCTCCCTCTCATTTTGCTCTCTATGGCTCCTCTCATTTTGCTTTCTTTGTGCCTCCTCTCTTTTGCTCTCTGTGCCTCCCTCTCATTTTGCTCTCTGTGCCTCCCTCTCATTTTTTCTCTGTACCTCCTCTCGTTTTGCTCTTTGTGCCTCCCTTCTCGTTTTTCTCTTTGTGCCTTCTCGTTTTGTATTCGTTGCTCTCTCGTTTGGATGGCTCCCTCTCGTTTTCTGTTTCGTGGCTCCTCTCGTTTTCTCTGTTTTGGCTCCCTCTCGTTTTGTCTCTGTTGGCTCCCTCTCGTTTTTTTGTCTCGTTTTGGCTCCTCTCGTTTTTCTCTGTGGCTCGTCTTGTTTCATTCTCGTTTCTCATTTTTGCTCCTTCTCGTTTCGTTTTCTCGTTTTCCTTGCCTCCTCTCGTTTTGCTCTTTGTGGCTCCTCTCGTTTTTTCTCTTTGGTTCTCCTCTCATTTTGCTCCTCTCGTTTTGTTTTTCTATGTGACTCCCTCTCGTTTTGTCTCTTGATTTGCTCCCTCTCGTTTTGTCTCTCGTTGCTCCCTCTCATTTTGATTGCCTCCCTCTCGTTTTGTCTCTGTTTCTCCTCTCGTTTTGCTTTGTTGCCTCCCTCTCGTTTTGCTCTCCTTGCTGATCGTTTTTCTCTCTTTCCTCCCTCTCGTTTTGCTCTTTTGCCTCCCTCATTTTTTTCTTTGCCTCAGATTCTCGTTTTGTCTCTTTGCCTCCTCCCTTTCGTTTTGAATCCCTATTTTTCCTCTGATTTCCTCCCTCTCGTTTGTCTTTGAGGGCTCTTCAGATTTCGTTTGTCAGATTTTGTGCCTCCCTCTCGTTTTGTTTTTTTTCTTCCTCCTCTTTTCATTTGATTTCGTTTTCGTGACTCCTCATTTGTTTCTCTCTCCCCTCTCATTTGCTTTTTCGTCCTCTCATTTGCATTTGCCCCCTCTCGTTTTCCTTCTCACTATCTCTCTCTCCTTCCCCCCCCTCCTCTCATTTGCTCTATCCCTTCCTCTCTCATTTGCTCTATCCTTCCTCTCTCATTTGCTCTGTCCCTTCCTCTCACATTTGCTCTATCCTTCCTCTCTCATTTGCTCTATCCTTCCTCTCTCATTTGCTTTGTCCCTACACAGTTTGCATTTTAGTGACCGAGAGTGACTGGACAAACTACTAAGCAAATGACAATGTTTTAAATTAGGAAACTTCTTTAAACATCCGGTGCACATTTCAATATTGTTAGAGGTGAGTAGGCTTTTGTAACCTGTGAACTAGGGTTCAATCGGCAATGAAAGATGACTCTTTATTACTCGTGTGCTACTTGTTAGTTTTGAACTAATTTATTTTGTCCATTCACTAATTTTCCATTTCTCGTAGTTCTTATGTCTATATCATTTTAATGCCTAATTATTTTTATAATTATTACGAATTAATTATCAAATAATTTTAAAGTATTTAGATTCTTCGTCCAAATTATGTTATTTAAAAAATGTTACTTACTAATTTTTTAAAAATTATGTTTAAATTTATTTATGATTTATCTATATAAAAAAATCTTCCCTCGCTTCTGTGTTATGATTTATGGTATGTCTGCATTAGTAATTTTAAAATTGTAAATTATTTTTTTTGTTTTTCCTCTTCTATTTTTTCTTATTTTCCTCCCCTCATTATTTGATGTTCAAGTTTATGGATTATTTGTTATTATTATAATAAGCGTTAAACTTTTGTTAAATGAATTTTAAATTTTAAATTTTAATTTTAAATTTTATATTTTGCATGTCAGAAATAAGTTTTGTTATTTTTCAAGTTGTATTATGATAATGTCATTAGTAGATGGTTCCTTTACTTTTATATTGATGTAGCAAGGTAAATTTGTGGTTAGATGGTTCATTTGGCATTGTGAGGGAAAATCCAAGAGAAATCAGGGGAGTTAGAAAGACTACCCATTTCTGATATACAGATTTATTTTAAAGTTATTTACGTATATTATAAAATAAAGCCTTCCCTCCCTCACTTTCTCACTTTGAATTTTTAAACTAATTTATAGTATGTTTTAATTATAATATGTTTTAATCATTTTGAGTTCTTAGATCACTCTTTTCTCCGAGTTTTTAAAATGATTTTCAAATTTTTTACCTTAAATAAATTTTTATTTTTGTTTATACTTGTTAGTTTGGAACTAGTTTATTTTGTCCTTTCACTAATTTTCCATTTCTCGTAGTTCTTATTATTTTAAAGTATTTTTGTAATTCTTCCTTTTTTTTTCCTTGTTTTACCTACTTTTTCTTCCTCTTTGCATGTTCATTTGATTTGATTTTCCCGTTTGAGTTGTTTTCTCTTTCATGGTTTCTTTGAGTAAGATGATGTTGCTTTTTATATTGGTTTTTTAATTTTTATAATTTATATTTTGCATGCCATAAATGATACTTGTTTTTTTTTTAAGTTGTATGTCTTTTGATCAGTTTTTTAAAAAACCTGGTCGTTGAACCAGAATCAGAATATTACATATATTGGTTTTGTCCCTTCTTTTTTACTCACTTTGAATTTTTAAAATAATTTATAGTATATTTCAATCATAGCTTGAGTTTTTAATATTATTTTTTAAATTTTTTTACCTTAAATAATTTTTTATTTTTGTTTATATTTCTTTTATGCTTGTTAGTTTGGAACTAATTTTTTTTGTCCATTCACTAATTTTTCGTTTCTCGTAGTTCTTATATATCTATTTAATTTTAATGGCCAATTGTTTTATATGTCTATTTCATTTTAATGGCCAATTGTTTTATATGTCTATTTCATTTTAATAGCCAATTGTTTTATATGTCTATGATAATTTGTTTAATTTTCCATTTCTAGATAGAAGGTTCATTCTCTCTTCTCACTTCCCTTGCTCCCTTCTCACCTCCCTTTTCCCTTCTCACCTTACATAATTTTTATAAAAAATAAACATTTTAAGTTACCAAATCTTAATAAAAATTATTAAATACAAGTTACTGAATTTAATACAATATTAAACTTTTGAAACCCCAAGTTACATAATATTTTCAAATAAAAACATAAATAATTTAAATAAAAATTTTACATAAATTACATAACTTTTTTTAAATACAATAAGTTTCATAATTTTTTTTTCAAAGTAAAAATCAAAATTCTTAACAAATTTTAAAATATTAAAGAAATATATTAACATTTCACAAAATTTTGAAAATACTTATAAAAATTATAAAAATATAGGAAATTTAGAAATATTTAAAACTTATTAAAATTACCAAAACCGAAGAAAAATTTATAAAAAATTTTAAATTTTTAAAATTTTGAAATATTTACACAAATTTATAAAAATTACTTAAAATTTATAACTTTAAATATTATATATTTAAAAATTCGTAAAAAAATTAAAATATTGATGATAAAAAAAAAAGAAAATTCAAAACAAAATTAAAAATATTAATAAAAAAAATTAAATATTTTAAGTTAATTTTCAAAAACAAGACCTTTGAAGCTAAAGATGGATGAAGAAGAACAGGCAATAAAAGTTTTTTTTTCAAAATAATAAATAATTAAATAAAATAGAGACTTTTCAAAAAATATTTATGTCAAACGAGGTGACGTATAAATGCCTCACTTTTTATAACATATTTTTATGTTACATAACTATCATAAAAATAAATATTTTTAGTTTCTTCATCAAGTTATTTTTTATAAAAAATTAAACTTTTTAAGTTATCTAATCTTTATAAAAACTATTAAATATAAGTTACTTAATTTATATATAATATTAATATTTTCATTTAAATTTTTTTACGAAAATATTACGAATTACAATAATTTTTTTAAAAAAATTAATTATCTAATAATAAATTTTATAAAAAAATATTAAATATAATAAGTGACATAATTTTTAAAAAAAAATTAAAAACTCAAAATTACGTATTTTTGGGAGATTGGATTTTGGAGATTGGGCAATGGGTGTTCGGGCTATAGTGTTAAGGTGTTGAAGCTGGATAGGCGGCAATGATTTGGATATGTTCAATATCCAAATCAAATCAAATCAATAAATTTGTTATTGGATATCCATTACTAATCCAATAATTAGACTCTTATCGGATATCCAATAAGAATCCAATAAGCTTGTTGGATCTGTATTGGATATCCAATACAGATCCGTTAAGAAAAGAATAGGTTAAAATTAAAATTAAATTTCAATAAAAATAGTTAAATTAAAAAACTTAGAGAGATAAAGGGAGAAAAATTTAGAGAGAGAAAGAGAGAAAAATTTAGAGAGAGAAAGAGAGAAAAATTTAGAGAGAGAAAGAGAGAAAAATTTAGAGAGAGAAAGAGATAACAATTTAGAGAGAGAAAGAGATAACAATTTAGAGAGAGAAAGAGAGAACAATTTAGAGAGAGAAAGAGAACAATTTAGAGAGAGAAAGAGAGAACAATTTAGAGAGAGAAAGAGAGAACAATTTAGAGAGAGAAAGAGAGAACAATTTAGAGAGAGAAAGAGAGAACAATTTAGAGAGAGAAAGAGAGAACAATTTAGAGAGAGAAAGAGAGAAAAATTTAGAGAGAGAAAGAGAGAAAAATTTAGAGAGAGAAAGAGAGAAAAATTTAGAGAGAGAAAGAGAGAACAATTTAGAGAGAGAAAGAGAGAACAATTTAGAGAGAGAAAGAGAGAACAATTTAGAGAGAGAAAGAGAGAACAATTTAGAGAGAGAAAGAGAGAACAATTTAGAGAGAGAAAGAGAGAACAATTTAGAGAGAGAGAAAGAGAGAACAATTTAGAGAGAGAAAGAGAGAACAATTTAGAGAGAGAAAGAGAGAACAATTTAGAGAGAGAAAGAGAGAACAATTTAGAGAGAGAAAGAGAGAACAATTTAGAGAGAGAAAGAGAGAACAATTTAGAGAGAGAAAGAGAGAACAATTTAGAGAGAGGTAGAGAGAACAATTTAGAGAGAGGTAGAGAGAACAATTTAGAGAGAGAAAGAGAGAACAATTTAGAGAGAGAAAGAGAGAACAATTTAGAGAGAGAAAGAGAGAACAATTTAGAGAGAGCTTAGCCGACAACTCCTCCCACTGTCGGATCTCTTCCCCGTACTCCCGTCTCAACATCAACAATGTCCTCTTTTTCCTCAGCAACCGCCGTCGCTCCATCTCCACCTCCGTGAGCTGGCCCCCTGGGCAAGCAGTAATCACATGGCTGAAAGAGATGCTTCGGCCCCTCTTCCACCTCTTGTACACAAACCCATCGTTGCCAGATACCTCCCATTCGCCCTCCCGGGGTCGATCATGAGAGGCTAAGATCACCTGCCTCGATTTCACAAATTTGGGAGCCGGATTTGCAGAGGAAACGCTCGCCCAAATGGGAGGGGGGGAGGAGCTTAGTCGGGAGGGAGGGAGGGAGGAAGGAGAGTCGGGAGGGAGGGAGGAGGGAGAGTCGGGATGGAGGGAGGAGAGTCGGGAGGGAGGGAGGAGAGTCGGGAGGGAGGGAGGAGGGAGAGTCGGGAGGGAGGGAGGAGGGAGGAGGGAGGGAGGAAGGAGGGGGGAGGGAGTGTTGGGAGTGAGGAGTCGCGTCGGGTCGGCTTCGGTTCGGCTTCGGGTGTGGTGGATATCCGTCCATTGCCACCCCTAGGCATGATTAAGTTTGGGTGATGCGGCAGGTTTGGGCTAGAGAGATTGGGGCGGGCTTGGGCAAAATAGATTAAGGCAGGCTTGGGCTTGGGGAATTTGGGTACCTTGTACTTCTATTATTGGGGGCCTTGCCAGTTGGGCAAGCTATTATTTTGGGCTGACCTATTATAGGGGAGGGGAGGGATCACTCAGTCACAATGGCCTATGGCCCAAACTCGCCCCATCATAGAGACTGAAGCCCGCCCCGATACCTAGGCTCAAGCCTGCTCCGGCCTTCGTAACCCACGCCCGCACTAGCAACATTGACTCAAGTCCATGCCTATCTGACTCGTTGGCCTAAGCCTGCCCTTCATGTAGCCCTTAGCCCATTTCTCTCTCTTGGCCCTATAGTGGAGCAGATCAGAGCCTGAAAAGTAGGCGGGCCACTATGGTGGGCGGGCCTCGTCTTAGGGCCCGTCCCTCACGTTAATCTTGCCCATCATTCGGGACCTGTCCCACATTCCTGGCCTATTAGGATGACCCACCCCACTTGCGAAGTCCACCCAGAAGTTTGATTTCCTTGAACGCCTGACCCAGATGCCAAGCCCACTACGATGGGCTGCCTCCCTTTTGTAGCCCATAAGCCTAACCCAATATTAATATAGTATAAAAATTCAGTGATTTATATTTAATAATTTTTATAAAGATGGTAACTTCAAAATTTAAATTTTTTATAAAAATTACGTAATTAATAATTAATAAATTATGTAGATGAACATAATTTTACCCACCCATAACATCCTTATCACCTTAGACCAAACCGCAATCGTCCCCTGGCTAAGCCCTTTTCACCCATAATGGCTCAAGGCCCAAACCAGCCACTTCATCGAGACCCAAGCTCGCCCCGAGTCTAAGGCTCAAGCTTGTTCCAGTCTTCCTGGCCCATGCCCTCATTGGCTAAATTGGCCCAAGTCCATCCTTTTACCTTGGCCCAAGCCTACCTTTGTCTAGTTGCCTGCCTTGGTGCCTCTATCACGTTTGCCATCCCCCCAGTCACCTAAGCCCAAGCCTGCCGGCCTCTTCGACTCATTGGCCGAAGCGCACGTAGGCTGCAGCCTGTTCCTGACTCTTGGGCCAATAAAGTGGGCAAGCCTCGTCTTGGGGCCTGTCCTAATGTCAAACCTGCCCAACATTCCACTCTTGGCCCACATTCCTGCCATACAAGGGTGGGCCGCGCCACTTGCGAAGACCACCCAGAAGTCTGATTTCTTTATACGCCTGACCCACATGCCAGGCCCTCTAAGGAGGCCGGCCTGCTTTGAGTGCCCCACAAGCCTGATATTATATAAAAATTCAGTGACTTATATTTAATAATTTTTATAAAAATATATGTAATTAAGAAATTATATTAATTTATTTTTATGATAGTTATATAACATAAAAAATGCAATAATTTTAATAAATTATGTAGATGAAAATATTTTTACCCACCCATAAGGCCTTTGCCTGTTTCAGGACTCTTGGGCCACTAAAAGTGGGGCCTTGTCATGGGGTGCGTCCCCGATGTCAAACCAGCCCAACTTTCCGGCTTGACCCACATTCTAAACCTTCTTGGGTGGGCAGCCCCACTTGCAAAGCCCTTCTAGAGGTCTGATTTCTTTTATACGCTGACCACATGCGGGCCCACTACAGAGGCCGCCTCCCTTGAGTGGCCCACAAGCCCTGACCCAATACTAATATTGTATAAAAATTCAGTGACTTATAATTTAATAATTTTTATAAGGGTTAGATTACTTAAAATGTATAATTTTTTATAAAAATTATGTAATTAAGAAATTATATTAATTTATTTTTGTGATAGTTATATAACATAAAAATATGTAATATTTTAATAAATTATGTAGATGAAAATATTTTTAGCCACCCATAACTTCCTTATCACTTTAGACCAAACCCCAATCCCGCCCATGTTATGCCCCTATCACCCAGTCACAATGGCCCAAGGCCCAACCTGCCCTTTCATTAAGACCCAAACCCGCCCTTTCATTGAGAACCAAGGCCGCCCCTTCATCCAGAGCTACTCTTTAGACAGCCTCTGCAGACGTCGATGGTGACATCCCCTAAACCCTAAACCCTAAACCTGACCTGACCCGAGGTCAGGTTTGAATTACCAAACCCGAACCCAACCTGCGGGTTGGATTTGAAATCGAAACCCTGCTTTTTCAGGTCGGGTGGGGTCGGGTTACCCTGAAAACCCAACCCAATGCCCACCCTAGATACGAGATTACTATTAATATTATTAAGTTAATTTTGCTTTATTACATTGAGTTATTTAGCTATGTAATAAGGACACGCCCACGTAAGGGCAATACTGTGTTTTCCTAATTTAGTTGCGCAAACTATAAATACAGATGTTGGGCTTCTATAGAGGCAGGCTGGAATTATTATCTCAAATCCCTTTTCGCTCTCCTTTCCCCTCTGAACCCTAATTTCGCCTTCACGCATCACTTCGACCTAATCCGAACTTACCAGGGATGCACTTCTGGCACGATTTCACTTAGTTTTCGTGATTTAATGCTCCTAACACAATATGGATGGAATAATGTGGAAATTTCTGTGACTTCGAAAAGTTTTCAGTTTTCGGTAACATACATTATTATCTTCATTGTCCAGTGTTTTGAAAACCATTATCTAAGATAGCCTTATGCCGTAGAAAATTGAGGAACATATACAATACATAGACATTGAAGAATCTCACTGCTATCTGGGTTCGACTTCAGTAACGATCACTTCGTTGACCGTATATGCCGCTGGTGTCAAGGATGGTCGATGTGCTTCAAGGACTACTTTTCCTATATGGAACCCAGGTTGTCTGGGATGGGGAAGACTCATTGTGTCTCTCCCCAGCATAAGCACTACAGCTGACATGGTGGGTCTCACTTAGGGATGGCAACGGGTACGGGTTAGCGGGGAACCCGGCCCGACCCGACCCGCTTAAAGCGGATTTGGGTTTATGTTTTTACCCCGCGGGTCGGGTTCGGGTTTTGGGAGTAGAACCCGTCACGGGTTCGGGGCGGGGACGGGTTTCGCCCCAAAAACCCGACCCGACCCGCTTAATTCTTATGTAAAAAAAAGTTTTAGAGGGTATTTAAATAATACAAAGTAAAACCCTACTTTCTTACATTCTTCCCTTATGTTTGACAATATGTTTAGGTATTTATATGTTTATATTATTTATTTAAGAATTTTTTTATATTTTTAAAATTTTTAATATTAAACATAGCTGGTCGGGTCGGTACCGCTGGGCGGCGGGTTTTCGCTGGGTTCGGGCGGGTTTTTTTTTGCCCTGGGCGGGACGGGTTTAGAAATCAAACCCGCGGGGCGGGTTTTCACGAGGACGGGTTTCCCCGGTTTTTTGCGGGGCGGGGATGGGTTTCCAAAAACCCGCCCCGCCCCGCCCCGTTGCCATCCCTAGTCTCACTGTAGGATCCTCTTGAATGCATAACAGCCCAATGTGGATACATCTCGATGCCTCTACTGGCGAACAGCTATCAGCTATCACAGGATCCAATAGCTCAAGAGCTCTGCTTTCGTTCCATAAGTTCCAAGCCTACAAAGTGTTCAGAGGTAATAGAAGGTTCAGTTGTGTAGATGAAAACGTATTTCAAAGCCTGTTTGATGGGGGAGGGGAGAGCTAGCATACAAGAGCGTGAAGGCCAGGGAGATGTCCTGAGAAATGACAACTGTTGTTCTTCTTCCCACATAGGATCTCATGGAGCAGGACCCCAAAGCTGAATACATCCGACTTCACAGAAAATAAACCAGCCATTGCGTACTTGGGAGCCATGTATCCACTTCGGTAAATCCATGCAAGCAGGTCAGTAGTAAAGATTAAAATGAGAATTCAGTCATAGTTATAAAATAGTTGGCAATCGGAAGATGCAACTGCTGACCAAAAGTGAAGTACAAGCAGAGTACTTACTAAGTTCCAACGACTCGTGTGGTATTAGCTTGATCAGTCTCATCACCTCTGAAAATCCTAGCTAACCCAAAATCTGATATCTTCGCATTCATCTCATGATCCAACAAAACGTTACTAGCTTTCAAGTCCCTGTGAATGACTCTAAGCCTAGAGTCTTCATGAAGATGGAGGAGTCCTCTTGCAGCCCCATTGATAATGTGTAGACGTCTTTGCCAGTCCAATTCACATTTCTTTGTTGCATCTATAAATTAATTAAGGAATATAAAGGAAAAACCAAGAGTAAGACACAGCATGTTTTGGACTTCACTAATGATATATATCAGGAGTTAAAAAAGGAGCCGAACCGAAGAGAAAGACATCCAAGCTTGTGTTTGGCATGTATTCATAAACAAGGAGTTTCTCATCTTTCTCCAAGCAGCAACCCCAAAGCCTGACCAGATTCCTGTGCTGAAGTTTCACTATCAATTTGATCTCATTCTTGAACTCCTCTATCCCTTGCCCAGAATCACTCTTAAGCCTCTTGGTCGCAACAATCTTTCCATCCGGAAGCGCTCCTTGGAGTTGGCAATTCGCATATAATACCAATGGTCACCTTAGTTAAGCAATTCATCGAGCAGTATATTTGTGTGTCCAAGGACGAAAAGAAAAGTAATATTTGTACCTTGTAAACAGGGCCAAAACCACCTTGTCCGAGTTTATTTGCGGCAGAGAAGTTGTTTGTAGCTACTAGAATGATGTGCAAATGAATAATTGGCAATTCTAGGTTACTCATCCGATTGTCTGCAACTCCTTTAGTAGAACCCAAAGCGTTCATGCTATTATGCGGCACCAAGTCGTCCTCCGAAAAGTGTGTAACCTTCTGTTTTGTATCTGCAAAGAAATTAAATTAAAAAAAAAATCATTCTTTATTTCTTAGCCCAATGAAGATTTCGTTATCCTCAGAATAAGGTAGTCAGCAAAAGGGACTGAAATCTACAAACTCACCCTTTCGACGATGTCTCTTCCACCTGTATAACGCACAACTCGATAAGCAGATTAATGCGAACGCCGTTAATAAGATGATGAGTATAATCCTCCACCCTGCATTTGGGTGATAGAGAGCTTAATTAATCTCTCATTAGAATTTCAATAATTATTAACTGCTGGATAGGTTTGGTCTAATACATATAAATTTTAGCCAAACCAATTAATTTGATTGCACCATCTTGGATCTAATTTTATAACAATAAGTATTAATTTTCTAGTTTTGAGGACTTTGAGTCGTCAACGGTGTATTAATTCTCTCATTTGACATGCACGGCCAAAATCTAGCGTGAGCCTGCTTAGAGGACAAGTGTAAAACTAAATCTCCAATATTTCACCTGACATACCTTTGGATTTGATCCCAGTGGGAGCAAAGGAGGCGGGATTGCTAGTTGGACTCCTTCGGGTATTATAAAATGGATAAAGCTCATGTCTCAAATAACAGTTCAAATTTATAATTTGGCCCCCGACCTTACCCTCGCAACAAATCCTCAGGTCCGAAATTTGTTTCTGGAGACATCTGTAGCAGTTCACTCCGGAGAGGGTGGGGTTGCACTGAACGAGGCCATATATGTTTGAGAACGCATCGAGATGGACTGCTTTGGTGGCGAACCTGCGTGGATCGGCAGCCGCGGCCGAAGCAAGGTCGTTCATCATCTCTGTCAGCACCATGGAGAACCGATCCGGGTCCGATACATTCTTGGTATTCGTGAACAGGAATTTGGAAAAATCGACCCACTTCGAGAATGAATTCTGGTTGGAGTAGCGCAAACGGCACTGCTCGTACCATACGCCTGCGGCTCGGTTGGTCGGACAAAGCTCCCTGATTTCACGAGAGGCATTCTGTAGACAGCCTCTGCAGACGTCGATGGTGACATCCCCTCGACAGAGAACCGAGCCATAAACTTCATCTCCCCCGCTTCCTCTGCTATCGTTTCCGTATCCCGATGATGAAGCCTTAGAGACGAGAGAAGAGAGAAGCAGATCGAGATTGGTCGCGAAGTTACTGTTAGCCGTGTAGTTCCCGCCAGCGAGGGGACAGGAGTAGAGAGGGGTGCCGGAAGTGAGAAAGACGAGATGGGTGAGTAGAGACGACGAAATTAGCATGACCAGGGGATCAGCGCCAGAATTTGGCTTTGACAGCAGTAAGGAGAGCACCACCATATTCAATATTCAAAGTTTCGAACCAGAAACCTCCGACGAAATCTTAATGGCCGCGTCTTGCTCTGAAAATTCCGACAGTAATCCATCCATGATCCGTCCGTAGGCACTTCATTGCTTTTATATATTTTTTTATTCTATTTTATCATTATTAAATGGTAAGGTTAATTTGGTCATATAAATTAAACCATAATTAAAATGAATGGAATAAAACGCTCTGGTAAGGTCTCTGGCATTTTTACCCCAAAAAAAACACGTTTTCTTTTCTCTCTCTCTCAAGAGTTTATTATCCCTTTCTGGAATTGGGTGATAAAAACGAGTTTAGTCGCCATGATTGACGCTCGTTGCTTGGTCGATCAAACCAGCCGGCAACATAACTTATATGGATCATTAGGACAGAATACATAGACGGTACAGATGTTAATTCATATAAGACGACTTCTTAGTCTTCTCAACTTCTTAAGGATCGGAACGAGTGGGTGGGTCCAGTACTTAGATGAAGACCAACTTCCAAGTGGTACACAAGCACGTTTGTTTAACTACAACAATAAGGTGCACGCTTATTTCTGTTTTTCAATAAATACAAAGTGTTATCTTCACTGTTTTTAAATATAATATCCGGATGGTCATGATTGAAATACATTATCTAAGATGGCCGCAAACTGAAAAACATATTAATATATATACAGAGCTACATGAACTTTGAAGAAAGTTACCCCTATCTGGGTTCGACTTCAGAAACGGTCATTTCGTTGACGGAAGATGCCGCCGCTGTCAGGGACGGTGGATGTGTTTCAGGGACAACTCTTACTATGTGGAACCCAGGTTGTCTAGAATTGGGAAGACTCATGGTGTCACTCCCCAGCATGAGCACTACAGCTGACATGGTGGGTCTCTCCGCAGGATCGTCTTGAACGCATATCAGCCCGATGTGGATACATCTGGATAATTCTTCTGGCGAACAACTTTCAGCTATCACAGGATCCAATAGCTCAACCGCTCTGTCTTCGCTCCATAAGTTCCATGCCTACAAGGATTTCAGATTTCAAGGAGCTAGCTTCGGTTACGTACATACATACATGCATATAGAATTTTGCAGCAAGCGGTGTCGACGAAAAACGTTTTACAGTCAGTTTGATAGGGATGGGCAGAGCCTACCAGGGTTTGAAGGCCAGAGAGATGTCCTGAGAAATGACAACTGCTATTCTTCTTCCCGCTCAGTATCTCTAGGAGCAGAACCCCAAAGCTAAACACGTCCGACTTGACAGAAAATAATCCAGCAATAGCGTACTCGGGAGCCATGTATCCACTTCAGCCAATCCAACCATGTCAATAAAATGAATAAAAAAATAATAGGGAATTCAGTCAAATGGTTCGCAACAAGTTGACCAAAAGCAAAATATAAGCATTTTTTTTACTTACTAAGTGTAAGAACTAATTTTGTAAGGTCTGACTAAAGCAGCACCGTATGACCCAGGTCAACAAGTCAAAGACCGACCCCAGTCAAACCGATGAGATTAAGCCGTCGATCAAGCCTCAACAGATCAACGGCCGAGATTGCAATCGCCCCATCAGCAGCTTACATGGGCGACAAGTCACGCAAGGCGGCCACGTTAGCAGCCAACAAGGATCATACATGGCTCTTACCTTGGTCCAAAGCGGTTCCATAATTCAAGGTAAATGTTACGCAAAAGAAGTCAATGGGAGTTACAACCACTCCGATAAACTTGGTCCATACAGTTGGAACTCGGTAAACCTATAAAATCATAGGCTCAAGGAGATCCGGGGATATACAGAGATCAGAAGAAAGATCCTGACAAACACAGACATACGGCCGAAAGACCGAAGATAAAAAAACTCAAGAGCGTACGCCAAATTCCAAAAATCCCAAATCACCACTTCAAATCAAAGAGAGCAACAAGCATTCCTGCCGCTGTCTCACAATCAAATTGCCTTAAGCCAATCGGAATACGAAATTTTTCGTCAAGCTTAGGTGAAATTCAAATTCGTCTCATCCGTTTGTGAAGAAGGCGTACGTTGATCGTTCGTGTTTACTCGGAGATCGTTTGTTCTTAGTTGGAGATCGAATCAAAGGAGTTCTAGAAGTCGCACCTCACACAATCACCCAAAAATTACCAAATTACCCCTCAAATTATTTTGTACACTGTACATCGGATGCGTGTTTTACGGTCCATCTATTGTACTCGTTTACAAATTTGGCACGCCCGGTGGGACCCTTCTGCTTTTCATCTCTTCCTCCAATTTATCAGTTCAAATGGCCGGTTCTAACACCAACAACAACAACAACAAGGTTGCTGCCAAAACCCCAACTGTCGGAGCCAGCTCGTCACCGGCACCAAGAATGACCGATCCGTTGGTCACCTTCCCTCGTCGTCCGCGCACACCAACAGCTGCTGCTGCCAGCCAAGCCAGAGGGATTCGTCCATCCCAGATTCCACTGATCGTCCGCTCAAGGCCGACCTCTAGATCTGTCACAGGATCTCTGCCCACACAACGTTCTGTACAAATTCAACCGCAGGCAGACCCAGCTCCGGCCAGCCCCATAATTTCTCCAACAAGGGTCCATCCCTCGAGGAGTTATTCGGCTGTTCTGACATCCCCTCCACCGACCAGTCCAGTGGTCAGCCTGGCCGCGAGCCCAGCAAGGAATTCTCCTTCAACGGCAAGCCGAGCCCCGGTATTAATCACTCACTTCGAAGGAAGGCACATTATTCCTTCTCCACGATCGACTACATCAACTGGGGCATCCCTTGCTCCAAGACCTTCTTCCCCCACATCTCCGGTCATCAAAGTTTCCGCGATGATGACCCAAGCCAAGACTGTGGAAGAACAGCTGGCCAAAATCCAAGCTGCCATGAGGGAAAGGGACGAGCAATTGAGAGAGAGAACTGCAGAGGATCTCCAGATCGCAACGATTCTGCAGAAATTTGAGCAAATTGCGGATTGCCTGGGAGCATCCTCCCAACCCAGAAATAAAGAAGGCCAAGCGGGACCTAGCACTTCTGCTAATCCTGTCCCTCCTTCACCAATCATCCGTCCATCTCCAGCTCCCGAACACCCAGTGAACCGGGAACCACTGCTTGAAGAACCAGGGACATTATCTTACGGCACCCTGCAAGAAATGATCTCCAACGCAGTGGACCAGAAGGTACAAGCCGAAGGAGTCAGATCTCAAGCCTACACTAGGCCCTACTCCCGACGGATCCAGGCAATCCACATGCCTACCTCCTACCACCCACCTAAATTTCAGCAATTCAGTGGAGATGGCAACCCAAAACAGCATGTCGCCCACTTTATTGAGACCTGCAACAATGCAGGAACTGACGGTGATCTCCTCATCAAACAATTTGGGCGATCCCTTAAAGGGAACGCCTTTGACTGGTTCATTGAGCTCCCAGCAGAGTCAATCGACAGTTGGGAACAGCTGGAAAGCGAGTTCCTCAGTCGCTTCTACAGCACGAAGCGAACTGTGACACTGGTGGAACTCACCAATCTCAAACAGCGCCAGGGAGAGAAAGTGATTGAATACATCAATCGCTGGCGCAACCTAAGTCTCAATTGCAAGGAGAGCACCTCCTTATCCACGCAGACATCCATCGACATGTGCATTCGAGGGATGAACTGGACTCTGGTATACTTCTTACAGAGTCGGAAGCCGAGAGACTTCCAAGAACTGGCAACAGAAGCGCACAACATGGAGATCCTTATCCAGGAGAAAGGAGAAGGGAAAGCTCCAATGACCGAGGCTGACAAGAAGCCAAAGTTCGTGAAGGGAGTCCAAAGCTCCTGCAAAAGAAGCGCTCGCCACCAACGTCGTCGAACCGCAAAAGATTACGACGACCCAAAATCAAATTACGGGGAACGACTGGAAGCCAAATGTCAATCGACTCGCCAGCGCTGCAATCCGTAAAAAAATCACACTAAAGGATAGGCAGGCTATAACCTATCCTTTCCCCGATTCTGATGTACCAGGCATGCTCGAACAGCTCCTGGAAAAGAACCTGTTGCAGTTTCTAGAAGCCAAAAGGCCGGAAGATGTTGGGAAAACTTCGGATCCCAACTATTGCAAATATCACCGACTGGTAGGTCATCCTATCGAAAAATGTTTTGTCCTGAAAGACAGAATACTGGAGTTAGCGACGCAAGGTCGCATCATCTTGGAAACCGACGATAATACTGCGGCTTCCCACACCATCTTCGTCCAATCAGATTCCGACATCAAAATGAGGAATTCAAGGACGAACAACAAAGCTTTCATCCCGCGCACTGCACGACCAAGACCGCAACCCGCCACAAAAGACAAAGAAGGGTGGGAAGTGGTAACCCGAAAAAAGAAACCACTCCTAGAAGCCCCCGTGAAAATATTCATCAAGGGGTACGCGGCGGAAAAAGAGGAGCCAAAAAGAAAGAAAGTCCAAGAGAAAAGAGGAGGCAGAAGGCACAGACGCAAATCAGCCTCCGCCAAAGTCGAAGAAGAGATCTATCAAAGAAAGCCGAAGCCAATTATTTTGGCTGATTTCTTCCCGTCTGAATTCCTGGCGCCAACTTCTGCACTGGTGGCCACTTGCTCACCCCAAGTGGTCGAACAAAGGCGTGAAGGGAAGGCTCTGATGGGGTCTACCGATGATATTCACACATGCTTACAAGACTTGTCCATCACAAATGTTGTACATGATGACTTAGATCTGCCAATTAGATCTAGGCAAGCTCTCATCAAATTAGTTGCGGCCAAAGACGACTGGCATGCCGAAGTAGAGCAATTGAGGATGCGGAGACACGATGAGCCAAAAATTGGTTTATCTCCCAACACATTGAAGGAAGAACAAGCAGCAGAGCCACCACAAATTAAGGAGGTTCACTCAACTTCCATTTCCTTCAAAGAAGCCGACATGCTGTTGGGGGAAAGGTCTCATAATCGACCTTCATTCGTTTTCGGAGCTATGAAAGACCGATGGATCAACCGCATACTTTTGGGCAGCGGGTCAGCAGTAAACATCCTACCAATCCAAACTTTGAAAAATGTTGGATTGGTTGCCAATGACCTCCAAGCCAGTTCGCTGATGATCCAAGACTTCAATCAAGAAGGACAACGAGCGTTGGGAACGATCAGATTGGAATTACAAATCGGAGATATGACTTCTCATGTATTGTTCCATGTAATCGACGCTCGCACATCTGACAATGTGTTACTCGGGAGGCCCTGGTTACACAACAAGAGAGTCGTTCCCTCGACTCTCCATCAATGCTTCAAATATTATCAAGATGGAAAGGAAAAGACGGTGTTCGCTGACGAATACCCTTTCACAGAGGCAGAGGCTTCCTTCGCAGACGCTAAATATTACTCAGAAGAAAAAGGTACTACTTCGAGTAAAGCAATTCCCCCCAAAGCTGTCAAAGACGAACAGGCTAACCCTAAGGGGCAGATTGAGGAACCAATTCTCAGGTACGTTCCTCAATCAAGAAGGAAGAAGGGCAAATCTCCTTTCACCATCTGTGATCAAGAAGAACCGGCAGAGAAATTGAAGGCCTTAAAAGGCACTCCCACTATTCCTTTGCCCAAACTCAACAACCGGGGCATCCTCGAAGAGAAGCAGAGCCCACCCGAGCTTCCTAAAATTCGGACAGAAGGATTTGATCCTAATGCCTATCGGATGATGGCAAAAGCAGGGTCTAAGTTCTCCCTCAAGCACCTGCAAGAGAAACCGGTGACGGCCGTACAAAACTTGTCACCAACCCAGAAAAACCTCCAAGCGCAGGGTTATTCAATTCCTTCCAACCGACATGGGCTTGGTTATCAGGAATACGAGCCGGTTGTGATCTCTGGCAAGGCCAGTGTCAATCAAATCACAACCAAAAGAAAGGCGTCTACCTCGGAAGGAAATCAAACGTCAGCTTTTGATCGGATCGGTGTCCCAGAGCCACGAGTCTCAGCATTCGTTCGATTGGGTCAGGAAGAAAACAGAAGTCCGAACATTCCCTTGACACCAAGTAACGAGTCCAAACTCAAAGTTATGAAGGTATGGCGGAAAAAGGGGCAAGAAGCAGACCCTAAACCAAATACCACCTCTCCACCGGCCACAGAAAAACTCAGCGTATTCGAGAGGCTGGAAAAACCGAAGGAGCAACCCAAAAGGACTGTTTTCCAAAGACTTGGGGCATCCACACGGATCCCTGTGAGCCAAAGATTGGAGAAAATAGAGGAAAAATCTTCAAAAAGAGTAAAGGCAGAAAGTAGCGACGTCACCCCAGTAGTGATCTATATGTCGTCAAAGAAAAAAGACTCGGAAGAAGAAGAAGCAGCTGTTGTCCATCATATCTCGGTTGACGAAGGTGACGATCCAACCCTTGAGGATGATCTGGGAGAAGCACCTGCAATCTTTGAGGAAGGCGGCCAAGCAACCATCGACCAGTTGAAGAAAGTTAATTTGGGTAGAGAAGATGATCCAAGGCCCACCTTTTTGAGTGCTTCATTGTCTATAACAGAAGAAACAGATTATATGTCTTTACTCAATGAATATATAGACGTTTTCGCTTGGTCGTATACTGAGATGCCTGGGCTTGACCCAACAATTGCAATTCACAAACTTGCCATCAAATCTGGAGTCAAACCGATAAAACAGCCCCAAAGACGATTTCGTCCGGAGCTTGTCCCAGAAATTGAGAAGGAAGTCGACAAACTCCTCAAGGCCGACTTCATCCGAGAGGTCAAGTACCCAAGCTGGATCGCCAACATCGTACCGGTGAAGAAGAAGAACGGACAAATCCAAGTCTGCGTCGACTTCAGGGACCTGAATAAAGTTTGTCCAAAAGACGACTTCCCGCTCCCTATCACTGAATTAATGGTGGATGCCACAACGGGGCATGAGGCCTTGTCATTCATGGACGGATCTTCTGGTTATAATCAAATTCGGATGGATCCAAAAGACGAGGAAAAGACAACTTTCCGTACGCCAAAAGGTATTTTCTGCTACAAGGTAATGCCATTTGGTCTGAAGAATGCAGGGGTCACTTATCAAAGGGCCATGCACAAGATATTCGATGACTTCCTCCACAAATTTGTGGAATGCTACGTTGACGATGTGGTTGTCAAAACCAAATTATGAGACGACCACCTAAAAGACTTGCGAGCTGTCTTCGAACGTCTACGACAGCACCAGTTGAAGATGAACCCTCTCAAGTGCGCCTTCGGGGTTTCATCCGGGAAATTCCTCGGATTCGTGGTCAGACACAGAGGCATCGAAATCAACCAGACCAAGATCGATGCCATTCAACAAATGCCTGAACCAAAGACTTTGTCAGAATTAAAAAGCCTTCAGGGGCACTTGGCTTACATTCGGCGGTTCATCTCAAATTTAGCCGGAAGATGTCAACCCTTCAGCCATCTCATGAAGAAGGATGCACCCTTCGAATGGGATGAATCTTGTCGACGGGCATTTCAAAACATCAAAGACTACCTGATGAAGCCACCAGTTCTGATGGCTCCGACGTCGGGAAAACCTCTTCTCTTATACATCGTGGCTCAAGAAAAGTCTCTAGTGCGCTCCTCGCCCAAAATGATGACCAAGGGAAAGAACGTTTGTTGTACTACTTAAGCCGTACGATGGTCGGGGCTGAACTCAATTACTCCCCGATCGAAAAGACGTGCCTTGCACTCATCTTTGCCATCCAGAAACTGAGACACTATCTGCTCGCACATTCCACAAATTTGATTTTACGGGCAGATCCCCTCAAATTCATCATGTCCAGACCTATGCTCTCCGGACGACTGGCCAAATGGGCCTTGTTGCTCTCCGAGTTCGAGATCAACTTCATCCCACAGAAGGCCATAAAAGGACAATGACTTGCAAATTTCCTAGCCGAACATCCCATCCCGGCAGAATGGGAGGTAAGTGAGAATCTACCCGATGAAGAAGTCTTTTACATTGAAGTGTTGCCCCCATAGAGTATGTACTTCGATGGCGCTGCACGAAAAAATAGAGCAGGCGCTGGCGTCCTTTTCATGTCTCCAAATGACGACTTAATGTCGTACTCCTTCATCTTGTCTCACAGTTGCACAAACAACGAGGCAGAATACCAAGCCATAATCCTCGGTATGGGGATGGCTGTCGAAATGGGCTTAAATCAGTTAGAAATCTTCGGCGATTCGGCTCTGGTGATCAAGTAGATAATCGGAGACTTCGAGGTTAGAAAAGACGAACTCGTGCCCTACCAAAAAGAGGCGCAAAGGTTACTGGAGAAAATCCCAAATGTGACCCTGGGGCATGTACCCCGAGCCAGCAATACCCAAGCGGACGCATTGGCCAGGATCGCTGCAAGTCTGGCACAGTTCGAGGCAAGGCCCGAACGAATCCCTATATGCGAAAGATGGGTGGTGCCTACCTTGGAGAAATTCTCAGAGGAGGAAGAAATCAATTTGGTTTTGGTCTATGCAATTGAGGAAGAAGACTGGCGTCAACAATTCCTCGATTACTTAGAGCACAAGAAACTTCCCGAGGAACGGAAAGCTCGGGCGTATGTACGAAGAGTTGCGACAAAATTCTGTCTGTTCAATAATACACTCTACCGGCGATCTTACGATGGTGTTCTGCTCCGATGCATCTCCAAAGGCGAAGGACAAGCCATCTTATCCGAAGCACATGGAGGAATTTGTGGTGCCCATCAAGCGGGCCCTAAATTGCATCTCCAAGTCAAACAGTTAGGCTACTATTGGCCTACAATGCTGCAAGATGCGATGGAACTGGCACGACACTGCTCAGCATGTCAATTCCACGACAATTACATCCATCAGCCTCCCAGCCCTTTACATCCAACAGTGACCTCTTGGCCATTCGAAGCCTGGGGAATGGACATCATAGGTCCAATCACCTCGAAGTCGTCTGCAAATTACCAGTACATACTGGCCGCCACTGATTATTTCTCTAAGTGGGCAGAAGCGGTGGCTTACAAAGAAGTCAAAGCTGCCACCGTGGTCGACTTCATCCGGACGCAAATCGTATATCGGTATGGTGTTCCCAGATACATCATGACCGACAACGGTACCCCGTTCCGTAACAAGACCATGGATAATTTCTGTGAGAAATTCGGCATCCAACAGAGGACGTCTACTACGTACAACCCTGCTGCCAACGGATTGGCAGAAGCCTTCAACAAAACTCTGGGCAAGATTTTAAAGAAGACGGTCGCAGGGAACAAGAAAGATTGGCACGACAGGCTTGGAGAGGCACTGTGGGCATACAGGATCACATGCCGAACTCCAACAGAGTCAACCCCGTACTCGCTAGTTTACGGCGTGGAAGCCGTGCTCCCGCTGGAAATTCAAATTCCATCCCTACGAGTCGCTCTTCGAGAAGGACTCACGGAAGAGGAAAATATCCGACTCCGCCTGCAGGAGTTAGAATCCCTCGACGAAAAATGCTTGGAAGCACAGCAAAGGCTCGAATGCTACCAATAAAAAAGTCAAGTTTTGCTCCTTTCAAAAAGGGGACCTTGTCTTAGCAGTGCGCAGACCGATCATGGCCACAAGCAGAGATGGGGGAAAATTCGCACCTAAGTGGGAAGGACCGTTCGTTGTTCAAGAAGTCTACACTAACGGCGCGTACAAATTGGTCACTCCCGAAGGAAGAAGACTCCCAGCCACAAATGGTAAGTTTCTCAAAAAATTCTATCCATGATTGTATTCCAAATATAAAAGTCTACAAGTCAGGGAGCTAAAAGTCAATTACAAAAAGATCATCTACAAATAAGAGAAAACAAAAGAGAGATGACAAAAGAGAGATGACAAAAAAAAAAATAATAATAAAAAAATAAAAATAAAAACAAAGCAGCTCCTAAAGATTCCTCGCCATCTCCTGCTGTAACTCTGCAAAGGCAGCCCTCGATGACAGGAGAGTCGCCTCCTCAGCTGCACTGAGAGTGGGTGTGGCAATGACCTCTGATATCAGCTGCTCAGCTTCAACCACCTCCGTCTTCAAACCCCGTACACTCTCCTGGATCTGCTCAGCTTGAGTTGTAAGGTATCCGACTTTAGTCCCAGCTGACTGAAGTTGTTCTTTAACTAACTCTAGGCGTTCACGGACATCCTCTTCCTCAGCCTTAGCCTCCGAAAGCTCCTCAGTAACCTCGCCCAAAGTGGCTTTGGCCTCCTCTAGCTTGGAGGATACTATGGCCAAAGTTTTCCGAGCAATACTCTCTGCTTTATCCCGGGAAGTGCGACTAGCCTTCTCTCTAGCCGAACTTTCGATCTCCTTAAGAGTCTGTAGCTGCTGAGTGTAGAATCGTAGGCGAGTCACATCATGACCCATCTCCTGTAGCCTACTGATGGCAAATCCTGCATTTGCCAGCAAAGATGTGTCACTCACTGCGCCTGAAGATAACATACGAGGGGCTATTCGGTCCTTCCAAACTTGCAGTATTAAGCCCTCAACATAAGACAAAAACTTATGCGACGGGGCCTCCTGAGAAGTCGGAATAGGAGTGGCTAGGTCCTGAACGATCGAAGCCTCCTCAACAGCTGGAGCATCGTCAGATACTTCCTCCATGACGGTGGGGACCTCCTCAACAACCTCAACGGCTGAACCAACCGCAGGAATTTCCTCAACGGCGACTGAAGCTTCCTCCCGAACCTCTTGAGCCGTCGGAGCCCCTACCTCAACCACCTCCTCGGTCGGAGCTGGAGTCTCCACAACTTCTTCCTCCGCCGCCTCCTGAACAAATGGAGAAGAAGGAGGAGCGACCTCGGGTTGAGTTAAGGCCGGTGCAACCTCCATAATCTCCTCCACTACCTCTGTTTGGCAACTACTCCTGGAGAAGATACCTCCTCTTGAGGTGCTTCGGGTGCCTCTGGGGAAGACAAAATCTGAACAGTCTCGACAGGAGGGTTCTCCGACGGACAAGAAGTCTGAGGCTCTGTCTCCGGAATAGGAGGAAGAAATGTCGGTGGCAAAGGGGGAAAAGAGGCAAGCGGAACTTCTTTGCGTGCCTTCTTCTTCTTTGACGCAGAACCAGAAGCGTCTGCCAAAGTGGTAAGAGGAGCCCTCTTCTTACTTGCCTGAAATGCAAGAAGAAATAAGGAAATGCAGCAAAATCAAATAAAATCACAAGTATACCGCAACTTACCGAAGACGTGGCAACTTTCTTCTTACCTTTTGGCCTCCGTTTTCGAGGATGAGACCGATTGCTGTCATAATCCTCGTCCTCATCACTATTCTCCACAGAAACAGTCGGCGCCGACTCCAGTCGATTTTGTTGGAGGACGCAGGACAATGAAAAAAAAAAAAAAAAAAAACAAAAGAAAGAAAAGAAAAAAAAAGAGGAGATAAGCTTACCTGAAATCGTGGGGACATGTGGTCCATCCACCAGGTATGATAGGCAGAAGTGGTCCCTGGGTCTCGAGTCGGGTCCCGTCCTCCCGACGGGGGCAGATCAAGCCGACCACACGAAGGAACAAGGCTGGTTTTCCAAAGGGTCACCAACTCCGATAAAGAACTGATCTCCCGCTGATTAGTCATGATCCCCATGTCGCCGGGCAAATCTTGACAATAGCCGAATTGTCGCGCAAACCTGACAGAGAAATACGGCTCCACGAAGAAATGAATAGAGCGTCGGACCGTCAGAGAACAGCAGCGGACGCTGAGAAGACTCTCATAATGCTGCCTAGCAATCAGCTTCTTTCGCTCGTCCACCAAGACAGAAGTATTGGCCGTGGCAAGAACGTATCAGTGTCATACCGGTACCGGAAGACGCTGAAACAAATCGCAAGCCTGTTCCTCCGTAAAACTACGCCTGAGAGAGGGA
Source organism: Aristolochia fimbriata (assembly GCA_019845555.1). NCBI lineage: Eukaryota > Viridiplantae > Streptophyta > Magnoliopsida > Piperales > Aristolochiaceae > Aristolochia > Aristolochia fimbriata. Next base: position 32,989,063 of record CM034079.1, on the reverse strand, counting down.
TTCCCGAAAGATATCATACTTGGACGTCGACTTCCTTCTAGATCCTCCCCGTGCGTGTGAAAGTAGACGGCAAGCCAGGTATACAAGTAAGGCCACTGAGCCATCGATGGCCATCTAGCAGCCGCGTGTCCCAAGCCTTTATAAAGGGAGGCCAAAGCAGGACCAGCCAAAGCGAAACGGACCCCGGTGGCCATATAACTTGCCACCTTAAAAACCATGGGTCGGATCTCATCGCTAATCGAACGGAACACGAACCGTGATAACCAAACTGATAGGAGCGCTGCCAAGTGGACGTCGTCCTCTTTACCCGGTGTGACATGGAGAAAGTGAAACACATCGCACTCTATGGTCGTGTACTCTCGGTAAGGGGGCGCATCTTGCCCATAACGGGCATACCGGGTTGTCCAGGGATCATCTACCAGAACAGCATCGTCCTCTGTGCGGAACCAAAACTCGACCCAAGCGGCAGTAGATAAAACATTGGACCCCCAACTCCGACAGAGATGGTGGTACGCCAGAAACAGATAACTGCAGCTAAAGGGCAAATCCGTACTCCGCACGTCCATAAAATCAGCTACCATGGGTGAAATCTCGTCGTAAAACTGACCGACGATAGGCAAGCCAAAGATCTGATCCATATCCATCAGAGTGATGGAAAGCTCACCCTGGCACGTGACCAACGTGTTCGTCTTGGTACTCCAGGCGTCAAGAAAAGCTCTGACCACCGACATATCGCAGCTGTATTGAAAAAGGGATCCCCAAATGCCATAGTAGACTCCCGCGTTGTGAAGAAGGCGGCTGCAACGACCCATAAGCAGAGTGGTCCACTCGAAAAGAAAAGGGATTGGCGTGTCCAAAGTCGTGTCGGGGGTATAAAGGGTCCATTCAACTACCCCATCTTCAAACATGCGCGGCAATGGGGGCTTATTCACCAACCATGAAACACGCTGGAGCACAAGAGTCTCTGGTTTGGCAGCTTCATCTTCTTTCTCCGGAGAGTCAGGGCAAGGCAGGAAGAACACACGGTCACTGATAGCCAAACGCCTACTCAAAAACTCACATGAACGGGAGCGGTCCGTGAGGGGTGATGTCAGCAGACAACAAGGATCATACATGGCTCTTGCCTTGGTCCAAAGCGGTTCCTTAATTCAAGGTAAATGTTACGCAAAAGAAGTCAATGGGAGTTACAACCACTCCGATAAACTTGGTCCATACAGTTGGAACTCGATAAGCCTATAAAATCATAGGCTCAAGGAGATCCGGGGATGTACAGAGATCAGAAGAAAGATCCTGACAAACACAGACATACGGCCGAAAGACCGAAGATCAAAAAACTCAAGAGCGTACGCCAAATTCCAAAAATTCCAAATCACCACTTCAAATCAGAGAGAGCAACAAGCATTCCTGCCGCTGTCTCACAACCAAATTGCCTTAAGCCAATCGGAATACAAAATTTTTTGGCAAACTTAGGTGAAATTGAAATTTGTCTCATCCGTTCGTGAAGAAGGCGTACGTTGATCGTTCGTGTTTACTCGGAGATCGTTTGTTCTTAGTTGGAGATCGAATCAAAGGAGTTCTAGAAGTCGCAGCCCACACAATTACCCAAAAATTACCAAATTACCCTTCAAATTATTTTGTACACTGTACATCGGACGCGTGTTTTACGGTCCACCTATTGTACTCGTTTACACTAAGTTCCAACGACTCTTCTGGTATTAGCCTGATCAGTCTCATCACCTCTGAAAATCCTAGCTAATCCAAAATCTGATATCTTCGCATTCATCTCATGATCCAACAAAACTTTACTAGCTTTTAAGTCCCTGTGAATGATTCTAAGCCTAGAGTCTTCGTGAAGATAGAGAAGTCCCCTTGCAACTCCATTAATAATGTGTAGACGTCTTTGCCAGTCCAGTTCACATTTCTTTGTTGGATCTGTTAAGGCAAGCATATAAACGAAAAAACAAAGAGTAAGACAAACAGTTTTGGACTTCAAGAAATATAGTCAAAAGTAATTACAGAAGAAGGAGCCAAACCAAAGAGAAAGACATCCAAGCTTGTATTTGGCATGTATTCATAGACGAGGAGTTTCTCATCTTTCTCCAAGCAGCAACCCCAAAGCCTGACGAGATTCCTGTGCTGAAGTTTCACTATCAACTTGACCTCATTCTTGAACTCCTCTATCCCCTGCCCAGAATCCCTCCCTAGCCTCTTGACCGCAACAATCTTTCCATCTGGAAGGCATCCCTTCGGAGGTTTTTTTGTGTATACAAGAGTCCATCTTAGTTAAGCAATTCGTCGAACGGTATGTGTCCAAGGAAGAAAAGAAAAGAAATATTCGAAGTTTTTTTAAAAATAATTAAAAAAAATAAAAATTTGTAAAAATAACACTGTTCTAAACATATTTGCAAAAATGGCATTGTTCATCCGTTGCCCGAGTTTGTCAACTTTGACCAACTCGGTCAAACTCCACGTATGCGACACGCTGGCCTGCAGACGCCAACGTGTCGCCGTATTTTTTTTAAAAGAGAAATCTGTAGGCCGCATTCAAATGCCGCCTACGGAATAAATCCGAACGAGGCAGCTTCAAAATGCCGCCTACCTATTAAAATGCGAGGCGGCATTTTGATGCCGCCTCAACCTTTACATTGAGAAATTTTGAGTTTTTAGTGTGTTTCGGGAGGCGGCATGAAAATGCCGCCACCATTTAAAACAGTGATCTCATGTTGGGGTGTGATCAAAATGTATTATTAATTTTAGCTCATAAAGGCTGCCAACTCTTCGATTTGTTTAATGAAATGAGGTCTCTCTCTTATTGCAGGAACTGATCAGAGGGGACAAGAACACTATTTTCAAAATGTATTATTAATTTTAGCTCACAAAGGCTGCCAACTCTTCGATTTGTTTAATGAAACGAGGTCTCTCTCTTATTGCAGGAACCGATCAGAGGGGACAAGAACACTGTTTTCTGCAAAAGTGATGTTACATTGCTTTGTGGGATTGGTTGCTTTACTGTATCACGTTTGGTGGTCTCATGATCACTGTTTTAAATGGTGGTGGCATTTTCATGCCGCCTCCCGAAACACGCTAAAAACTCAAAATTTCTCAATATAAAGGTTGAGGCGGCATCAAAATGCCGCCTCACGTTTTAATAGGTAGGCCTTCGAATTTATTCCGCAGGCGGCATTTGAATGCCGCCTACGGATTTCTCATTTAAAAAAAATACGGCGACACGCTGGCGTCTGCAGGCCAGCGTGTCGCCTACGTGGTATTTGACCGAGTTGGTCAAAGTTGACCAACTCGATCAACGGATGAACAGTGCCATTTTTGCAAATATGTTTAGAACAGTGTTATTTTTACAAATTTTTTAATTTTTTAAATTATTCTTAAAAAAACTTCGTTTCTTACCTTATAAACAGGGCCGAAACCCCCTTGTCCGAGTATATTTGCAGCAGAAAAGTTGTTTGTAGCTGATTGAATAATGTGCAAATCAATAATTGGCAGTTCTGAGCTAGTCACCTGATTGTCTGCAACTCCTTTAGGAGAATCCAAAGCGTTCGTGCTAATAGCAGGCACCACCACCCGGTCGTCCACCGAAAACTCAGAAATCTTCAGTTTTATGAAAAAAAAGGAAAAAGAAAAAGAAACACAAAATCTAGGTCTTAGCCCATTGAAGATCGATTTCAATTTCAATGTCTTAAGAATCAGGTAGTCAGGGAAAGAGGACTGAAATCTACGAACTCACCCTTTCGTCGTATCTTGCACCAGTATAACGCACAACTCGATAGGAAGATAACAGCAAATGCTGTCAACAAGACGATGGCTACAAGTGTTTCTTTGATCCTTCGTCCTGCGTTCGGGTAATTAATGAAGTCCTTAATTTCTCCACCACGGCCATACAAGTTACAACCAGTAATAAAAAATTAAGCAACTTCGATCATAACATATCGTCCGCTGAATATTCTATCAAATAGTCACCATTCGACGGCTACTCCGAATCCCCACAACTTCGTCTTTCCAGTTTATTGAGTAACAAACAGAAAAGGAATTAAAGAACAGTTAAAGAATCCATCCGCACACGGTCCCAGTTACCCAGTATATAAAATTAAAATCTGTACCTTTGGGTTTGGTCTCAGTGGGCAGGGGAGGTCGTTATGGGTAGAGTCCTCCGAAGATTATAGAATAGATAAAGCTCGTGTCTCAAATTACAGTCCCCGCCCAGAATTCGGCCCCCGACCTTGCCGTCGCAACAAGTCCGCAGCTCAGAAATTTGCTGCTGGAGACACCTGTAGCAGTTCCCTCCGGGTAGGGTGGGCGTGCACTGAACGAGGCCATATATTTTGGAGGAGCCGTTCACATCGACCGCTTTGGTGGCGAACCTTCCAGGATCGGCAGCCGCTGCTAAGGCGAGGTCGTTCATCATCTGTACCAACACCATGTAGAACCGATCCGGGTCCATAATATCCTCGTTACTCCCCTTCACAAACTTGCTCCCGTAATCCACAGAAGAAGAAAAATTGGTGTTCGAGTATCGGAGACGGCAGTTGTCGTACCAAGCGCTCGCACCCCTCTTCCTGGGGCAGTACAGGGAGATTTCTCGAGTGGCGTTGTCGATGCACTTCCTGCAGAGTTCCGGCGTCGTATCCCCGCGGCAAAGAACCAGGCCATACACCTGGTCCGGGTACCTTCCGAATGATCCCCAGTTGAACCCCGTGGTTGAACCGGCGGAGGCAAGAGAACGGAGGAGGAGATTGAGATTGGAGGCGAATGGACTGCTTGGAGCGAAATTATCGCCATCGGAGCAGTTGAAGTAGAGGGGGTGAGCAGAAGCGGGAACGACGAGGTTGGGGAGGGTCGCCGGAGACGAAAGAATAATGAGCACCTGAAGAAGAAAGGATGTGGAGAGGAAGGAGAAGAAGAAAGAAATTGCCATATGATGGTAATGAAGTATTGATAATCGGGCCGAAAGACTGCTTGCTGAATGTGGGAGAAAACCAAACAAAGAACAAATCCACTCGGATTACATACCCCAGCCACAGGCCACAGGTCCCAGTTCACACTTTACCCAGTGCCCACATGGTCGGACCCATGTAAGTCACTACACAAGACTCACAACAGTGACAACACCTAAAAATGCACACGTTTATTAAAGAAGAAAATCATATTGTTCTGACCATGAGTCGCTCTTGACCGTCGTCGATTCCGAAGTCCTTACAGAAGCCGCGGCAAATTCTTATCTCAAATTCTTAATTCCGTTGAACAATGAATCGTAGAGACGGAGACCGCAACGAAATACAGCCACAATTTATTGTGAATCTGTAAAAGTTCTTCAAATTATTGATTTAGGAATGATATGATTAATGGCCCCCACTCGATTTACATGTTAGTCCAGCCGCCGCAATGGGGAGGTGGATCCACATTCTGTACTCCGTTCAAGGTTTGCGGCACGCCCTTTTTTTCTGGGTTCAATCGTTTCCGGGAAAAAAGAAGGTTACGTTCACGACCGGTTCCTTTTTATCTTCATCGGCAAAGCTTCTTGTTATTGTGTATTTGGAGGTGAAATCGCGGTTCAGATGTTGAAACCCAAGAGGTTTGTGGGATTCGCTTGCTTCTTCTTGCTCTTAGTACTTGCAATTGGTAAAGCACAAGAAGAACAGATTCTCACAAACTGCCCCGCCACCGCCGCGAATTACACCCCAGGTAGCCAGTACGAGACTAATCTCAAAGCCCTCCTCCCGTCTCTGGCTTTAAACGGCGTCCGCAACATTGACACCTACTACAACACCAGTATCGGCAGCGACCCGGATCGCATATATGGCTACGCCCAGTGTATGTCGGCGGCCTCACCCACCTCTTGCAGCGCCTGCCTCAACAAATCCATCTCGGATATCAGCGAACGTTGCCCCAATAGGCGAAGAGCTACAATCCGCTATTACAGCTGCATCATACGATATTCTGATCGCAGGTTCTTCTCCGAATCCGATAGTAGTCTCACGGTTTACATCGCCAATCCGGGTACCGTCATACAGCCTACACTGTTCAACGCTCAATTAAGCAGTTTGATGAAAAATCTGTCAGATGAGGCTGCTTTCAACTCGTCAAGATTGGCTTGGGGAAGAACAAGTTATAATGAATTCTCAAACATTTATGGCTTGGCTCAGTGTACCCGAGATTTACCTCCTAATCAGTGCTCCTCTTGTCTCGACGGGACTATTGCTTATATACCTTCTTGTTGCCAGAATAGGCTCGGTGCTGGTGTATACTTTCCGACTTGCAACATACGGTTTGAGTCGAGTCCCTTCGATCCTGCCTCTAGGCTACCGCCTTCACCTCCTGCTTTGCCTCATTCTCCTGCCCGTCCAGGCCCCGACGGAGGTGAACTCTTTGACTCTTTCTTTTTGCTTGCTTTGTGATGCTTAATCTTAATTGACTTTCAGATTGATGAATCAACAAGATTAGTGCTGGATTTATACTTACTTGATTGCTTTTCAAATATTTGTGAATATTACTAGTGAGCTCATGCTGTTCATTGCTGGTATTTGTTTCTATTCAGCACGTAACCGATCAGTGGAATTTCTGTAGGGTTGTTTCCTTTCCTCTATGGCCGACGTTAATGTTAAAATATTGTGTTTTTTTCTCTTTTTGTCGCAGGGAGTAATAAGAGGAGAACTATTATTATTGTCGTTATATGTGTGGTTTCAGTGGTATTGGCGGCAGGCATCAGCGGCATCCTCTGCATCTGCTTATCGAGGAGAATGAGGCAGTGGGAAAATAAGCGAGGTCAATTTCTTCCTAGACTATATTTATTATTTTATAGAACAGAAGAATCACAGAGTTTTTTCTTCTGTATGAGGAAATCCATAGAGTTAATGCTCCAGAAATGTATCAATATGATTAAGTGGCCTGGTCTCAAAAGAATGTTCTATCTCCACTATGTTTCCACAATACAGAAACTTATTGTTGGCACTGTAGGCAACGTTTGGAAATGCCTTTGACAAAGGACTCTTTGAGATAACTCTTTGAAAGAGTACTTTCTTGGAAAAGCTTCATTTTGGAGCTCTTTCACAGGACTAAAATCTCCTGTTTCTAAGAGATATTAATCTAAAAGGAGGTTTAACCCCACACAACTATAATTGTAAGAATGGTTTTTTCCCATAAAAATGGGCTTCTGGCCCCCAAAGAGCTATGCCAAATGCGCTCGTAGCATATTGACTCTGACCTAATGGATTAAATACGTCAACAATGGAACAAAAAGGGAATGAATTCTGTAAACATAAGAGATGTTCTTTGTAAGAAAAGCAGCCTTCCTTGTAAGTTAAATAATTCAAAATTTTTCTCCAGTTACTGGTGATGAAGAAGAAATGAGGAGCTCAGAATCTCTGTTGTTTGACTTGGGGACACTCAGATCTGCAACAGATAACTTCTCCAACACAAATAAACTTGGAGAAGGTGGCTTTGGACCCGTATACAAGGTATATGACTATCTCAGAACTGTGATAACTGCTAAGCTCATATCTGCTTCTTTATTAAACAGATTCATGACATTGTGATTTACTAAGATCCAAAGCGTGGTGTTTTTATAAAAGGGGAAACTACCAGACGGACAGGAAATTGCAGTTAAACGGCTCCTGAGAAACTCAAGCCAAGGAATAGCAGAGCTAAGGAATGAAGTTGTTTTGGTTGCCAAGCTTCATCACAGAAATCTAGTGAGATTGTTGGGATGCTGCATCGAGGAGCAGGAGAAGCTTATGGTTTATGAATACGTGCCTAACAGCAGCCTTGACAAGTTTCTTTTTGGTCCGGCCTCTCCCCTAGTAATTTTTAATTAATTGTTGATATCACCTTGAATAAAGATCAGTTTGTTATTTTAGTATATGGTTTCTCAGATTTTTACTGAGGATTGAATTTATCTTTTGCAGGTCCTTGTAGTCATCCAAAACTAGATTGGGATTCAAGATACAAAATCATTGTAGGAATTGCTAGAGGCCTTCTCTATCTCCATGAGGATTCCAGACTTCGTATCATTCATAGGGACTTGAAAGCCAGCAATATCTTGTTGGACAGAGAGATGAATCCTAAGATTTCAGACTTTGGTTTGGCAAAGATATTTGGTGGAGATGAATCCCAAGGCAATACCAGTCACATAGCTGGAACATAGTAAGTTCATTTGTTTTTGTGTGTTCTCTTTCCATTTAAACTATGACATATTTGCCATTGTCTCCAAATGATTTCATGCTTGAAATTTGCTTCAGGAGAACCCTATAACTTGGATTCTTTAACTCACAAATCATACAACTAGAGACTTTCGTACCTAAATTTTCTATAGAGATTAAAGATGGAGAATTAGCAATATTCTTATGACATCGTGGATGAATATCTCTGAAACGTATTTTTCTAGCATACACTGATTTTGTCATGCTTTACTACACATCGGTTTTTAACAAATGTTAAACTGACTTGCTGAATTTTTTAAACTTGTGCAGTGGATACATGGCTCCTGAGTACGCCATGCAGGGCCAGTACTCTGCTAAATCTGATGTTTATAGCTTTGGGATATTAGCTTTGGAGATTATAACAGGCAGAAAAATCTCTGGTGTGAGTGAATCAGGGCCTTCTATGGACCTTTTAACATATGTAAGTGTGAACTGATAAATGTTACGGGTAAATGACAAATCATGCTTTTTGGGTCTTGTACTAAGAAACAGGGTTCTTTTGTTGCAGACATGGAAAAATTGGAACGAAGGAAGGATTATGGATTTATTGGATGAAACTCTGCGTGACGACAACCAAAGAAATGAAACATTAAGGTGCATTCACTTGGGTCTCCTCTGCGTGCAGGAAGATCCGATGGAGAGACCACTCATGTCTACTGTTGTTCTCATGCTCAGTAGCCACTCTCTAACGTTCCCAGTTCCTTCTCCACCACCATTAATTTGTTGAGAGAACTCAGACCGGTTAGGGTAAGCATTCCAAGAAATTATGATACGGTTCCTACCGATATTTCGTATGAAGATTAGCCGAAATAATGAAGAGGCACTTTTCGGACCAAGCAGGATAAGATTAAATTCAGCCATGGCCCAAGCTGGAGCAGGTTGACTAGACCATGTAAAGTCGTTACTTATTTAAGCTGCTGTTTGGCAACGCTCTTTGGAAAGAGACTCTTTAATATGGCTTTCTTCAAAGAGTTCTTTTTAAAAAAAAAGTATCTTTAGAGAAGGAGATCGGGAAAGTAAATGGATAAATAATATTTTAATAAATTTAATTATCTAACTTTTATAAATTAAAAAAAAACTTATAATTTGTATAAATAAAATAATATAAATATAACTTTGAATAATACTAGTACCAATAAAATTATTAAAAGTCTATTAAATTAAATATTTAAAAATATCAAAATATAAAAATAACATCTCAATATTTAAGTTTATCTAAAAATAACTCAAACAAACATTCAACACACATTATCTAAAAATAACATCTCTTACATTAAGTTTATCTAAAAATAATAACTCACATAAATATCTCACATAAATAAATTATTAAATTACCATATGGGTAATCAGGTAATGGGGTAAAAAAAATAATAGTTATCCATTTCAGTTTCGATTAATCAAAATTAAAAATATTAAATAATTGGGTAATCAAAATTAAAAATATTAAATAATTGGGTAATCAAAATTAAAAATATTAAATAATTGGGTAATCAAAATTAAAAATATTAAATAATTGGGTAATCAAAATTAAAAATATTAAATAATTGGGTAATCAAAATTAAAAATATTAAATAATTGGGTAATCAAAATTAAAAATATTAAATAATTGGGTAATCAAAATTAAAAATATTAAATAATTGGGTAATCGGGGTAAAATTGATACAAAAGCCAGTCACTTCTCTTTTTGTAGTACTGATCCGCTTGTTAAGTATGAATTATCATAACTGTAGGTACTACTACCACCGGAACGTTTGCACTTTTTAGAATTCCCCTGGCCTTATTATTTATCATTCATCATTCATTTTGAAGCTTATAATATAATATTTTATGAAGTAGTGTAATATTTGTCGTCAACCGGAGCGAAGTTGTGTTTTTCCATCGGTACTCCCGTCGCTGTCTAACTGTGGAAAAATATCGACTCATAAGAAAAGTAAAACTATGGCGTGGTGTGATGACTTGAAAATTTAAAGCGCGTCTCAGAGAAACCATTTAATTCAGTTGAACGATGAAATCGTCGTCACTGACACGGCAATGAAAGTCGCGTTCGGCAGCCCGGGAATACTGTTCTTGGGGACGAGAAAAGTCGCCGTGCGTGCTTCCGCACTAGAGGTTTTAAGGAACGCCCCTTCTTTCCCTTTCCTCTGCCTCAAATTTCTTTCTTGCTGATATGCACAGGATTGATCAGTTGCTAATATGGTGAATCGGCCGCGGATGTCGGAATCCAAGAGTTTCGTGCTAGTACGGGCCGGCTTCCTCTCCTTCTTCTTCTTCTTCTTCTTCTTCTTCTTCTTCCCCTTGGTGACACTTGTTGGTAAGGCACAAGAAGATCAGATCCTCACAACGTGCGGTGATACCAACTACACTTTCGGGAGCCAGTACGAGACCAATCTCAAAGACCTGCTTCTTCCGTCTCTGGCTTCAAACGCCGTCCGCAACATTGACACCTACTACAACACCACCGTCGGCACCGACCCGGATCGCATCTATGGCTACGCCCAGTGCATGTCGGCGTCCACGGCGGGGTCTTGCAGTGCATGCCTCAACAAATCGATTAATACGGATGTGGACCAACGTTGCCCCAATATGAGAAGGGTTACCATTCGTTACTACAGCTGCATCATACGATTCTCTGATCGGAGGTTTTTCTCGGAATACGATGGTAGTCTCATTGTTACTCAGAGCAATCCGGGTAACGCGACCCAACCAGGAGTTTTCAACGCCCAATTGGGCAGTTTGTTGAGAAATCTAACAAATGATGCAGCTTTTAACTCGTCGAGATTGGCTTGGGGCAGAGCAACGTACAATGATACTTTCTCACCCACCATTTATGGGCTGGCTCAGTGTACAAGAGATTTACCTCCTAATCAGTGCTCCTCCTGTCTGGAAGGGACTATTGCTTATATACCTTCTTGTTGTGAGAACAAGGTCGGCGGAGGCGTATACTTTCCAAGTTGCAACATACGGTTTCAAACGAGTGCGTTTGATCCCGCTTCTAGGCTTCCGCCGCCGCCACCGCCTCCCCAAGGATCGGCCGCTCCTCCGCCACCATTCCCTGCTTCTCCACCCTCTGCTCCCACTACCGGTAAACTAATTAGTACTTCACGCAACTGTTTATCAAATGATATCTCTCCTCCGAGCGTTTAAGCTCAGGGGTATTTGCATCTCTGGGTTTTCTCTTCCTTTTTTACTCTGTTTCGAATTTAATGGTGAAATATATAAGTATTCTTTTTTCCGCGCGTATAGGGACGAATACGAGGAGAACTATTATTATAGTTGTCATATGTGTGGCCTCGGCAGCATTGGCGGCAGGCATCGGAATTCTTCTCTGCGTCTGCTTGTCGAGAAGAAAAGAAAAATGGAAACAGATGCCAGGTGCTCATTTTTAATATTTAAGATGTGAAAAGAAGATAGTGTAAAGAATTAATTTGGAAGAAAATAATGTTTGAATTTTGTTTTTCAGTTGACGGCGATGAAGAAGACATGAGAAGCCCCGAATCACTGTTGTTTGGCTTAGGGACCCTGAGAGTTGCGACAAATGACTTCTCTGATACAAATAAACTCGGACAAGGCGGGTTTGGACCCGTTTACAAGGTATCTCATGAGTTACGAGTACAAATTACCTGTCAAAGATCATATATCTCAAGCTGGTTCCTTTGATAATGTTTTTGTCACAGGGGACACTACCGGATGGACGGGAGATAGCAGTAAAAAGGCTCCTGACAGGTTCGAGTCAAGGAATGGCAGAATTTAGGAATGAGGTTGATTTGGTTGCTAAGCTTCAGCACAGAAATCTAGTCAGATTGCTGGGCTGCTGCGCTGAAGACCAGGAGAAGCTTCTGGTTTATGAATACGTCCCTAACAGTAGCCTGGACAAATTTCTTTTTGGTTGGGTTACTCGATTTCATTTTGAACTCATCAGATTATTGTTTTAATTCATCCAAGAGATTTGATTTGACGGAGTTATAGGCAGCTCATGAGTTAAATTTATTTCTTGCAGATGCTACCAATCGTGCACAACTTGATTGGGATACACGATACAGAATCATTGTAGGAATTGCTAGAGGCCTTCTCTATCTCCATGAGGATTCCAGACTTCGTATCATTCATCGGGACTTGAAAGCCAGCAATATCTTGGTGGACAGAGACATGAATCCTAAGATTTCAGACTTCGGTTTAGCAAGGCTGTTTGGTGGAGATGAAACACAAGGCAATACCAGTCGTATTGCTGGAACATAGTAAGTTCATTTTCTTTTGTGAATTCCATTAATGGGAGCCGTTATTTCAAGATAGGATTCCATATTTGAGACATGAGGAATCTGCAAGCTAGGATTCTTAAGCCTGAGTGAAATATTGGGCGTTCAGTAGCTGTAATTGCTGTATATCTGATTGAAGAGGTATCAGATATAGTAACTGAATAGGAGCATGACTGTGACTTAATTTGTCGATAATTTTACTTCCCAGCTGCAACAGTTTCTAACTTAAATTGTTGTTGTTCTTCTTCATTTTGTTACTTACTTGTGCAAATTCTTATAGTTTTGATTAAATTTTGAATTTGTAATCTCGTGTAGTGGATATATGTCGCCTGAGTACGCCATGCAAGGACACTACTCTACCAAATCAGATGTCTACAGCTTTGGGGTTTTAGTATTAGAGACTGTAACTGGCCGAAAGAATTCAGGATTTGCTATATCGGAACCTTCACTCGACATTCTAAGCTATGTGAGTGTTATCTGAAAAACATTACTATAAACCTAATTATGTATGTGGGTCTTGTATTAATTAAGAAAAGACAATTCTTTGTCTCTTTACAGACATGGAGGCATTGGAAGGAAGGAAGAATTGCGGATTTGGTGGATCAAAGTCTGGGCGAAAACTACCAAAGAAACGAAGCATTAAGGTGTATTCACTTGGGGTTGCTCTGCGTTCAGGAAGATCCAACGGAGAGACCCCTCATGTCTACCATTCTTCTCATGCTCAGCAGCTACTCCATAACGCTACCTGTTCCTTCACGACCAGCATATTTTACCGGAAGAAGCAGGATGAGCAGGGATAACAATTCGGGAGGTTTTGATATGGCTTGGATTGAGTCGTCACAGTCAACGCAGAGGAGTAACCCAATTTCCATAAATGATGTGACAATTTCTGAATTAGATGCTCGATGAGGACAATACCACAAAACAGAAGGAATCTAACGATAAAAGATAAATTTGTTCTGGGAATATTTCCCAAATTTGTCTGTCTAAAATGATAAATTGGGGAATCTTGATATACCCAAGAAGTGGAATAAATTACTGATCCGTCAGTAGAGTGGATAAGATACAAACTGAGTGGGCTCGTTAAGTCTTCTAAAACGTTAAAGAAAAGGGCAGACCCGTAAGTGTAAGATAAAATGTAACTTAAAATTACTTAAACGGACCGGAATGGTTGAAATCGAATTAAGCATGGGCTCAAACACGAGCGGAGAGCCGGGCTCATGCAAGGCTTAATTACCTGCTTGAGCCCACTTGAATTCGAGCTCGAACTTGTTCGAGTCGCTCAGTGCTATAACTTGAGAGCCCTATGATGGGCTAAGCCCACTTAAATTCGAAGCTCTCAATACTCCTCTCTTCTTTTGTTCCAGTTTACGGTATTGATTCGCTGGCTGGTCTAGAGAGATATCTGAATATTGTATCACTTTTACTTTAGAATTTCCGTTATTATTTAGTGATGGGGGTGCGTGGTGCACTGGAGCCTGGATGTTTATTATTATTTACTGCTTCATTATTCATTATTGATTATGATGCTTTGTAATATATAATAGTTTTATGAAATCTCTATCACCATCTTCTTAGGGCTATTTCGATTCGGTCTATTTGGATGCCTATTACGGTGATTTTTCGTCGCTGGCGGACGCCGCAAAGTTTCGTCGCAGAAGGGGCACCCTTCCTTCCATGCGCTGCGTCGACCGAGCTGGAGACGACCTCCGCTCTGAGTCAACTCGGTCTTTTCGACCGGGTCAACACTGTCGACTCGACCGACTCAATGCGGCCGACCCGCTCGAGTCAATCTGGTTGACTCGGCCGACTCCATCTGGCCGAATCGGTCAAGTCAATCCGGTCGACTCGTCCGAGTTGACCCGGCCGTGTCTGCCCAGTCATTCGGGCCGCGTCTGCCGAGTTAGCTCAGCCGTGTTGGGCGTCGACTCAGCCGTGACTGCCCAGTCATTCGGGCCGCGTTTGCCGAGTTAGCTCAGCCGTGTTGGGCCGAGTTAACTTCATTGTTTGGGCCGGCTTATCATGGCCCTATAGTTCTAAGTGAATTAAATAGATTCCTTACAAATAACTTGATACTGAACTGTTAGTAAATTTGAATATAATATTGAATTAGATTAAATAATCAAACTAACATTTAAGTGACAAATTAACATTTAAGTGCATGAAATATTTTTAAAAAATCTTTTGAAGACAAAAAAAATTTACATTAAATTGTTACCTAATTTCAGAATAATAGGATTAAATATATTTAAATGTTGCCTAATTTTAAAATAATAGGATTAAATACATTTAATTGTTGGCTAATTTTAAAATAATAGGATTAAATACATAATATTGTTAGGTAGTTTCAAAATAATAGGATTAAAATTAAATAGAGTACTTACAAATAATTTGATACTGAATTGTTAGTTAATTTTAATATAATATTAAATTATATTAAATCATCAAATTAACATTTAAGTGAATGAAATATTTAACAAAATCTTTTGAAGACAAAAAAATTTACATTAAATTGTTACCTAATTTTAGAATAATAGGATTAAATACATTTAAATGTTGCTGATTTGGTCCAGCTAGTCAAATAATAGCCTGTTTGGTGTCTGGTCCAGTAAGTAGAAAAAGTCGGTTTGGTCCATCTGGTCCGATCACGTAAACAATAACCGGTTTTGTCAGGTTAGCCAAACAATAGCCGTTTTGGTCAAGTTAGTTAAACAGTAGTCAGTTTGGTACAATTAATGAAGAAACAGCCGATTTGGTCCAGTTAACCAAACAATAGCCAATTTCATCCGGTTAATCAAACAACAACCTGTTTGGTCAAGTTAATGAAACAACAGTCGGTTTGGTCCGATTAGTCAAATAATAGCTGTGTGAATGAAATATTTAACAAAATCTTTTGAAGACAAAAAAATTTACATTAAATTGTTACCTAATTTTAGAATAATAGGATTAAATACATTTAAATGTTGCTGATTTGGTCCAGCTAGTCAAATAATAGCCGGTTTGGTGTCTGGTCCAGTAAGTAGAAAAAAGTCAGTTTGGTCCATCTGGTCCGATCACGTAAACAATAACCGGTTTTGTTAGGTTAGCCAAACAATAGCCATTTTGGTCAAGTTAGTTAAACAGTAGTCAGTTTGGTACAATTAATGAAGAAACAGCCGATTTGGTCCAGTTAACCAAACAATAGCCGATTTCATCTGGTTAATCAAACAACAGCCTGTTTGGTCAAGTTAATGAAACAACAGTCGGTTTGATCCGATTAGTCAAATAATAGCTGATTTGATTCGGTTAGCCAAACAATAGTCGATTTGGTGCACTGAAGTAAATAACAACCGGTTTGGTCCAGTGACTAAAACATCAGCCTGTTTGGCCCGGTTAGCCAAATAACAGCCTGTTTGGTTTGGTTAGCTAAATAACAGTATGTTGGTCCGGTTAGCTAAACAATAGCCGATTTGGTGTAGTTAGTCAAACAATAGCCGGTTTGGTGCGGTTAGCCAAACAATAGCCAGTTTGGTCCGATTAGCCAAACAATAGCCGGTTTGCTCCGATTAGCTAAACAATAGTCAGTTTGGTCCAGTGAACTAAATAACAATCGGTTTGGTCTGGTAAGTCAAACATCAGCCTGTTTGGCCCGGTTAGCCAAATAATAGTCTTTGGTTCGGTTAGCTGAATCACAGTTTGTTTCGTTCGGTTAGTCAAACAATAGCCGGTTTTGTGCAGTTAGCCAAACAATAGCCGGTTTGGTGCGGTTAGTCAAACAATAGCCGGTTTGGTCCGGTTAGCCAAACAATAGCCGGTTTGGTCCGGTTAAGCAAATAATAGCCGGTTTGGTCCGGTAAGTCAAACAACAACCTGTTTGGCCCGGTTAGCCAAATAACAGTCTGTTTGGTTCGGTTGACAACTGTCGCTCTGGTCTGGTTAGTAAAAAAATCAGTTTGGTCCAGTTTGGTCCACTGAGCTAAATAATAGTAGGTTTGGTCCTGTTAGTCAACTAATTGCCGATTTGGTCCAGTTAGTCAAACAATAGCCGGTTTGGTGTCTGGTCGGTAAGTAGAAAAATGTTGGTTTGGTCCAGTCTAGTCCGGTTAGGTAAAAAATAACTGGTTTTGTCCGGTTAGCCAAACAATAGCCATTTTGGTCCAATTAGCAAAACAGTAGTCAGTTTCGTACGGTTAACGAAACAATAATCAGTTTGGTCCGGTTAGTGAAACAATAGCCGGTTTGGTTTGGTTAGCCAAACAATAGCCGGTTTGGTCCGATTAGCCAAACAATTGCCGATTTGGTCCGATTAGCCAAACAATAGTCGGTTTGGTTCAGTGAACTAAATAACAATCAGTTTGGTCCAGTAAGTCAAACATCAGCCTGTTTGGCCCGGTTAGCCAAATAACAGTCTGTTTGGTTCGGTTGACAACAGCCGCTCTGGTTCGGTTAGTAAAAAAATCAGTTTGGTTTGGTCTGGTCCAGTTAGCTAAATAATAGCAGGTTTGGTCCTGTTAGTCAAATAATTGCCGATTTGGTCCAGTTAGTCAAACAATAGCCGGTTTGGTGTCTGGTCCGGTAAGTAGAAAAATGTCGGTTTGGTCCAATATGGTCTGGTTAGGTAAACAATAACCGATTTTGTCCGGTTAGCCAAACAATAGCCGTTTTGATCAAGTTAGTTAAACAGTAGTCAGTTTGGTACAGTTAACGAAGCAACAGCTGATTTGGTCCAGTTAACCAAACAATAGCTGATTTGATCCGGTTAATTAAACAACAACCAGTTTGGTCCAGTTAGTGAAACAACAGTCGGTTTGGTCCGATTAGTCAAATAATAGCTGATTTGGTCCCGTTAGCCAAACAATAGTCGGTTTGGTCCACTGAAGTAAATAACAACCGGTTTGGTGTAGTGACTAAAACATCAGCCTGTTTCGCCCGGTTATCCAAATAATAGTCTGTTTGGTTTGGTTACGTAAATAACAGTATGGTTGGTCCTGTTAGCCAAACAATAGCCGGTTTGGTGCAATTAGCCAAACAATAGCCGATTTGGTGCGGTTAGCCAAACAATAGCCGGTTTGGTCCGGTTAGCCAAACAATAGCCGGTTTAGTCCAGTTAGCCAAACTATAGCCGGTTTGGTCCGGTTAGCCAAACAGTAGCCGGTTTGGTCCGGTTAGCCAAACAATAGCCGGTTTGGTCCGATTACCCAAACAATAGTCGGTTTGGTCTAGTGAACAAAATAACAATCGGTTTGGTCCGGTAAGTGAAACATTAGCCTATTTGGCCCGGTTAGCCAAATAACAGTCTTTGGTTCGGTTAGCTGAATCACAGTTTGTTTTGGTTCCGATTAGCCAAACAATAGTCGGTTTGGTCCACTGAACTAAATAACAATCGGTTTGGTCCGATAAGTCAAACATCAGTCTGTTTGGCCCGGTTAACTAGAAAGTATTATTTTTTGTAGATTTACTTAATTTCTATTTTTTTTTATGTATGCTTTTAAACATGTTCATATATAATAGAACTATAGTTGGGCATATAGAATAGTTATATTAAATCAAAATAAATAAACTAAATTTTTTTAAAAAATAATTAAACAATTTTTGTGATAAAGTAAAAGTAAAATACAAAATAGGGTTACTTGAAGTATTTTAAAAGAAAAAGAACTTAAATAAAATTTTAAAATATAAGTTTATCTAATTTTTTTTAGGATAAAACAAATAAAAAAAATAATATGAATTAATTAAAAAATTTTAAAATTAGTTTAATTAAAATATTAATATTTATTCATAACCTGTTTAACTAAAACTATTTTATTGGATTAAATTACGTGACCCGTCCAAAAGACGAGTTATGTTAGGTAGAGTATAAGAAAAGTAAAACTACGCGAACTTAGAAATTTAAAGCACCTGCTGCAACTCCCAATTAATTCATTTGAACGATGAATCATGTACAAAGATTTGCATTTACTTCTGTATCAGAGGGAGACGAAAAGTCGCCCGCTTGCTTCGCTTCAGGTTTCGCTGAAACCCACATTTCTAGTTTCTTGTAAATTCATTTTAGTTGAAGAAGAGGTCACTACTCATTCGTCGTTTGATTAACGTTAGGCGTTCGAAGAAATCAGCTTAGTTGTCTCAAATATCTTCTTCACCCACGACATAGCACAAGCTGCAAGCGAGCAGTTTGGTTGTTTATATGCAGACGTGATTGATTCCTTGGTGATTTAAGCGCGCGGCAGATGTCGGAATCCAACAGGTTTGTGGTATCGGCTTGCTTCCTCTTCTTCTTCTTCTCCTCCTTTATGCCACTTGGCGGTAAGGCACAGGAAGAGGAGAAGCTCACTCTCCGCCCCGCCAACTCGGACAACTACACTTCCGGTAGCCAGTACGAGACCAATCTCAAAATCCTTCTCACGTCTCTGACTTTAAATGCCATCCGCAACATTGACACCTACTACAACACTATCGTTGGCCGGGGCTCAGATCAAATATATGGCTATGCTCAGTGCATGTCGGCGGCGACAGCCGGGGATTGTAGCGTCTGCCTCGACAATTCACTTACGGACATGAATCAGCTTTGCCCCAAAAAGAAAAGGGCAACCGTCCGTTACTACAGCTGCATCATACGCTACTCCGACCAGAACTTCTTCTCCAAATCCGTTGACACCATCGTCGTAAATTTTGTGAATACGGCAAATGCTACCGAACCGGCTCTTTTTAACAGGCAGTTGAGTAGTTTGATGAAAAATCTGTCCGAGGAGGGTGCTCGGAACGCCTCGCGGTTGGCTTGGGGCAGAACGAGCTATACAGATTTCCCGCGCGCGGATCTATACGGCGTTGCCCAGTGTACCAGATATTTACCACCGAATGCCTGGTCTGATTGCCTCTCTCAAACTGTTTCTCACATACCTACTTGTTGCGACAGCAAGATCGGTGCACAGATATACTTACCCACTTGTAGTATAAGATATGAAATCAGGCCCTTTGATCCCGCTTCTAGGCTTCCACCGCCAGTACCACCAGCACCACCAGGATCAGCAGCATCGCCTTCCTCTCCTCCCAGTTCGGGCTCTAATGGAGGAGGTTAGCTCTCTTGATCCTTTTCCTGGAACAAATTCTCACACTTTAACCTTTTGAGCAGCCAGATGATTTGACGATCCCTTCACGTACAAGTGATCTGCTTAGTAATAAATTAATTGTTGTTGTTGTTGCTGCAGGAAGCAATGAGAGGAGAACGGTGATTGTAGCGATATCTGTGGTTTCTGTAGCTTCGGTCGCAGGTATCAGCATCATTCTCTGCATCTGCTTATCGAGAAGAAAGAAACAATGGAATAATATACCAGGTGAGTTACAGTTCTTTTCTTGATTTTTTTTTATTTTTTATTTTTTGTATGGACAAGGAGAACAATCCGGTGTTTAATTTTACTGTCCAGGGACTAAAGATAGAGACAGAAAGACTTGTGTTCCTGTGATTTCTTTGTATGAGAAACTTGGGCATTTACTTGGCATATATAACTGCAGTATCTTCCATTCAGGGGTTGACTTCTCTCCTTATTGCTTTGATATTGGAAGAAAGGCTTAAAGAATTACATGAAAATAAGATAATATTGCTTTATTAAAGAAATGAAGGATGTCTGCTGATGTCTTTTCTAATAGATACTAAAAATTTTCTTCAGTTGATGGTGATAAAGACGAAATGAGAAATTCTGAATCGCTGTTGTTTGACATAAAAACACTCAGAGCTGCCACAGATAACTTCTCGGATGCTAATAAACTTGGGCATTTACAAGGTATCTAATGAGTTACGCGTACAAATTACCTTTCAAAGATCATATATCTCAGGCTGGTTCATTTGATAATATTTTTGTAACAGGGGACACTACCGGATGGACAGGAGATAGCAGTAAAAAGGCTCCTTACATGTTCTAGCCAAGGAATGGCTGAATTTAGGAATGAGGTTGATTTGGTTGCTAAGCTTCAGCACAGAAATCTAGTCAGATTGTTGGGCTGCTGCGCTGAAAACCAGGAGAAGCTTTTGGTTTATGAATACGTCCCTAACAGTAGTCTGGACAAATTTCTTTTTGGTTGGGTTTAATTTTTCTCCCTTGGTCATTGTTAATTGATATCTTACTCGGATCATTATTTTTATTTGTTGGCCCATGAGTCAAATTTATTTCTTCCAGATGCTACCAATCGTGCCAAACTTGATTGGAATACACGATACAAAATCATTGTCGGAATTGCTAGAGGCCTTCTTTATCTCCATGAGGATTCAAGGCTCCGCATCATTCATCGGGACTTGAAAGCCAGCAATGTGTTGTTGGATAAAAACATGAATCCTAAAATTTCAGATTTTGGTTTGGCAAGGATGTTTGGTGGAGATGAAACACAAGGCAATACAAGTCGTATTGCTGGAACATAGTAAGTACATTTTCATTTGTGAATTCCATTAGGAACCGTTACTTAAATATAAGATTCCATATTTGAGACATGAGAACTCTGCAACCTAGGATTCTTAAGCCTGAGTGAAATATTGGGCGTTCAGTAGCTGTAATTGCTGTATACCTGATTGAAGGGGTATTATATATAGTAACTGAATAGGAGCATTAATGTGACTTCTTCGATAATTTTACTTCCTCGCTGGAATGGTTTCTGTAAACGAGTACAATACGTGGACCGAAAAATACGGACCCAATGTACAGTATACAAAATAATTTGAAGGGTATTTTGGTAATTTTTAGGTAATTGTGTGGGGTGCGACTTCTAGAACTCCTTTGATTCAATCTCCGACTAAGAACAAACGATCGCCGAGTAGACACGAATGATCAACGTCATATACGAAGCGAACGAACGAGACGAATTTGAATTTCGCCTAAGCTTGACGGAAAATTTGGTATTCCGATTGGCTCACGGCAGGTCGATTTGCGAGACAGCGGCAAGAATGCTTGTTGCTCTCTCAGATTTGGGTGGTGATTTGGATTTTGGGCGCCTTGAAAAATTTGTGTGTCTGTTTGATCTTTCTATCCTCCCCCCCTCCTTTTGTGTCATCTGAATTTATAAGCTTACCGGGCTCCAACTGCATTGACCGGGTTCATTGAAGCGGTTGTAACTCAATCGACTTTTTCTGTGTAACGTTCTCCTTAAAGAGTGGAGCTGTCTTAGACTGAGGCAAGGGCCATGTATGATCCTTGTTGGTCTGCCGATGTGGCCACTTTGGATGACATGTCGCCCATGTAAGCCGACGTGGCAATTGAGATCTTGGCCGTTGATTTGTTGAAGCTTGATCGACGGCTTAATTTCGTTGATCTGACTGGGGTCGGTCTTTGACTTGTTGACCCGGATTGTACGGTGCTGATTTGGACCGTAAATGTCGGCCCAGACAAAATTGATTCTTACAGTTTCTAACTTGAGCTCTTCTTCTTCTTCTTCTTCTTCTTCTTCTTCTTCTTTGTTACCTGTGCAAATTCTTGAAGTTTTGATTAAATTTTGGATTTCCAATTTTGTGTAGTGGATATATGTCGCCTGAGTACGCCATGCAGGAACACTACTCTACCAAATCAGATGTCTATAGCTTTGGGGTTTTAGTATTAGAGACTGTAGCTGGCCGAAAGAATTCAGGCTTTGCTATATCGGAACCTTCACTCGACCTTCTAAGCTATGTGAGTGTTATCTGAAAAACATTACTATAACCCTAATTATGTATGTGGGTCTTGCATGTATTAATTAAGAATGGACAATTCTTTGTCACTTTACAGACATGGAGGCATTGGAAGGAAGGAAGAATTGCGGATTTGGTGGATCAAAGTCTGGGCGAGGACTACCAAAGAAACGAAGCAGTAAGGTGTATTCACTTGGGGTTGCTCTGTGTGCAGGAAGATCCAACGGAGAGACCCCTCATGTCTGCCATTGTTCTCATGCTCAGCGGCTACAACATAACGCTACCTGTTCCTTCACGGCCAGCATATTTTACGGGAAGAAGGAGGATAAGCGGGGATAACAATTCAGGAGGTTTTGATATGCCTTGGGTTGAGTCGTCCCAGTCATCGCAGAGGACTGCCCCAATTTCCATAAATGAAGTCACAATTTCTGAATTAGATGCTCGATGAGGACGATACTACAAAAGAGAACGATAAAAGATAAATTTGTTCTGGGAATATTTTCCAAATTTGTCTGTCTAAAATGATAAATTGGGGAAGCTTGATATACCCAAGAAGTGGAATAAATTACTGTTCAATTATACTTTAATTAATATTTGATATAAATGGAGTATTTAATTATTTATTGATCCGTCAGTAGAGTGGATAAGATACAAACTGAGTGGGCTCGTTAAGTCTTCTAAAACGTTAAAGAAAAGGGCAGACCCGTAAGTGTAAGATAAAATGTAACTTAAAATTACTTAAACGGACCGGAATGGTTGAAATCGAATTAAGCATGGGCTCAAACACGAGCGGAGAGCCGGGCTCATGCAAGGCTTAATTACCTGCTTGAGCCCACTTGAATTCGAGCTCGAACTTGTTCGAGTCGCTCAGTGCTATAACTTGAGAGCCCTATGATGGGCTAAGCCCACTTAAATTCAAAGCTCTCAATACTCCTCTCTTCTTTTGTTCCAGTTTACGGTATTGATTCGCTGGCTGGTCTAGAGAGATATCTGAATATTGTATCACTTTTACTTTAGAATTTCCGTTATTATTTAGTGATGGGGGTGCGTGGTGCACTGGAGCCTGGATGTTTATTATTATTTACTGCTTCATTATTCATTACTGATTATGATGCTTTGTAATATATTATAGTTTTATGAAATCTCTATCACCATCTTCTTAGGGCTATTTCGATTCGGTCTATTTGGATGCCTATTACGGCGATTTTTCGTCGCTGGCGGACGCCACAAAGTTTCGTCGCTGGCGGACACTACTCATTCGTCGTTTGATTAACGTTAGGCGTTAGAAGAAATCAGCTTAATTGTCTCAAATATCTTCTTCATCCACGACATAGCACAAGCTGCCAGCAGTTTGGTTCTTCATATGCAGAGGTGATTGAATATTCTCTAGTCATGAATTAGGCGCGCGGCAAATGTCTGAATCCAAGAGGTTTGTGGTTTCGGCTTGCTTCTTCTTCTTCTTCTTCTTCGCCTCTTTTATGTCACTTGTCGGTAAGGCACAAGAAGAGCAGATTCTCACAAACTGCCCCGCAAGGTCGGAGAACTACACTTCCGGTAGCCAGTATGAGACAAATCTCAAAGCCCTCCTCCCGTCTCTGGCATCAAACGGCGTCCGCAACATTGACACCTACTACAACACCAGTATCGGCACCGACCCGGATCGCATATATGGCTACGCCCAGTGTATGTCGGCGGCCTCACCCACCTCTTGCAGCGCCTGCCTCAACAAATCGACTACGGACATCGGCGTACTTTGCCCCAATAAGAGACGCGTTACGGTTCGTTACTACAGCTGCATCATTCGATACTCCGATCGGAGGTTTTACTCGGAATACGATAGCAGTCTCACTGTATACACTATCTTTCCGGAGGAAACGACCCAACCGAGGCTTTTCAACGCCCAATTGAGCAGTCTTTTGAAAAATCTGACAAATGAGGCGGTTCTTAATTCGTCAAGATTGGCCTGGGGCAGAACAACTTACACTGATTTCTCAGACATTTACGGTCTGGCTCAGTGTACAAGAGATTTACCTCCTAATCAGTGCTCCTCCTGTCTGGAAGGGACTATTGCTTATATACCTTCTTGTTGTGAGAACAAGGTCGGCGGAGGCGTATACTTTCCAAGTTGCAACATACGGTTTCAAACGAGTGCGTTTGATCCCGCTTCTAGGCTTCCGCCGCCGCCACCGCCTCCCCAAGGATCGGCCGCTCCTCCGCCACCATTCCCTGCTTCTCCACCCTCTGCTCCCACTACCGGTAAACTAATTAGTACTTCACGCAACTGTTTATCAAATGATATCTCTCCTCCGAGCGTTTAAGCTCAGGGGTATTTGCATCTCTGGGTTTTCTCTTCCTTTTTTACTCTGTTTCGAATTTAATGGTGAAATATATAAGTATTCTTTTTTCCGCGCGTATAGGGACGAATACGAGGAGAACTATTATTATAGTTGTCATATGTGTGGCCTCGGCAGCATTGGCGGCAGGCATCGGAATTCTTCTCTGCGTCTGCTTGTCGAGAAGAAAGAAAAAATGGAAACAGATGCCAGGTGCTCATTTTTAATATTTAAGATGTGAAAAGAAGATAGTGTAAAGAATTAATTTGGAAGAAAATAATGTTTGAATTTTGTTTTTCAGTTGACGGCGATGAAGAAGACATGAGAAGCCCCGAATCACTGTTGTTTGGCTTAGGGACCCTGAGAGTTGCGACAAATGACTTCTCTGATACAAATAAACTCGGACAAGGCGGGTTTGGACCCGTTTACAAGGTATCTCATGAGTTACGAGTACAAATTACCTGTCAAAGATCATATATCTCAAGCTGGTTCCTTTGATAATGTTTTTGTCACAGGGGACACTACCGGATGGACGGGAGATAGCAGTAAAAAGGCTCCTGACAGGTTCGAGTCAAGGAATGGCAGAATTTAGGAATGAGGTTGATTTGGTTGCTAAGCTTCAGCACAGAAATCTAGTCAGATTGCTGGGCTGCTGCGCTGAAGACCAGGAGAAGCTTCTGGTTTATGAATACGTCCCTAACAGTAGCCTGGACAAATTTCTTTTTGGTTGGGTTACTCGATTTCATTTTGAACTCATCAGATTATTGTTTTAATTCATCCAAGAGATTTGATTTGACGGAGTTATAGGCAGCTCATGAGTTAAATTTATTTCTTGCAGATGCTACCAATCGTGCACAACTTGATTGGGATACACGATACAGAATCATTGTAGGAATTGCTAGAGGCCTTCTCTATCTCCATGAGGATTCCAGACTTCGTATCATTCATCGGGACTTGAAAGCCAGCAATATCTTGGTGGACAGAGACATGAATCCTAAGATTTCAGACTTCGGTTTAGCAAGGCTGTTTGGTGGAGATGAAACACAAGGCAATACCAGTCGTATTGCTGGAACATAGTAAGTTCATTTTCTTTTGTGAATTCCATTAATGGGAGCCGTTATTTCAAGATAGGATTCCATATTTGAGACATGAGGAATCTGCAAGCTAGGATTCTTAAGCCTGAGTGAAATATTGGGCGTTCAGTAGCTGTAATTGCTGTATATCTGATTGAAGAGGTATCAGATATAGTAACTGAATAGGAGCATGACTGTGACTTAATTTGTCGATAATTTTACTTCCCAGCTGCAACAGTTTCTAACTTAAATTGTTGTTGTTCTTCTTCAGTTTGTTACTTACTTGTGCAAATTCTTATAGTTTTGATTAAATTTTGAATTTGTAATCTCGTGTAGTGGATATATGTCGCCTGAGTACGCCATGCAAGGACACTACTCTACCAAATCAGATGTCTACAGCTTTGGGGTTTTAGTATTAGAGACTGTAACTGGCCGAAAGAATTCAGGATTTGCTATATCGGAACCTTCACTCGACATTCTAAGCTATGTGAGTGTTATCTGAAAAACATTACTGTAAACCTAATTATGTATGTGGGTCTTGTATTAATTAAGAAAAGACAATTCTTTGTCTCTTTACAGACATGGAGGCATTGGAAGGAAGGAAGAATTGCGGATATGGTGGATCAAAGTCTGGGCGAAAACTACCAAAGAAACGAAGCATTAAGGTGTATTCACTTGGGGTTGCTCTGCGTTCAGGAAGATCCAACGGAGAGACCCCTCATGTCTACCATTCTTCTCATGCTCAGCAGCTACTCCATAACGCTACCTGTTCCTTCACGACCAGCATATTTTACCGGAAGAAGCAGGATGAGCAGGGATAACAATTCGGGAGGTTTTGATATGGCTTGGATTGAGTCGTCACAGTCAACGCAGAGGAGTAACCCAACTTCCGTAAATGATGTGACAATTTCTGAATTAGATGCTCGATGAGGATGATACCACAAAAGAGATGTAATGCTATCTGGCACTTTGTTCTGGGAATATTTGTCCTAATTTGTTTGTCTAAAATGATAAATTGGCGAAGCTTGATATACCCAAGAAGTTGCACAAATTACTGTTCCGTGCTTTAATTAATATTTGATATAAATAGAGTATTCAGTTTTATTGTTTAATTATTAATTTATCAGATAGTAGAGTTTTAATGTTTTATAGTTAAATTCAAGATACATACACGATACAACGGATTTTGTGTTTCTGGTTTCTGTCGAGTAGGGTAGCAGACAGTGGTTGCTATAAATCTGCGATTCTATGGGTTTTTTTTTTTCTCTCGGCGGTCGTCGGTCGTCGGTCGTCGGTCATTTTCCCGTCTACCCTTCCGTCACTGTTACGCGCGTCCATAGTCCATGGAACGGACGAATAATTAATGTTTCTGTAATACTATCAACCACAAAGTCTTCACTCCTGTCACAGTCGGGCTTATCGACACCCAGATGAAGAAAATTCAAAGACCTGCCAATCGCCATGAATGATGTTTCATCCTTTTCGAACGGTTATCTATGATTCGAGCGCAATTTCGGATGACCTCGACCGAAACGGAGCAAAATCGCGTACGGAAGTGGTTCAAGTAGCCTTCAACAGAGCCGTAAAACTTCTGAATTTACTCTATTCGTGGAAAAGTGGCCTGGCCTGTTACTAGTCTGAGCCTCCGAGGGACGGGATGCGGAAGACCCAGATTCTTTGTGGTTCACTGTTACCCCTTTTTTGGATTCATCGTTTGGGTTCATTTCGTTTACAAGTTTTGAAGTCTTGCGTTCCTTTCTTCTTCTTCCCCAAATTTCTCCTTCATTCTCAATCGTTCATATGAGCTGAATCCCGCGGGAAGAGAGTTGATGGCGGTATTTATCCTTGCCCTTTTCTTGTTCCTCTCCGTGCCATGGGTTGCGACAGCACAAGAAGATCAGATTCTCACAAACTGCCCCGTAAGCTCGGAGAACTACACCTCCGGTAGCCAGTACGAGACCAATCTCAAAGCCCTCCTCCCGTCTCTGGCATCAAACGGCGTCCGCAACATTGACACCTACTACAATACCACCATCGGCCGGGACCCAAATCGAATATATGGCTATGCTCAGTGTATGTCGGCGGCCACAGCCGGCGCTTGTCGCGCCTGCCTCAACAAATCACTTACGGACATGGATCAGCTTTGCCCCAAGAGGAAAACGGCAACAATCCGTTACTACAGCTGCATCATACGCTACTCCGACAAGAACTTCTTCTCCAAATCCGATGACAGCATGATCGTAAATATGAGGAATACGGCAAATGCTCCCGAACCGGCTCTTTTTAACAGGCAGTTGAGTAGTTTGATGAAAAATCTGTCCGAGGAGGCTGCTGGTAACGCCTCGCGGATGGCTTGGGGCAGAACGAGCTATAACGTTTTCTCGCAGTTATACGGCTTGGCCCTGTGTACCAGAGATTTACCACCGAATGCCTGCTCTGATTGCCTCTCTCAATCTGTTTCTTACATTCCTAGTTGTTGCGACAACAAGATCGGTGCACAGATATACTTACCCACTTGTAGTATAAGATATGAAATTAGGCCCTTTGATCCCGCTTCTAGGCTTCCACCGCCAGCATCACCATCACCACCAGCTTCGCCTTTCTCTCCTCGCAATTCGGGCTCTAATGGAGGAGGTATGCTCTCTTGATCTTTCTCCTGGAACAAATTCTCACACTTTAACCTTTTGAGCAGCCAGATGATTTGACGAGCCCTTCACAAGTGGTCTGCTTGGTAAAAACGTAATTGTTTTTTGTTGTTGTTGTCCTTGCAGGAAGCAATAAGACGAGAACGGTGATTATTGTAGTCATATCTGTGGTTTCTGTAGCTTTGGTCGCAGGTATCAGCATCATCCTCTGCATCTGCTTATCGAGAAGAAAGAAACAATGGAATAATGTACCAGGTCAGTTGCAACTCTTTTCTTGATGTTTATTTTTTATGGACAAGGAGAACAATCCGGTGTTTAATTTTACTGTCCAGGGACTAAAGATAGAGACAGAAAGACTTGTGTTCTTCTGTTATGTAATTTCTTTGTATGACAAACTTGGGCATTTACTTGGCATAACTGCAGTATCTTCCCTTCAGGAGTTGACCTCACTTCTTAATGCATTGATGTTGGAGGAGATGCTTAAAGAATAATATGAAAATAAGATAATATTGCTTTATTAAAGAAATGAAGGCTGTCTGGTGATCTCTATTCTAATAAATACTATATTTTTTCTTCAGTTGATGGTGATGAAGACGAAATGGGAAGCTCTGAATCGCTGTTGTTTGACATAAAAACACTCAGAGCTGCCACAAGTAACTTCTCTGATGCTAATAAACTTGGACAAGGCGGGTTTGGACCGGTTTACAAGGTATCATACTTCTGATTCAAGCTCATCTTGTCTTTATTTGTTTATTTGGTATTATTCCAATTCATGGAGAATGGAGGTACTCTGTTGTTTATAATCATGTAGTCACAAATTTTTAATTCTTGAAACAGGGGAAACTAGAAAATGGACAGGAAATCGCAGTAAAAAGGCTTCTGACAAGTTCAAGCCAAGGAATGAGAGAGCTTAAGAATGAAGTAGTTTTGGTTGCTAAGCTTCAGCATAGAAATCTTGTGAGATTGTTGGGTTGCTGCATTGAAGAGCAGGAAAAGCTTCTTGTTTATGAATACGTGTCCAACAGCAGCTTAGACAAATTCCTTTTCGGTTTGGCCTCTCCCTTTTGTCTCCTTTCTAATTAATAAGTCAGCTAATAGAATCTTTTTCATAAGGTTTTGTTTAGACCTAATTGTTAATTGAACTGGCAGATACTATTAATCGTGCACTATTAAACTGGGAAACACGGTACAAGATCGTTGTGGGAATTGCTAGAGGCCTTCTCTATCTCCATGAAGATTCCAGGCTTCGTATCATTCATAGGGACTTGAAAGCCAGCAATATCTTGTTGGACATTGACATGAATGCTAAGATTTCAGACTTTGGTTTGGCAAGGCTGTTTGAGAGAGATGAAACCCAAGGCAATACGAGTCGTATTGCTGGAACATAGTAAGTCCTGTTTTTTGGGTAAAATCTCAGAACTCACTTGTGGAGTGATTTGAGGGGCAAAAAAATCTTTGAATGCAAATTCTTAGCATTTTTTACAATTACATAATTTAATCTCATGCAGTGGATATATGTCACCGGAGTACGCCATGCAGGGGCACTACTCTCCCAAATCAGATGTGTACAGCTTTGGGGTTTTAGTATTGGAGATTGTAACTGGCCGGAAGAACTCAGGTTTTGCCGTATCAGAACCTTCCATCGACCTTTTAAGCTATGTAAGCATTGAGCTAGTTGTCAATTATCGGATAAATGTCACCAATTATATATGTATCTGAGACTTAATTAAGATATACGCATGGTTGTTTTTTTGTTGCAGACATGGAGACAATGGAACGAAGGAAGAATTATGGATTTGATGGATCAAAGTCTTGGAGAAGAGTACCAGAGAAATGAAGCATTAAGGTGCATTCACTTGGGTCTCCTCTGCGTGCAGGAAGATCCGACAGAGAGACCACTCATGTCGACTGTTGTTCTCATGCTGAGTAGCCACTCTGTAACGCTGCCAGTTCCCTCTCCACCCGCATTTTTTGTTGGGAAAAGCGGGTTGGGTAAGCAGACAATGAGTTGGACCGAGTCTTCTCAATCTACGCCGAGGACCACCCCGAATTCCGTAAATGAAATGACAATTTCGGAATTAGATCCTCGCTGAGGTTCAATTCCTGAAATTTCAGGAGAAGCTTTTGTGCTGTACCTATGTATGTATTTAGGTGTTTACTTTTCATCATTAGGTGTTATTAGTGGTGTTATTGTTGTACTGAAAATATTTATATGACTGTTAAACTCGCCCGAGATAAGAATCACATAAATTCTATGGGGTTCAATTCCCAATAATTTGTAGTAAGCCAGTTCTGGAGGCATTGGATGCATTTTATAGAACCAAAGAGCCAAATGATACATAATGCAAATATATACGATCAAAAAATACAAGTGATTAAAGGAGGAGTTTTTCTTAATTATTTATTTATTTTATCTAGCACTGAGTTCCGTAATTGTCATTTCATTGACAGAAAACTGCGGCAGTTGGCTGCCGGAGCTGGAGGTATGAGATTGAGTCACTAGTGAATTAGTGAGGTCTCTCGCGGCTGCTGGAATAGTTCCATCGGACAGGAAGAACGCCGGTGGAGAAGGAGCGGGAAGCGTCATGGAACTGCTATTAAGCATTAGAACCACCGAAGACATGGCCGGCCGATCCCTTGCGTTGTCTTGAACGCATAACAGAGCAATGTGGACGCATCTTATAGCTTGATTCGCAGAGCAGGTTTCTCTTACCGTAGGATCCACCATCTCTTCAACCGTTCCATTAGTCCAATGCCTCCAAGCCTGCGAAACGAGGCGGTGAGTAACAAATTAACCCGTGAAAAAATGAGTTTTCGGAACGATTGCCCTTACGGGTGGGTATAGTGACATTCATTACATGATTGGAGAGGCAGTGCTCAACGCTTTCTTCTTCGGGTCGACGATGATGAACGCTGTTGTTCTTCCGACCTGTTATTATCTCCAAAACCACAACTCCGAAGCTGTAAACGTCCGACTTCACCGAAAACAACCCGCGCATCCCGTACTCAGGGGCCATGTATCCGCTACCAAATCATTGCCGGACGCACGCATGCAGAATGAATTAATTAATTAGGGCTGATAAAATCGATTACCTATTTCTTGATACCAATCCATGGTCATTGAATTATAAATATAGGAATACTTACTACGTCCCGGCAATTCGTTTCGTGCTGTCCTGAGTCTGGTCAGCTCCGAAGATCCTAGCCATCCCGAAATCAGAAATTTTAGGACTCATCTCTGCGTCGAGTAAGACGTTCCCAGGTTTGAGATCTCGGTGAACGATCCTCAGACGCGAGTCCTCGTGTAGATAGAGAAGCCCTCGAGCAATCCCTTCAATTATTCTATAGCGCCTTCCCCAGTCCAACTCGCCCCTTCTGCTTGAATCTACGGATAAGGGATTAATTAATTTAATTGCATGTGATGATCAGTACTGAGAAATTAATTAGCTGATGTAAACTTCTAATTGTGAAATAAGGAAAAATTAATTACCAAATATGAACTTGTCGAGGCTTTTGTTGGGCACAAATTCGTAGATGAGTATTTTTTCGTCTTCCTCTACGCACCAGCCGAGGAGGCGAACGAGGTTCCTGTGTTGAAGCTTTGCAATCAAAGCAACCTCATTCCTGAATTCTTCAACGCCTTGCACAGAGCGCCCCGAAAGCCTCTTCACAGCTACCTCTAGTCCGTCACTCAACTTACCCTGCATGCGTGCCGATATATATATTAATAATTGAGTACAAAAGCTCTAGTACTAAGAACTAATATTTTTAATTATGTGCGAAAACATTAGTAAATAGATAACAAAAGTAAATGATATATAATATGTTATTACAGTTCGAAACCAGAATAGTTTCTAATCTGCAGGACTATGTAGCCCAGAATAGTAACTATCCACTATAATAAATTGTGTTATAAACCTTATCCACCAAGGTTTTACAAAGGTGTTAAAAATACCCTAGTCAACATAACTAATAGTGAATATATTTTTAAGCTTCTTTCTTTCATGACTTAGAATGAGTAATCTTATTATCATCAGATTGAAACTGCCCCTTAGTGTATACCTTCGACAAGAAAGTTTTAGTTTGTCTTTTATACAGACTGCATCGATATTAAAAAATCGGTTGACACACCTTCATCTTCACACAAGCTTCTCAAAAGAGCAGATTGATGAAGATTGTTTAACTCATAATAAACACGAACTCTCTCTTCAAAATAATCTCAATTGCTTTTTAATAAGTGAGGATCTGATTGCAATAAGAGTTGTCTGCCCTTCTATATATAAAGAAGCACTCTTTTGAACTCTTGAATATCTATTTAATCTCAATCATTCCAAATATAAACTTGTACCAGAAATCATATCAAAACTCAAGTTATTTTATATATAATAATCACACTATAAATTATATAAAAATTTCAGACATTCTATTTATAATAATAGCGTCAAATGTTATATCTTACGTCATGTAATGTTTAATAAAAAAATGATAAATATACCTTCACATTAACAAGACCATCTTTTAATTAATTAAACCATCCAATAATTAAATTAAATTAAACTAATTAACAAGTTCAAAACTGTACCTTGTAGACCGGACCAAAGCCGCCTTCTCCAAGCCTAAAAGCTTCGGAAAAGTTATCCGTTGCATCTCTTATCGATGCCAAGGAGAACTTCAAGGAATCTACATACATGAACTCGGCCGATTCATCTACGCCGCCTTCATCGATCAGCTAGTTAATTAGTTCATGATATTCCTAAATAATAAAATTTTAAGAATTAATAAACGATGAATATTACGTACGATTGAGGGATATAGTATATATATACCTGGAGGGGACGTTATGATCATTTGCTTCTTCTTTTTCGGTAAACATACGCTGGATATCACCCATGAAATCACAGCTGCAGCAACTACTGCTGCAGCAACGGCGCCGATAATCACATTCCGGGATGATTTCTTCTTGCCTGAAACAACGGGTCGGGAGTCGGGAGTCGGAGTCGACAGTCGGTAGTCGGACTCCTAGTAGTTGACGATGAAGAATAAAAAGAAAACAAAAGGGTACTGGGTCTCCCCGCTAATTATTAATTAAATATGTATAGTGGATGGACATCGACAACACTAGTTAATTAATTACCTGCAGTTACCGGCCCCGGCGGAAGAGACGGAGGAAGGAGCGAGGAAAGTGGCGGCGGCGCCTGCTGCAGCGGTGGCGCGTCATAGAAAAGGAATGTTTCGAACCTAAGTTGGCATTTCAAAGCAATGACTCTGGCGCCGATCTTGTTATCACAGCACCTAGGAATTTCCTTCACGATATGTTCCAGGCAATTTCTGCAGTCACCATTGGAGAGATCTTGGGTGCACTGGACAAGCCCGTAGACGTCCTGAAAGGCGTCGAACGTTGCTTTCCCGGCCGCATAGAGTACTGATCCTCTTGGGGGAGATTCCGAATCGTTTGCCGCTAGTACCGCTCTAGGGATGAGGCGTTCCCTCATTAGATCCCCCAGGACCCGATTAAAGCCAGCGCGGTCCGTCGTATTTATGTTATTCCACTTGCGGTACACGACATCCCTCTCGTTGGAAGAGAAGAAGTTAGCGTCGGAGTAACGCAAGAAGCAGAGGTCGTACCAAATCGCGGCTCCCGTGCGGCGCTCGCAATATATCAGCCGAGTCGCGTTTTGGCTCAGCGTTCTCACGCACGCCCCGCAGGCGGCGGAGCTAATAATATCGCCTCTGCACGACGCCATCCCGTACACTCGGTCTCCTCCGGTCGGTGCTCCGATCGTCGTGTTGTAGAACCCGGTTCCGGAAACGTTGGCTGCCAGAGAGGAGAGGAGAAGACCGAGATTGGTATGGAATGTACCGTTAATCGTGAAATTGGACGATCCTAGGCAGCGTCTGTAAACAAAGGATGGGATCCGCTGGGCCGTACTAATTGTGACCGCAGTGAGGCCGAAGATGATCAATGAGAAGAAAAGCAAGGAATAACTGCAGGTTTTGCGCATTAGAGAATCCGCGGCGGCCATTGCCGTCTCTCCCCGTTGATCTGAAAGTGCTGTGTCAGGGACGAGGACTCTGGAGGAGGTATATTTTGGGAGGAGGTCCCCGTTCGGACTTTAATTGATCACGAGGTTTCTTTAGGAAGAGCTGCTTGCAAGTTGCAACACGGAGCCTCTCACCGAGTGGTACGTACCTTCCTTGAACGCCGATACGGAATGGGACGTGACTAATTACGAACGAAGAAGCCGCCATGGAAGTCTTCTTTTTTTTATTTTTTTATTTTTTTGTCATTCTCTCCTTTGGAGACCTCGAATTTTTTTATCCACTCCTGTCGAGAAAGTTAAATATTTGCCATGTAGTTTCGCATCTTTTGTTTTTTTTTCCCCCCCGATCGAGGACTGCAACAGGCTTAAGCGTGTAGCAGGACCAAGAAGACGACGACCGCGGACCGCTAGCTACACACAAACGATGGGTGCCATGGTTTTTAATTAATCTGTCGATCGGAAGGTGTCATGGGTGAGTTAGTATAATTTTACAATAATTATACAATTTTATGTATTTTAAATATATTAATCCAAAAAAATTTCATGTGACTTTTTTTGCTAATATTAATTTAAATAAATGGATCCGGACTCCGGAGAACATATACAAAACGCTGGTAAAAGAGAAATTGGTTAAATGAAACATCCACATTCTGCTGTTTTCTATATACGCATTATATATACATATATATATAATCTTCAACTCAGAAATCCGCCTCTTTTAAATGTCCCCGCTATGGCCCTAGAGTCTCCGAGTTGGTGACTAGCACTTCATTTGTAGAGGATGAGCCAAACTCACCCGTAACCCTAGACGACTCAGTTGTTTGTGAATCGGAATCCAGACGGCCGGAAGACTTCTCAGCCTCTGATCTGCTAGCTGCGAAGAAGGGAGGTGGAGAAGGCAGAGGGAGGCTCGTGGAGTCGCTACTGAGCATGACCACGACGGATGACATGGTGGGTCTCTCTTCCGGGTCTTCTTGGACGCACAGCAACCCAATGTGGATGCACCTCATCACCCCTAATTGGCTCGTCGCACCACCGAATCCTTCCATGGCAGAATCCACCAACTCCAGAGCTTTCCCTTCCTTCCAGAGTCTCCATGACTGCGCAGCAGAGATATAGATACCCGTCCGTTTCGTATTCGATAAAATTTATTTACAATTAATCGAGTTCAGGAATATTGAGAGGGACGGGAAAACTCACATGACCCAGCAGGTCGACGACCCGTTCCGACTGATAGGAACTGTTGTTCTTTCTACCGGTGACGATCTCCAGAAGAACGACGCCGTAGCTGAAGACGTCTGATTTGACGGAGAACTCCCCGCGCATGGCGTACTCTGGAGACATGTATCCGCTGCGCAGCAGACCACAAAAAGTTCTTAATTTCAGTGTGCACACGCATACGTTAATTTCCTGGGTACGTGATTAGTGAGAAACCGAAAAATGAAGCAATTTCAAAGAAGAGCCTCGAATATTGTTACAGAATACAGATCTAGCTAGCTGCATACAATGTTCCGGCGATTCTGTTGGTGTTACCCAAAGTTTGATCCCCTCCAAAAATCCTTGCCATGCCAAAATCAGAGATCTTGGGCTTCATCTCCCCATCCAACAAAACGTTGCTGGTTTTGAGATCTCGATGGATGATCCTAAGCCGTGAATCTTCGTGAAGGTAAAGAAGCCCTCGAGCGATCCCTTCGATTATTCTGTAACGCTTCTCCCAGTCCAAGGAAGCCCGCCGTACCGGGTCTGCACACATCCTCCATCAAATATTGAAGGAAAGCGGAAAAAACAGAGCTTCATTCAATCAATATTGGAACCTACCAAAGAGGAAGTAATCGAGACTTTTGTTGGGTACGTATTCGTACACCAGGAGCTTCTCTTGCTCTGCCAAGCAGCAACCCAGGAGCCTTACAAGATTCCTGTGCTGAAGCTTCGCGATGAGCAGCACCTCATTCTTGAACTCCTGTACTCCCTGCCCAGAATTCTTAGATAGCCTCTTCACAGCTATTTCTTCTTCATCCCCTAGCCTCCCCTGTTAATTAGTATACGAAATCCCAGAACTCAACTTAGTTTGGACCTCACACTAAAATTAATCGATAAAAGATTGGCCTACGCAAAATCATGAAAGGGAGGAGTCTCTGTACCTTGTAAACGACACCAAACCCACCTTGGCCAAGTTTATTAGCATCAGAGAAGTTGTCAGTGGCCATTCGGATTGTATCAAAATCAAATGCCTTAGACCCCATACTTTCGTGCAGAGAATGTAAACTGCTCTCCAACCTCTCTACAAGGAAGGAACAAAAGAATATCAGTCCGGTATCCTTTTCTGGACATGTAACCTCTGTTTTTCGTTATGTCTATCAATCAACCTCTGTTTTAGTAGATTTTAGTAACAAAGGTTACTCATCCTTACCCAGTCGTTTCTCCCTTACTCTTCTCTTCTTCTTTCTCCACAGAAAACAGAACAGCATCGTAGAGACTGACCCTAGGGGAATTGCAATTGAGAGAATAAACACTACTAAGCGAGAAGGCCTTCGTCCTTTCCCTGTAAAATCAAGAGGCAGCAAACCGACCCACGATTATTTTATCTCGTTCCAAGAAGATTAAGATGCTCAATATAAAAGATGATCAGAAAACAAAATCATCACCTACCTCTGATATTTGTGGAATTGGACAGAGGAATGGTAGTGGAGGAAGATTGGAGAAAGAAGGGGTACAGTTCGTATCTCAAATTACAACTTGCTCCCAGGATTCTTCCCCCATTCTTCCCATCACAACACTTGGAAATATCAGCAACAGCTCTTTTAAGGCACCGCTTGCAGTCGTCTCCAGTCAAATCTCGGGTGCACTGAACTAGCCCATACAGTTTCTGGGTTCTATTGAGCTTTGTTTCTCCGGTTGCAAACATGCGAGTGGAAGCATTATAAGCCGCAGCAGAAGAAAGATCGTTGATCATCCCCCTCAAAACTTTACTGAATTCCTCAGGATTCGAGACTACTTCTTGGTTCCAGAGGTAAGTTTTGAAAGATAGATCGACGACAGAGAAGAAGTTATGGTTCGAGTAACGTAAGCGACAGTTTTCGTACCAGATAATAGCAGCGTTGCTATCCGGGCAGAGCCTTGGGATGGATTCAGTGGCAGCGTCGATACACTCTTGACACTCCTTGGCTGTGACATCTCCCCTGCAGAGGACAAGGCCATACAGGCGATCCTGCGCTTCTCCTGCTGTTGCATTATAAAAGCCGGTTCTATTGCCGTTAGCAGAAAGAGAAGAAAGAAGATGGTTGAGATTGGTACGAAAGGCTCTTTCGTTTTGGGGTTTGCCATTATCTTCACATTGGTGATACAGAGAAAGGGCAGTGCTAGAGCCACAAAGCCTGATCAGAGAGAAGATCAAGACGAGGAACTGCAATAATTTTGGGGGGATATTAGACTCCATCTCTCTAAATCCGGATTCACTAAAAGTCTGAAACAGATGGTGAAGAAGCTTAAAAGGCTACGGCATGGCCAAAATTACATTCTTGATCATGTTTATAGCCCCATTAAGGACTAGATCTTCAGAATTTGACATAAATTAAACCAGGTCATAAGCAAGAGTTAGCCGTTCGATTTAAAAAATAGTGATTTTACTCAGAACTCAGATGAGCATCTTGACAAGACAGATGGCGGAAAATTTTTCACCATTTTTTACACGTTTAAAAACCATGAAAACAATGATAGAAGGCACAAAAGCTTGATGAGTAAAGCTAGTGTAAAGCTGAATTAAGAGTTTTAATATAAACGCACTCGGTAGACAACACTTGCTGTAAAGAGAAATGCACAGACGCCCAGCCCCGCTAATCACACTTTCTGGGAAAGACACGGTGGGGTGGGCTCATTTTCAATGGCGAATTCAGTTTTGTTTATCTTGATTCTCAAGGTAAAGTCAATTAAAGATGGCAAAGAGATGCTAATTTACCTAACTCTTTGTTGAATTTTATTCTGCTTTTGTTGGGTGATTTAAAGTGATACCTAATCTAACCGGGAAAAGCATGTTTGGCCCTAATAAGGAATACTGCTACCGCGACCTCTTCAAACTTAATACAAGTGCATGATATGGAATCAGCATGCTCGGGATAGGGTGAATACGTGATCGACGCTAGTAAACAAGAAAACAGTACAGCCTACAGACGGTATTTTAAAATTTTAATAGCACAAGAGAAAAATCAAGAACGAGGGCATGACGATGAAGTTGTACAGTTGCTTCTCTGGAACTGTAGGAGCAGAGGAAGGCGTAGAAGTATTGCTTGGAGGAGGTTGATCGTTTGGAGAGGAAGAAGGCATTGGTCCTACGCTGCCAGGAGGAGGAACTACAAACCCCGATTCCGGAGCTGGAGGCAGAGTCGGCCCTGTCGCGGGGCCGGGGCGGCCGTTGAAGAACTTGTAAGTCTCGTACCTCAAACGACAACTCGACCCGTCAAGTCTCGCCCCAATTCGTCCCCCACAGCAGTCGCGCAGCGAGTCCACAGCTCCCGCCAAGCACTTGTTGCAGTCGCTTCTGGTTAGATCCGGTACGCACTGTGCGAGGCCATACAGAGTGGAGCCGCCGTTTAACCTGGCCATCCCTGTAGCAAATAGGCGATCGGACCGACCAAAGGCAGCAGCTCCGAGAAGATCAGCGAGCATAACGCCCAGAGTCCGATTAAAAGGACCTGGGTCGGTTGCATTGTTAAGATTCCAAGAATATATTTCATGTCCGTTGTCCGGCGACGACACGATTGAGTGGTTGGAGTAGTGGAGTAAACAGGTATCGTACCATATAATGCCCCCTTTGCTTTTGGGGCACGATTTCACGATTTGCTGACCCGCGGTGTCGACGCAGGCTTTACAAGACACGGCATCCAAATCCCCTCGGCAGAGTGCGCGGGTGTAGGCTTGATCGGGGCTCCTACCTCCGACGGAGTAGAAGTATCCCGAGACTGAAGTAGAATTGGAGGAGAGGGAAACGAGGAGGGCATTGAGGTTTTTCCCGAATGCACTGTTACTGGAGTAGTTTGCTTGTAAGCACAGGGAATAGCCGTTTTCGGTGGCGTGGGAGAAACTCTGAAGCATGAGAACAGCAATTAGTAGAGGGAGAACAAGAAGCCTTGTGACCGCCATGTGGGAATGATCACAACTGCCTCTGATCAGCTTCTTCCCTTGTGATGAACCATGAAACTTGGAAGTCGAGAAGGCCCCATTTTATAGAAAACGGATGCATTCTGGAGTATGCTGGGTGCAGGAAGTTTCGTACGTTGTGGGTCGATCCGTCGTCATCAGTGGACGCGTTCCCGGTACCAGATGTTAGTCTTTGAAGACCTGGAGCTCTGAGTAGTTCACAACTTTAAACAACAATAAAGAAGCACAGTAAGTCGGGAACACTGTGATGCTGGGAAGAGAAGAAGAACCGAGGCCAAATCTTACTTCTTCGTGATAATATTTCTGCTACGGCAATGGTACTTCTTCATGGCTTCCTCACTGACACCATGACCACGGAAATAGACGAGTTTTCTGACGAACTGACACAGATGTGAGCACAGAGAGGAGGGGTGGTAAATTCTGGTCGACCGGTAAAAGTTTCAGTCGTTGGAGAAGTCAACTAATTTGTTCGCATGCCTGTCAATGTCATTTTCGATTTTTTAATTCTGTCAGGGTCACCCGGTAACATCCCCAGGTCTTGAAAGCTTGTCGTCATCTTTAGACGATTCCGAGGTCAAGGTTCGTTGTCCGGGTACTTGCGTTGGCTGCGATAAATCACAAAGAAGAGTCAAGGGTACCTTATCCCATTCTGCCTTGTTTTTATGGGAGGTTCACCAGGCCTTACTTTTAGATTAGCATAGGAAAAAGTATCAGAAAGACAATGCTCAAAAGGGTGACCAAGAAAAGAGTAACAAATGTGTTGTCATGAAGAATGTGAGAAGGTACGCCCACTGGAAATTGAGAAATCATCGCAGACTCTAAAGGCCCTGCAGATTTCTTAATACCTGACCTACTGAGGATCATGACACCACCAATCAAATCCGAACATGAGGAATCTGAGATGCCTTTTAAGCAAGAAATCACGTGAATGTTATTTCAATACAACCCATCGTAGGCTTCTCTAGAAAAGCCTGGTATGCTTCATTGGTGATCAAATGCAGCCTGACAATAAAAAATTTGCCAAATGAAGTTTCAAGAGAAAAAATAGTTTGACTCGAAGTAAAATCCTACAACAAGGATTGGAAATTTCTATAAAACTCTTGAATATGTGCAACCTTTTTTCAGAAAGAAAATGAGCATATGTATTCATCACAGGGAGAGGCAAGGCCTCAAAAAAAAAAAAAAAAAAAAAAAAGGAGAAATACATCTACAGTCCAAACACAGCAAATGTGGCTAGCCAGCCAGTATGAAGAAATTCTATAGATGAAGGACTTCACCAAACGCAAGGTTTCAATGGCTCACTCTCTCCCTCGACAGTCTGTCAGCCATGCCAATTGTGCTCCTAGGCATGAGCTGCCAATTAATCTGAATGAATAAAACCTTACAAAAAGTAATGCCTCAATAAGGAGTTGATATCTTAACCATCCTCACTTCATCTATAACAACATTAGGGTGACAAATACAAATAAAATCTGTTAACAGTAAAAGCTAGAGCCTTATCCTCCATATAAACATATTCATATCCATCAAAATTCCAGTGAGAAGAACTGCGTTGCTAGTCAATCTAACACTAACAAAAAAAATTTTATACTATCCATGGCACCACTGCGATGAGGGGAATGCACATACACTATTTGATGCATAATACACAACATCTTCTGCTCCACACCACAGAAGAGGAAATACAGTGGTGAGAAAAAACCACACAGCAGAAACACCAAATTCTTCAAATTAATTCTGTCCCTTCCCCAGCGAAATGAAAAGGTTTCACCAGAAAATGGCAAATTGAAGAAAGTACCTACTGATGCATAAAAATCAGTTCTTCACGCTTGCATTCTCTAATATGAACTCTCAAATGTTCACGAGACGAAGGCTTTAGAACATCACAGCAGTGGCGCCTTTGGGCCTGTAATGGACAAAGAAAAAAGAAAAAAAATGCAAAGCATCAGACTCCATCACAGCAATCAAAGAGTTAATAACCCTCTTATTTGATTTTTAATTTACTTGTGAATTGGCAGCTAGGTTATTTTGGACCAACAACAATCAGATTCACAGTTGTCAATCTCAGATGACAGAATGAATGACATTTTAGCACAACTGTAAAGGAAGGGATACTAAACACAACAACACTAAGCAAAACCTGTAGCCTTTAAAAATCTTAATAACCCACAGTTTCAAACCAATCAATAAACCACAGGTTCAAGATGAATCCAAAATTTAGCAAAACCAAATAAAAAGCCATGTCTTTCCACAGAAACTTGAATTATAACAACACCAAAAACACACAAGGCAGTGCATAACTAGATACCTGTTTGACATCAAATACTAACTTCTGTGATGAAACTTCTACATATTTGTGTTTGATTCTAGAGCTGCTGGTTTGTAGGCAATTTCTCGCATTATGCCTTTTATATTTGCTGTGAGTTACAGTAAGGTCAGAAAACACTCTTTCCAGGAAGAAGGTTGCCAGATGCAAACATGGGTTAGACGGAAACTCCCTTGAATTAAACATATATTGACTTGAAGAAATATCTCGACCCCTCTTCCAAGGAGTAAAGCTCTTCTGCAAAGGGAGGAGATCAGGGAGAAGTATATTCCCTTCATAGACTTGAACAGAGTAGCCCCATGAAACAGAAATTGTCAGTGAATTTAAATTGTCATAGCAAACAGTTTTCTGCAAAATCTGACTGGGATCCACTTTTATTGCTTTGAATAGATGTTCCAAAGCCTGTGTGTGGTTCATATTAGGGAAGACAGGCTCCAAATTGTCCAAATGATGGAGAGAAATCAAAGGGGCCAATGGGTGTGATGAAAGCATCCCAAATATATCTCCACGGACATCAACCTGGTAAAATGACAAAGTAAAATCAGCACATAACTAGCAGCTGTTTCAGCTAAAATAAGAAACAAAAGGATAACAAAACCAACTGAAATGTAGATCAATGAACAGTAAAAACAAACAAACACAACTCAAGTGGTTCAAAGAATAGTAACTCCAAGTACACCTACTTGGTAAACGTTAAAAAGCTGGAAGCATATGCAGCAGATGGTAAAAAAGGATAAAGTTACACAATAAAGTAACTTCATGAAGTAAGCATACACAGATAGTAAGGAATATTACCTTATTTCATCCAAATTTATACAATTAAGAAGCAACGCTATTAACAAAGCAACGTGAAATGACTAACATTGTCGGTGAGTTGGATGAAGCTATCATGCTTTCTCAGTTCTCAATTCGATATCTAAACTAAAATGTTTCTGGTTTTTCCAAAAGGTAGCACAGTAATCTCGGAACTTCAAATTTTCAATATTAACATTTTTTTTTTTTTGAGGAAAGCGATGATTCTATTAATTCAGAAAAAGCTGATTACAATACAAAGAGGCTTAAATCTTAATGCCGTTACAGAATTAACATAATCGTCCTTGCTATGGAGGGTAAAGGATTTCCATGACTTGTAGTAAGACTCCTGCCCGAGCTAGGGCATCTGCAGCTGCATTAGCCGATCTGGGCGTGTGACTCCAACCAACTACAGTTTCTGAGAGGTCCCATATTTCTCTTACTTTTGGTGCTAGTCTCCAAGGTACCGAGGCTGCCTTCGTGCACCATTTGATAGTGTTGCTAGAGTCCCCTTCCACCCATAGTGGACCCGGGAAGCGTGATTTAGCTATCCGCAACCCTTGGAGCACCCCTTCAACTTCAGCTTCAGTGGAGTCAGCATGACCTAGGGGACCTTTGTAAGACAACAAGATGTTGCCCTCGGTGTCCCTGAATAAGCCCCCATAACCGGAGGGACCCGGGTTGCCCCAGGAAGCTCCATCTGTGTTGAGCTTAATTATGGAAGGAGGGGGCGGCTTCCAGGAGGCTTGAATTACACTTCTGCCCTCCCCATTTAGGTCCGTTGTCTCAGTCCATTTTGCCCTTAAGCTCTCCACTCACGCCTTGGAATTCTTTTGTAGCTAAAAGCCACTCAATAGATTTGTTGAGCACGCATTGGATCACTGTTTCCCATCTTCTTTCCTTCCGTCTGAAAATTCAGGAATTCCTTTCAGTCCATATGTTCCAAACTACCGCCAAAACAGTTGTGGAACACATGATTTTTCCTTTCCTTCCCCTAGCTACAGCTTTCCACTGTATTAATAGATCTGTCAGTGTCGCTGGGAGGCATAACCTGCTTCCAAAGAGCCTAACAACCGCCATCTAGACATTCCATGTGTACGGGCAGT
Organism: Aristolochia fimbriata; assembly: GCA_019845555.1. Classification (NCBI taxonomy): domain Eukaryota; kingdom Viridiplantae; phylum Streptophyta; class Magnoliopsida; order Piperales; family Aristolochiaceae; genus Aristolochia; species Aristolochia fimbriata. The sequence goes on along the minus strand of CM034079.1, from coordinate 32,945,505 downwards.
GGATGAGGAGGTGGTTCATCTCTTCCTCTTCTATAAGGCATAACGGGCATAGAGTTGAGGGGACCGTCATCCCTCTTCTTACCAGTGCATCTCTAGTTAAAATTTTAGCTCTCAAGGCCGTCCAAAGGAAGAAGTGGGCTGTTGGGGGTCCCGGCATCCCCCATGCTGCTGCCGCTGGGTGCACGTGGGGCAGCTCCAAATTCATCAGCTTTTGGTACGCAGATTTAACTGAGAATGAGCCATCCGGTGAGGGGCGCCAAACTAACTCATCTTCATACCTGTTGCATATGAAGGAGCTCGAGATACGGTTGTCCAGCGCTTCCAGTTGAGATAGCTCCTCCCCGCGAAGCTCACGGCGGAAGACCTGACTCCAATTAATTGCCCTTCCTGAGCCTCCTTCGATCACTTGCTCCACCGATGCATTCGGGTTGAAGGCAACCCGGAACAGCGCCTTGAATTCATCCTTCAGCGGACCTTCCCCGATCCAGTGCGAGCTCCAGAAGTTGGTGCGGGAGCCCCTTCCCGGCAAGAGCATGGTGTTTGCGCTGAATAGGTGAAAGAGTTTATTCACTGACCTCCAAATAGGCGACAGTCTACGACTGGGCTGAGAGTTGAGGGCCCATTCCTCCTGCTGAATATTCATCTTGTGTTTGACCAGCTTGACCCACGGGACATTGGGGTCCTGGTTGAGTCGCCAGCACCACTTCATGAGGAGTGCCTGGTTGAACTGCTTCACTCGACGTATCCCAAGGCATCCTGCCCTCTTTGGTTTGCATAATTCTTCCCAGCTTACTAAGTGAAACTTGAACTCATCGCTCGCTCCTCTCCATAGGAATCTTTTCATGAGAGCCTCCATTTCACTTGCTACCGAAGCCGGGCAATGGATGAAGGAGAGAAGGAAAGTGGGGATGCCGAACAGACAAGATTTGATGAGGACTAGCCTTCCTGCTTTGGAGAGATTCCTACCTTTCCATGCTGAGAGTCTGGTTCGGAGACGCTCCCTGACGGGGTCCCATAGCGCTGCACCTCCTTTTCCTTCAAAGAGAGGGAGGCGAGGTGCTTTGAGGGTGTTCGGCCAATGTTGCATCCCGGATGTGTTACGCCTGCCGAAAGCGGCGGCGTCTGTAGTGTTGACACCGTATACTTTTGATTTTGTCCGGTTTATTTTTTCGACGGAAGATGCCTCCAAGAGGTGTAATGCTGCCTTTAGCCGTGTTACTTGTTGCATTGAGCCTTCACAGAACACTATAGTGTCGTCTGCAAATTGCACCAGTGGCAGTCCGTCTGGCATGGGATTGACTAGCCATCCTAGCTGAGTAATCCTCTCAAAGAATGCTGCAGTGCCTTCCGCTGCTATGTTGAAGAGAAACGGAGAGATGGGGTCGCCTTGACGGATCCCCCTCGAGCTTGGGAAGTATCCAAAGAGACCTCCATTGATTGAGATAGAGAACCGAGCGGATGATAGGACCGAGCGAATCCATAATCTCCATTTGCTACCAAAATTCATGGCGTCCAGAATGAGATCCAGGTATTGCCAATTAACCCTGTCAAAAGCTTTCTCCATATCCAGCTGTAGAATGAGCTTTGGTGCAGAGCCTCTTCGGAATAGATCAATGGCTTCATGGACCAGCATGGCTGAATCAAGTATTTGCCTATCCCGAACAAAGGCATTCTGTTGAAGGCTGATGATCTTCGGGGACACGGCTTTCAGCCGGGTGGCCAGGGCTCGTGAAATTACTTTGTACAGGCTGGATATGAGGCTGATCGGGTGGAAATCTTTGATCTCTTCGGCTCCGTTTTTGGGGACGAGGGTAATAATCGATGCCCCAAGACTCTTATGTGAGATACCATTCTCATGAAAGTCTTGGAAGAGATATTGCACATCCTTCTTAATGGTTTCCCACGAAGCGCGAAAGAATTCGCCGTTGAACCCGTCGGGGCCCACCGCTTTGTCTAGGGGCATCTTGCGTGCTGCTGCTTCAATTTCTGCGTCCGAGAAGGGAGCATCCAGGAGCTCTCTGTCAGCATGGTCTAATGTGAAGAAGTCCAGTCCTTTGATGCATGGTCTGGTTGTTCCGTCCTCCTTGTATAGTTCCTCATAGAACTGAGTTAGAGCATCTATAATTCGAGTCTTGTCCGTTACCAGCTCTCCATCTAACATGAGGGAGTTGATCCTGTTTGCTCGGCGTCGAGAGGATGCTATGGCGTGGAAGAACTTAGTATTGGCGTCTCCTTCTTTCAGCCACCGGTAACGGGAACGCTGCTTCCAGTAGAGACTGCTGCTGTAAACCATGCTTCGGAGCGAACCGGTCACGAGTTGTCGTTCTGCACGTTCCTCCATGGAGAGGGGCCTTGCTTCTTCGAGGATGTCCAGGGATTCCACTTGCATTGCTGATAGTTTTTGCTGGATGGAATTCTTGGCCCTTTCAAGCTTCACCCACTTTACAATCTTGGTCTTCACCCCTTTCAGCCTTTCAGCTGCCCAGCTACCACGGCCACCCTTCACTTCACAGTCCCTCCACCATTGCTTGAGGTGATCCCCAAAATGCTCATTCAATAACCAATGGTTCTCAAACCGGAATGGTTTGCGTCCCCACTTCCCGGCCTTACTATCTATCAGAACAGGCCAGTGGTCGGAAACAATTTTATTGACCACTTTTCCGGTACAGTCTGGATACAGGGAGAGCCAGTCTGGGGAGGCTATGAAACGATCCAGTTTGGATAGCACCGTCCTCTGCTGATTGTTGCTCCATGTAAATTTTTTCCCCGCCGTCTGGAGCTCTTCTAATTCAAACGCGCAAGGCGGGCGGAGCTTTTTCATCTCGAAAGCGGATGGCATTGAAGTCACCCCCAATCAGCCAGGGCCCAGACCATTTGCAGAGCAGATCCTCGATCTCGTCCCAGAAGTGTCTTCGGGCTTGCGTTGAGCAAAGGCCATAGACTCCTCCCAGACTCCATTCTGTTGCTAATTCCCTATCGCATAGCCTCACTCCCAGACAATAAATTCCGAATTCCTCCTCCAACACATCTACCTTCGACTGGTTCCACGCCATTAGGATGCCTCCTGCCGTCCCTACTGCATCCACCGCCTTCCAACCGGAATTATTAAAGTGTACTACCGCACGTACCTTAGCGTCACTCAACTCCATCTGCTCCGTTTCCTGAAGAATTATTAAGTCAGCACCGCTTTGCATTACAGTGCTTCTAATGCTGGCTTGTTTCTGGGGCCCGCCAAAACCCCTTACATTCCAGGAGAGTATCTTCATGGGGAGGGGGCTGGCGGGTTGTGAACTCCCCTCCTGATGATACACCCCCTGTGCCTCATTGGACCTCGTCGTCCCGCTATTCGTGGCTCTCGTCCTTCCTCCATGGCTCTGGCCAACTCCATTACCAGGACACTGGTTTCTACTGTGACTGGAATGAGTGCAGCGTTAGCGGTGTCCGTCCATGAGTGGCTATCTTGGATGAGGATGCTAGCACTCAGCCTGCGTGAGTTCAGTGGTGACCTTGCTGGAGGGTGAAGGGTGGTGACTCTGTTTCGGGTGCGAAGGTAGTTAAGTTCAAGGGGGGGCTCTGATAAAGGGTCAAAAAACTCAGTTTCCGGCTGGGGGGACTGAGGAGATGTAGGTGGCTGCGGATTCACTACCGTTTCTCCCGAGTCCTCAGAGAGCTGAACTCGAGGAGAGCGGTAGCGTCTCCGTGGGTGTGGGGCCATTTGTGATGGTGCAAGGGGCCGGGGGTGGTGTTGGTCGACTAGGGGTAAGGTGACAGTGGTAGAAGTTACGGGGAGGGCTGAGTTATCTGAGGGGGGTGAGGGGGTGATTCGCCGGATGTGAAACTGGTTTGTAGGAAGTAAAAACTTCTTGAGGGGAGGGGGCTCAAGGTCACCCGATTCAGGGGAGAAGGTTGGGTTAAAACGAAGGACAGGGAGGGGGGTTTGCATGGCTGCTCCCTAAGGACTAATGGGCAAAAGGGGGGTGGGCGGGGTTCTCGGGGAATGGCAGCCAGATGGCGGAATTTGGCTAGACAAGTGGGGGTGGTTGGTGACGGGTGGCGAGGCCTGCTTTCCCTTGCGATTTAAAGCCTGGAGTACATCTGATCCGTTCTGACGTCCTGGCTTGTCAATCTTTTCCCTGTCACCTACTTGCAATAAGGACCCGTCCAGATTTGATTTCAAATTTGAATTTGGAGCTTCCTCGTCGTTCCACTTTCGAAAGTGATGGTGAGTCTGTCGAAGTTGACCCCGGACTCGATGGGCTTCGGTTTGGGACTCCCCGCCATTGTCTTCTCCGACTCGGTGGTGGTTCATCAGCACACCTGTGATCGGGAAGGAGTTTTCCCCACCGAATCGTCGCGGCAGCCACCCACGAGGTTTAGCTAAGGAGAGCTTCAGCTTACCTCGGGCAAACGCGTCACATCCGATTTGTTGGCTGTTCTTTTATCGATTTGCAAGACTTTCCCGTAGCTACTGAATATGGACGCGAGGCATTCCTCAGTCCATAGTTCGACTGGTATTCCGTGAACCTCCAACCATCCTTCCCTAGAGTTGCCGACTTCTAAATCCTTCCATGCAACCAACTTGAGCTTCCTTAAGATGCCCATCTCGGACCAGGTCTCAGTCAGTGTTGCTTGCTCCTCGAGACTCCTTGTCCAGAGGATCCATCTCCCCTCCCCATAGGACGATATGGTCGGCCAGTATGGGAGAGGGTTGCGGAGACGAAATAGATCACTCACTTCTTTTGCTGTCTCCAAGGTGGCGAGAAAAACCATCGCGTAGTCTAGGTCCCTTTCCCCCTTCCTCCAAGTCTCCGGGCTGAGGACAATGCCCTCTCCCTCCTGTTCCTCGGGCATTATCTTTGTCAGTGCGGGGTTCATTCCTCCGATTGGCCTTGGTGACGGGTTTATCCCACTCCTCATTCTCATTAGTGTGTCTTGGATCACTTGCCGTATGTGGTCCCAGCGAAATCCGTTCTCCGCGTGCTCCGGAATGTGTAGGCGGGCCAGTATCCTCCGATTTCGCCAGTGCAGGACCCGACAGATTCTTTTGGGTCCCAGGGAAGAAGTAAAAAGGAAAGAGTCCTCTCCCTCTTTAATCGTTGCTCTCGGTGTCACCCGCCTATTACTATCCAAACAGTCACTCAAGGCCTTCGGACACTCTTCTAGAGATGCAAATGGTAGTTTGACGAAAGATTTCTTCAATCCTTTCGCCACCGTGATCTTGATGGTAGTCCTCCATTCTCCTCCCGATCTATCCTTCCAATCTTCAAACTTGACTACGGATTCATCGAACCGAAAAAGTTTCGACGTTAGAGAGCCCATAGTCCGTCTCTTCTTCTTCTCTACGACTATCCAACCATCTTCTTCAGTCTCCTCCTTCTCTTCTGTAACTGTGGCAACCTGCTTACCCTTCCTCTGCGCTTCCAAGGCGGCCGGCGTGATACCACGCGTCTCCGCTTCTCCTTCTCTGGCCGGCTGGTGGTCGCAGGGTACCGCCGTTCCCATCTTGGTTTTGTTTTTAGCGTGATCAATATTAACATTTAAAACAATCTAACATATCAAATTGCTTAAGAAAAACAAGCTAAAATTATATAAATTCAAATTATGACCTGATGGAAACCCAACTCTCTAGTTAACCCCACGCCAAGCTCCGCCAAGCACGAATAAACCCTTGCGTCACTACCATACAAATGTGCGTACCGCATCAAACAGGAATCCAAAACATTGGCCAAAGCCCTAGCCAAGGGATAACTAACTGCAAATCCCCCTCCACCAAATGCCATATCAAACGAATACTTCAAATTTTGCTCCACGCTCTCCGAATTAGCCCCAATGTAAAACCAGTCCTTATGATCATACTTGGACAACACCAAGGCCAGATTGTACGGCACAAAAACAGTATCATCATCACCAAGGACAATCCACCGGACGTCCGGGAGGTCGAGACGGACGATCTCCTCAATGATCCGGGCGACGCGGATAGCAGAGCGCAAGCCGCGCGGGAAGGTGTAGGGGAACCGGGAGGTATCCTCAGAAATACGAATAGGAGGTAGGTCGCCTTTCGGGAACGGGTCGGGCAGCCGGTCAAGGAACACAAAGCCGCGCGTAAGACCGGGCGTCCACCAGAGGCGGACATAATCGCTGCGACGGGGCCAGGACCGAGCGGACGCGGCGATGCCAAACACGATGTGGTGGAGGGAAGTCGAGGCTTCCGTACGCTTGCGGCTTACATAAACTGTAGGAAAACGGATGCATGGGTAGGTTACAAAGAGGAAGTAGAAGAAGAAAAGAGACGAGACGATCAGTATGGAGGAGGTAGCAGGCTTGCAAGGGAGGACAACCGCCATTTTTTGGGCGAGAATGGAGGGGCAAAATAGTAATAAGAGGGACAGTGGCGAGTAGGCCGCGGGGATCTTGTCCTTGGAAGTTGGACCTTATTTGAACCGAAGAACATAGAAGAATATAGGGAGCAATGCATTTGTTTAAACTTTAAAGTGAATTAAATAGAGTAAAAAACAGAACAATGCATTTGTCTAAAAATTAAAAAATAAAGTTAAAAGTATTTAATATTTTAATTAAAATATTTGTTTAACTGAAAATCCACCCGTCCGCGAAGATGCGCGACCGAGAGAATAAATCAATTTACGATAAAAAATTCGTGTTACAATTTGTATTTAAAAGTCAGAAAATGCGAGTACAATCTCCTATTCTTCCTCTTATTTGAACTCTGTGTGAATTGATGAAGTTTCGGCTTTTGACGAGTTGACGTCGAAATCCGAGTTTCAGAGGAAGTGTGCACGAATGATGATGGTTTTGTCGGTCAGACGAAAGTATTTGTGTTCCATGTGTATTGAAATTGAGAGTGAATGTGTAGAGTTGCTCCAGTTTGAACTGGTGAACTTCAACGAACTATGAGTTGCTTGAACTCCTTTGGCTCGAGAGAGCTTCTGTGCGAGAGATTACTTCTCGACAAAATATCTTTGAACCCCTTCGACAGAACATTTCTAGCTATTTGTAGCCGTTTATGTCTATTTGTTGGGGGCCGATCCTTGGAATGGGGATTGTGATCCCTTTTCTATTGCTCGTGTTGAGATGAGAGGAAGACTTGGACATTACTCTTTTTCCTCTGCTAAACGAGGATCATCGGCAAACTGCTTTAGTTGGCGACCGACTTGGTCGTTTAGATGCTGAAGTGGCATGCAAGGTGACTGGCTGCTGAGTGGAAATGACACAATAAGTTGTTGCTGACTAGAATGACAACGTGGTCAATGACGTGGCAAAACGAATGGATCCGATGATGGGCTGTGGGTGACGACTTTGAAAATCGTTGAAGCCTATCCATGAAGATTGATTGATGGACTAGTAGGTGTTTTGGGCTCACCGTATTTGGGCCAACCACATTTTGGTGTGTACAATATCACATTGATTTTAAAAGTTAAAAATTTAATCTTGATAAGTTGATTTCAAAATTATCTTTGACATAATGGTTTTACTTTATTATTTCAATTTTATTTTAATTTTCTTTTATACAAGTTGATTTTAATCCTTTAATTTTTATGCCGATAAAATTAAATTTGATCTAATGAAGAAATTATTTAACATTTAATTAAAAATTAAATAAAAGTATATTTGTACACACCAAAATGTGGTCGACCCAAATACGGCGAGCCCAAACGCCAACCAGTCCATCGATCAGTCGTCATGGATCTGTTCCACCAATTTTCGAAGTCATCTCTCACAGCCCATCGCCAGACCCATTCGTTTCGCCGTGTCATCAATACAATCATCGTCCAGTCAGTAACAAGTTGTCCCGTCAGCACACCTAGCTGCCAGTCATCTTACAAAACTACTCCGGCAGTTAAACGACCAAACCTGGTCGCCAACTGTAGAAGCCGAGAAAACCATCGACGATCCTCATTCGATGGAACCAAAAGAGTAAAAGGAGGAGCGCCCAAGTCCTCCTCCCATCTCAATAGAAGCAGCAGAAAGGGGATCACAATCCCCATTCCAAGGATCGACCCCCGATAAATGGACAAAAATGACTACAAATAGCCAGAAACATTCTATCGGAGGGGTTCAAAAATCTTTTGTCGAGAAGTAATCTCACACACAGAAGCTCTCTCGAGCCAAAGGAGTTCAAGCGACTCGCAGTTCGTCGAATTCACCAGTTCAAACTGGAGCAGCTCTACACGTTCACTAGCAACGTCAACAAGTCAATACACGCGGAATACAAATACTTCTGTCCGACCAACAAAACCATCATCATTCGTGCACACTTGCTTCGAAACTCGGATTTCGACGTCAACTCGCCGGAAGCCAAAACTTCATCAAATTATACGGAGATTGAATCAGAGAAATACTAGGAGCTTTTACTTCCATTTTCCTGACTCTCAGATATAAATTGTAACACAAATTCTCTGTTATAAATCGATTTACTCTCTCTGTTGCGCTTCTTCGTGGACTGGCGGATTTTTGGTGGAATAATATTTTAAAATAAAAATAAAAAAATTAAGTTGAGATCAGTTTTTTAAAAATTGAATCGAACCAGTCAGTCTAACCTGGTTGAACAAAATTGAAGCCAGTCCGGTTCTAATTGACTCGGCCCAGTTCACTGTTAGCACTATTTTTTTGCTTTTTTTCTTATAGAAATATTATATATATGTAAATTATGTTGTACAATATTCAATGGTCCAACTCGGTAGGTTCAACCAAAATCGGATATAGTGGCGGTTGGATTGTTAGTTAGGTTTTTAAAACATTGGTTAAGATATATTAATGATGAAGGTCATTAGGTTTTTAAAACATTGGTTGGATTGTTAGTTAGCTTAAACCAAGTGAGAAGGAAAATACATTGCCGAATCTTTATCCGTCCAATTATTTCATCAAGGGCTTCCTCTACGTAAGTGACTAGCTTAAACCCCTTTCAATTTTAGAGTATTTTTCATTTTATTAACATTATAATAAACAGTGGATCAGAGTACTTAATTTCCTGGATATTAATTTAACTTGGGAAGAAGTTGCCAATTTAATTTCTTTGCAGATCATTATACTTGGGGGAACAGACACAACAGCAATAACATTATCCTGGGCGTTGTCCTTGTTAGTGAATAACCGGCATGTACTAGAAAAAACCCATGCTGAACTAGACCTCCATGTTGGCCAGGACAGGATCGTGGAAGAATCAGATATCACCAAACTTGTGTACCTCCAATCAATCGTCAAAGAGGCTCTACGTTTGTATCCTCCAGGTCCACTCTTGGCACCACATCGGGCCATGGAAGACTGCCGTATTGGAGGCTTTCATGTGCCAAAGGGAACTTCTGTCATGATTAATGCCTGGAAGATACACAGAGACCCTCGCATCTTTGTGAATCCTCTTGAATTCCGTCCCAAGAGGTTCATGGAAGAAAACAAAGAGTTGGACGTAATGGGGCAACAATTCATGCTGACACCTTTTGGCTTCGGAAGGAGAGGATGTCCTGGGGCCAGCATGGCCTTCCGACTCGTGCACTTGACCCTAGCTCGATTGCTGCAAGCCTTCGACTGGGCTCCACCTTCAGGCCGTTCCCAGTTAATCGATATGAGTGAAGCCGCCGGCATATCTTTGGAAAGAGAACACCCTCTCGAACTCCTCCTTACCCCTCGACTCTCTCCACAATTATATTATAAATGAGAAATCTTAATTTGAAGAAAGTGCTAATTAATAAAGTAAAAGGTAGATTTTAATAAATTATAATGGGTCTGTCGTTATAATTAGATTCACTAATTGGCTAAAATATATAGTTGATCATTTTGGGCATGAACCAATCTTCAACAAGCTATATGTATACATAGGGAGATCGATCAAGACCGCAGTTTGTAATTTGTACTTTGTACTTCCCAGTTTGATTAACAAGTTATTTAATTTGTATATTGTTTCACCGAAAATCCGCCGGTCCGCGAAGAGGCGCGATCGAGAGAATATGTCGATTACTTTAGAATAAAATTTGTTACAGGGTGTGGTGTAAATATCAGAAATTGCGAGTACAATCTCCTAATAACCCTCTGATTCGATCTCCGTTTGATTTTGGTGAAGTTTTGGCTCCTACGAGGTCGTCGTCGAGACTTCGAGTTACAGAAATGAACGTACACGATCTGGTGTGGCTTTTGTCGGTCGGACGGAAGTATTTGTGTTCCGTGTGTTTCGACTTGTGACGATGCCGGCGACGGTGTAGAAGTGTTTCTGGTCGAGCTGTAGAGCGACGAACTGCGGGTGGCTGAACTTCTTTGCGATGAAAGAACCTCTGTGCGTGAGGAACTCTTCTCGGTGAAGGGAGTTTTGGACCTTCGATTTGAGAACAAGAGAATTTCTGCACTTGTGTTAAGAGAGTCTTCCGAGTATGATTTCTCCAACCCCTGGAAAAGGGAACTTCAGGCTATTTGTAGCCTGTCTGTATGGTTGTTGAGGATTTTTGCCTGGGAAAGGGGATCACAATCCCCTTTCTGCTCGTGAAGTTGAGGAAGAAGAGGGGAGGAGGGAGACCAGGAACTCCCTGTTGAGATCCGTTGAATGAGGATCGTGACTTCTTTTTTTTTTTAGTTTTTTATCTTTACGTTTGAAGTGGGCGACTGTATGCTGACTCATGCTGATGTGGCGATGACTCACCGAGTCGCTACTGACTAGACGATGACTCGTTGTGTCGATGATGCGGCGAGATGGATGAGTCCGACGATGGGCTGCGTCGGGTAAATCTGAGAATCGTCGAGGCCTGTCCACGAACCTTGTTTGCTGGATCGTTGGACTCCTGGACCTGTTGAATTTGGGTCATGCACATTTTGGTGCATACAGATTGCCCCCTTCGAGACTTGTCCGTTCGGGAGGAATGAACAAGTTTCGAACATGAAGATGAATGAACACAACGCACACACACCCCCCTTTTTTTTTGTTGATCCTCTTACTCTTTTAGGATCATTTATCTTTTGTGTACGTATTTCTATTCGTCCTCTTGCTTTTTTAGGACACTGTATATTTTCTGTACACTAAATTTTTTTTTTTTTTTTTTGGATATATGTATACGTATACGGATATACGAACCGATATATGGGAAGTGAAAGGCACCTGAATCGAGTCTGTTGCGATGCCGTGATTAGAAACTGCATTGGAGTCTGAACTCGGCGTTTCTGTGATCTCTGCGAGAATGGCTTCTTCAGAGGAATTTTGCTTCGGTGGACTTACTTCAGTGCAGGAGAAGAGAGTGGCTGTGCAGTGTGCTTCACACTGCGCGGCACTGGCTCATATGGTGAAATTCTGCTTTGGCAGAATTAATTCTGCGTAGGAAGAAAGGAAGCAACGCAGGGGAAAAGGGAGGCAGCGCCGTGGGCCCCGCCCTGTGTGGCGCTGACTCAGCAGCGAGCTCCAGCTTCGGCAAATTGCTCCAGTGCAGGAGGAAGGGGGGAGGCATTGCCGTGGGTCCCGCCCTGCATGGTGCTGACTCACCGGCGACTTTTGGCTTCTGCAGTGTTGCTTCAATGCAGAGGAAGATGAGAGGCAACACCGTGGGCCCGCCCTGTGTGGCACTGACTTAGCAGCGAGCTCTGGCCTCGGCAAAATTAATTTTTTGCGCAGGAGGGAAGAAGGGAGACAGCGCCGTGGGCCCCCCTGTGTGGCGCTACTCAGCAGCGCGCTCCGGCCTCGGCAAAACTGCTCCAACGCAGGGGAGAAAGGGAGCCAGTGCCGTGGGCCCCGCCTTGCTGGGGGTTGGCGCTGACCTAGGGTTTTTTCCAGGTCGTGCCTCCTCAATTAAGGGACGTGGACCCCGCCCTAATTCTCTTCTCTGTTAACTTTTGTCAATTAATTCCCAGAATAGAGGAACTCATTGACTTCCCTTAATTTCTCTTGTGAACCTGCTCTAAAAAATCCTCCTTTTCTTCTTGACTGTTTGCGATCCAGCATCTTCGGTCAATCCACGGTTTGAGACACTGTCTGTGGTTTGACGTTTTTCGTCAGTCTATACTCTGTCTGCGACTTTGCTCTGGGAGACAGTCTTCGGACTGACTATTCTTGGCTGCAATTTTGGGAGGCTGCAGATTGATCGTCTGCTATCTTCTCTGAGCCCCCGGCTTGTGTCAGAGTTCTCTGCAAATCCAATCCAAAGGTACTGTAAAAAAAAAAATTTCTCCCAGCAGGCTCGGATTGAATTCGAGTCAGCCGGCTTTCCCACTCTCTTTTTTTTTATCTTCTCTCTTCCTTTTCCTTCCTCTTTTTCTCTCCTCTCATTTTCGACTCCTCCCTCAGTCTCTCATTTTTTCTCTCTTTCTAGCGTTCTAAGTATTTGTCAATTTGTCTGTTGTGACAAATTGATAGTTTTTGTGCCAAACGTTGTGAGTATGTGTGGCGCCTGGCTCAGTCACCAGGTGTTGCAGTTCATTCGGGTCGCGCCGGGCTCTATCGCCAGGTGCTTAAATTCGATTCGGTCGTAGGGCTCTCTGTCGCCAGTCTTTGTCTGTCTCAAGGCTTAGCACACTGTTTTGGATGCCGAGTGCTATTAGCGGTCTGGTCGCGATAGGCGAGTTGATTGCTAATGCAAGGTCGCAGCCGGCAAGGGTCGTCGGGTGCGAGCTGTTGTTGAGGTCGCAGCCGGCAAGGGTCGCGGGGTGCGAGTTGTGTTGACCTTTTCTTTTTTTTTTCTTACGACTGCTTCTTTTTGTCGTAGCTTTTTTTTTCTTTTAGCGACTGCTTCTTTTTTGTGTGACCTTTTTTCTTGTTTAGCGGACCGCTTCTTTTTGTCGCGGCCTTTTTCTTGTTTAGCGACTGCTTCTTTTTGTCGCTGTTTTTTTTTTTGTGTCCAGAGACGAGTTACGTACCTGGTTATGTTGGCTGCGTTCGGGTTGGTTGCCGGTTGCAAGAGTTTGCTGCGTGGCACACGGTTCGATCACTGGGTGTTGCGGTTTTTGTTCTAAACTTGGCCAACTCGGTCGTCGGGAGGTTGGTCTTCTGTTTTGGCCACGAGTGCCGAGGCTTTGGTTCTCCTCTCATTTTCGACTCCTCCCTCAGTCTCTCATTTTTTCTCTCTTTCTCGCGTTCTAAGTATTTGTCAATTTGTCTGTTGTGACAAATTGATAGTTTTTGTGCCAAACGTTGTGAGTATGTGTGGCGCCTGGCTCAGTCACCAGGTGTTGCAGTTCATTCGGGTCGCGCCGGGCTCTATCGCCAGGTGCTTAAATTCATTCGGGTCGCGCCGGGCTCTGTCGCCAGGTGCTGTCTGTCTGCGCTAGCACACCTGTTTTGGATGCCGAGTGCTATTAGCAGTCTGGTCGCAGTAGGCCAGAGTTGATTGCTAATGCAAGGTCGCAGCCGGCAAGGGTCGTCGGTCGCGAGCTGTTGTTGAGGTCGCAGCCCGGCAAGGGTGTGGGGTCGCGAGTTGTGTTGACCTTTTCTTTTTTTTTTTTTTCTTACGACTTCTTTTTTTTTGGTAGCTTTTTTCTTTTAGCGGCGCTTCTTTTTGTCGCTGACCTTTTTCTTTGTTTAGCGATTTGCTTCTTTTTGTCGTGACCTTTTTCTTGTTTAGCGATTTGCTTCTTTTTTGTCGCTGCTTTTTTTGTCCAGAGGCGAGTTCACGTACCTGGTTATGTTGGCTGCGTTCGGGTTGGTTGCCGGTTGCAAGAGTTTGCGCGCGGCTGCGGTTCGATCACTGGGTGTTGCGGTTTTTGTTCTAAACTTGGCCAACTCGGTCGTCGGGAGGTTGGTCTTCTGTTTTGGCCACGAGTGCCGAGGCTTTGGTTCTCCTCTCATTTTCGACTCCTCCCTCAGTCTCTCATTTTTTCTCTCTTTCTCGCGTTCTAAGTATTTGTCAATTTGTCTGTTGTGACAAATTGATAGTTTTTGTGCCAAACGTTGTGAGTATGTGTGGCGCCTGGCTCAGTCACCAGGTGTTGCAGTTCATTCGGGTCGCTCCGGGCTCTATCGCCAGGTGCTTAAATTCATTCGGGTCACGCCGGGCTCTGTCGCCAGGTGCTGTCTGTCTGCGCTAGCACACCTATTTTGGATGCCGAGTGCTATTAGCAGTCTGGTCGTAGTAGGCCAGAGTTGATTGCTAATGCAAGGTCGCAGCCGGCAAGGGTCGTCGGGTGCGAGCTGTTGTTGAGGTCGCAGCCGGCAAGGGTCGCGGGGTGCGAGTTGTGTTGACCTTTTCTTTTTTTTTTTCGACTGCTTCTTTTTGTCGTAGCTTTTTTTTTCTTTTAGCGACTGCTTCTTTTTGTCGCGGCCTTTTTCTTGTTTAGCGACTGCTTCTTTTTGTCGCGGCCTTTTTCTTGTTTAGCGACTGCTTCTTTTTGTCGCTGCTTTTTTTTTTGTGTCCAGAGACGAGTTACGTACCTGGTTATGTTGGCTGCGTTCGGGTTGGTTGCCGGTTGCAAGAGTTTGCTGTGCGGCACACGGTTCGATCACTGGGTGTTGCGGTTTTTGTTCTAAACTTGGCCAACTCGGTCGCCGGGAGGTTGGTCTTCTGTTTTGGCCACGAGTGCCGAGGCTTTGGTTCGGCTGAGCTCGGCTCAGTCGTCGCCAAGAGGCTGACTTCTGTTTTGGCCACCGAGTGCCGAGGCTTTGGTTCGGCTGAGCTCGGTTGGGTCGCTAGGAGGCTGAATTCCTGCGTTGGCGCACCTAGCTCGGTCGCCGGGTGCGAGCTGCTGCGAGCTTGTTCTGTTGGCTGCGTCCGACTCGGTCGCCGGCCGCAGGAGTTTGTAGTACAACACCCAACTTGGTCGTCGGGTAGTGTCTCTGCATTTTTTTTTCGCGCAGACTTTGAACTGTGCTTGGCTCGATTGCCGGGCACTTGTTTGTTGTTTTGCAGCATTCGTTTCCTGTCCAACTCGGTCGTCTGGCACTGGGCTCGAATGTGCGGCTTCTGGCCTTGTCACGAGATGTTGAATTCTCCTTTTTGCTGTGTCCGAATTGTTTGTCGGGCACTGGGGAATTCGATTTTGTTCGCCTCCGGTTTGGTGGCCGCGAGGCTGCATGCTTTGGTTTCGCCAGGCTTGGTTGTTGTGCGCAAGACGTTGAGACTGTTCTCGGTTTGGGTCGCCGAAAACAGTGTTGTTGTTTTGGCCGCACCCGACTCGGTCGTCGGGTGCTGCCCCTTTTTTTTTTACTGCAGCCAGCATTGTAGTTGGCTGCGAATTTGGAGATGTGCTCCACCCGATTTGGCTTTCAGGTGTAGTGACTTTGCTTTGATCGCACTCTGCTCGACCGCTGAATGTTGCATTCTTTTGGTCGCGCTCGATCGCTTTCAGCGGTATAAAATTGATTTGTCAAGTAAAAGAGAATCGATGGCTCCCTTTCACTTTGCCCACTCTCTCTTTTTTTTTTGTTTCTCCGTTTTTTTTTTTTTTTGACTGACGATTGGTTCTTTTTGTCGCCCCCTCTTTTTATTTTTTTCTTGCGACTTTTTTTTTTTTTTTTGTGTCGTAGGTTCCCTTTTTTTTATTTGCGACTTTGATTTTTTTTTTCTCAGGGGATGCATTTTTTTTTTTTTTTGAAAGAGGAGTGATTGACATATCTGTTTGTTTTGTCGCAAATGTCTACTGTCTCAGCTTCAGTTTCCCTCCTTTGTCTGACCTTCTCGGATGTCTCTGTTCTGTCCGACGGTGTTGCGCGACGCTGCCTGCGGGTTAGAGATTCAAATGGCCAAGAAAAGTCGATGTTGTTACCTCATGGCGAATCCGTTTTTGGTGGTCAATCAGTATCTGCACCTACGCCCGAGAGTATGCATGATTTGTGGAGTCGTCCAGTAATCCGAGTTCACCCGAATTGGTCGAGGATACCGACGTTTTCCTTGAGAAGTTGATGGAGGTGGGTATTGACACCTCTACATTGAAGCAGCGGGTTGAAGAGTTCGCATCTGGGGCAGCTCGACTTCAGCATTTGCGGTGTTCGCTGGAGGGGAAACACAGTCTAGAAGAACGCCAAGTTGCAGAGGCTGAACTTACTCGAGCTGAGCGACATGTGGTCAGCAGTCGTGACCAACTGTCCGCTAGTGTTGACCAGAATCGGGTGGCTGGAAAGGCTGCCGAAGAGGAGCAGAAGCGACTTCACGAACAACTCGCTCTGGTTTTAGCTCGCCTTGACACTTTGGATGCACAACTTGCGACCGATAAGAGACAGCTTGATGTAAAAGATGAAGAGGCTGCCACTATTCGTCGACGTTTGGCTGAGGTTCGAGCTCGGCCTACCTTCCCCGAACAGGAAGGACAGGAGCTGGCTGACGCCCAAGCTGAAGTGATCCGTTTGAAGGGACAACTTGCCTGTTTCGAGCTTCCGCGACTTTGATGTCATCTCACTCTTTCTTTTCCTTTGCATTTTTTTTTTTTGCCTCATTTTTTTTTTGTGAGGCTTCTTCTCTTTCTTCTTTTTTTGTAGCCTCGCCTTTTGTTGCGAAGCTTGAAAGAAAACTTTTTTTTGTGCCTCGCATTTTTGTTGCAAGACCTGCACTGTTCCCATTACGAATTTTTGTTTTTGCAATGAGAAGTCCATGCTCGATTTTTTTTTGAAGTTCTCTTCTTCCTCTCTTTTTTCTTTGCTGCCTTCTTCATGGGTAAAATCGTTTGAGAACGGTGACACTGGTGGAACTCACCAATCTGAAACAGCGCCAGGGAGAGAAGTGATTGAATACATCAATCGCTGGCGCAATCTAAGCCTCAACTGCAAGGAGAGCACCTCCTTGTCCACACAAACATCCATCGACATGTGCATTCGAGGGATGAACTGGACTCTGGTCTATTTCTTACAGAGTCGGAAGCCGAGGGACTTCCAAGAATTGGCGACGGAAGCACACAACATGGAGATTCTTATCCAAGAAAAAGGAGAAGGAAAAGCTCCTATGTCTGAGGCTGATAAAAAGCCAAAATTCGTGAAAAAAGAGTACAAAGCTCCTGCAAAAGAAGCGCTCGCTACCAACGTCGCCGAACCGCAAAAGATTACGGCGACCCAAAACAAAAGTATGGAGAGCGACTGGAAGCCAAATGTCAGCCGACTCACTAGCGGTGCACCCCGTAAAAAATTTACATTAAAGGATAGGCAGGCTAAAACCTATCCTTTCCCCGACTCCGATGTTCTAGGCATGCTTGAACAACTCCTGGAGAAAAATATGATGCAGCTTCCAGAAGCCAAAAGGCCGAAAGATGTTGGGAAAAGTTCAGACCCCAACTACTGCAAATATCACCGACTAGTAGGCCATCCTACCGAAAAATGTTTTGTCCTGAAGGACAGAATACTTGAGTTAGCGACACAAGGTTGCATCATCCTCGAAACTGATGACAACACTGCGGCTTCCCACACCATCTTCGTCCAATCAGATTCTGGTACCAGAACGAGAAATCCAAGGACAACAAAAGATCCTTCATCTCAGGCATTGTACGACCAAGACCACAACCCGCCACAAAAGACAAGGAAGGGTGGAAAGTGGTGACCCGCAAAAAGAAGCCGTTGCTTGAAGCCCCTGTGAAAATATTCATCAAGGGGTATGCAGCAGAAGATTCAGAAAAGAAGAAAGCCTAGAAGAAAAGAAGAGGCAGAAGGCACAGAGGCAAATCAGCCCCCGCCAAAGTCGGAGAAGAGATCTATCAAAGAAAGCCTAGGCCGATCACTTTGGCTGATTTCTTCCCTTCAGAATTCCTGGCGCCAACTTCTGCACTAGTGGCCACCTGTTCACCCCAAGTGGTCGAACAAAGACGCGAAGGGAAGGCTCCGATGGGGTCCATCGACGATATCCATATATGCTTACAAGACTTGTCCATCACAAATGTCGTACATGATGACTTAGATCTGCCAATCAGATCTAGGCAAGCTCTCATCAAATTCGTTGCGGCTAAAGACGACTGGCATGCCGAAGTTGAGCAACTGAGGATGCGGAGGCACGATGAGCCAAAATTTGGTTTATCTCCCAGCACATTGAAGGAAGAACAACCAGCAGAGCCACCACAAATTAAGGAGGTTCACTCAACTTCCATTTCCTTCAAAGAAGCCGACATGCTGCTGGGGGAAAGGTCTCATAATAGGCCTTTGTTCGTCTTCGGAGCTATCAAAGACTGGTGGATCAACCGTATACTTCTGGACAGCGGGTCAGCAGTAAATATCATGCCAATCCAAACCTTGAAAAATGTCGGGTTGGTGGCCAATGATCTCCAAGCCAGTTCACTGATGATCCAAGGCTTCAATCAAGAAGGACAACGAGTGTTGGGAACGATCAGACTGGAATTACAAATAGGAGATATGACTTCTCACGTGTTGTTCCACGTAATCGACGCTCGCTCATCTTACAATGTGCTGCTCGGGAGACCCTGGTTACACAACAGCAGAGTCGTTCCCTCGACTCTCCATCAATGCTTCAAATATTATCAAGATGGAGAGGAAAAGACGGTGTTCGCTAACGAATGCCCTTTCACAGAGGCAGAGGCTTCCTTCGCAGACGCCAAATATTACTCAGAAGAAAAAGGTGCTACTTCGAGTAAAGCAATTCCCCCAAAAGCTGTCAAAGATGAACGGGTTAACCCTAAGGGGTAGACTGAGGAACCAATTCTCAGGTACGTTCCTCAATCAAGAAGGAAGAAGGGCGAATCTCCTTTCACCATCTGTGATCGAGAAGAACCGACAGAGAAATTGAAGACCTTAAAAGGTACTGCCATTATTCCTTTGCCCAAGCTTAATAACCGGGGTATCCTCGAAGAGAAGCGGAACCCACCCGAGCTGCCTAAAACTCGGACACAAGGATTCGATCCCAATGCTTTTCGGATGATGGCAAAAGCAAGGTCCGAGTTCTCCCTCCAGCAACTACAAAAGAAACCGGTGAGGGTCGTACAAAACTTGTCACCGACCCAGAAAAATCTCCAATCACAAGGCTACTCAATTCCTTCTAACCGTCAGGGGCTTCGCTACCAAGAATACGAGCTTGTTGTGATCTCTGGCAAGGCCAGTGTCAATCAGGTAACAACCAAAAGAAAGGCGGCCACCTCAGAAGGAACCCGAATGTCAGCTTTTGATCGGATCGGTGTCCCAGAACCACGAGTCTCAGCCTTTGTTCGATTGGGTCAGAAAGAAAACAGAAGTCTGAACATTCCCTTGACACCAAGTAACGAGTCCAAACTCAAAGTTACGAAGGTATGACGGAAAAAGGGGCAATCAGAAGACCCTAAACCAGACACCACCGCTCCACTGACCACAGAAAAACTCAGCGTATTCCAGAGGTTGGGAAAATCAGAGGAGCAACCCAAGAGGACTGTTTTCCAATGACTTGGGGCATCCACACGAATCCCTGTGAGTCAAAGATTGGGGAAAATAGAGAAAAACTCTTCAAAAAGAATAAAGGCAGAAAGCAGCGACGTCAGCCCAGTAGTGATCTATATGTCATCAAAGAAAAAAGACCCAGAAGGAGAAGAAGCAGTTGTTGTCCATCATATCTCGGTCGGCGAAGGTGACGATCCAACCCCTGAGGATGATTTGGGAGAAGCGCCTGCAATCTTTGAGGAAGGCGGCCAAGCAACCATTGACCAGCTGAAAAAAGTAAATTTGGGTACGGAGGATGATCCAACACCCACTTTTTTGAGTGCTTCACTGTCTGTAACAGAGGAAAAAGATTATATGTCTTTACTCAATAGATATAAAGATGTTTTCGCTTGGTCGTATACTGAGATGCCGGGGCTTGACCCAACAATTGCAATCCACAAACTCGCCATCAAATCCGGAGTCAAACCAATAAAGCAGTCCCAAAGACGATTTCGCCCTGAGCTCGTCCCAGAAATTGAGAAGGAAGTCGACAAACTCCTCAAGGCCGATTTCATTCGTGAAGCCAAGTACCCAAGCTGGATTGCCAACATCGTACCAGTGAAGAAGAAGAATGGACAAATTCGAGTCTGCGTCGATTTCAGGGACTTGAATAAAGCTTGTCCAAAAGACGACTTCCCGCTCCCCATCACCGAATTAATGGTAGATGCAACAACGGGGCACGAGGCTGTCATTTATGGACGGATCTTCCGGTTACAACCAAATTCGGATGGATCCAAAAGACAAGGAAAAGACAGCCTTCCGTACACCAAAAGGTATTTTCTGTTACAAAGTAATGTCATTTGGTCTGAGAATGCAGGGGCCACCTATCAAAGGGCCATGCAAAGGATATTCGACGACTTCCTACACAAATTCGTGGAATGTTACATCGACGATCTGGTTGTCAAAACCAAATCAAGAGACGACCACCTAAAAGACTTGCGAGCTGTCTTCGAACGTCTGCGACAGCATCAGCTGAAGATGAACCCTCTCAAGTGTGCCTTTGGGGTTTCATCCGGGAAATTCCTCGGACTCGTGGTCAGACACAGGGGCATCGAAATCGACCAGACCAAGATTGATGTCATTCAACAAATGCCTGAACCAAAGACCCTGTCATAATTAAAAAGCCTTTAGGGGCATCTGGCGTACATAAGGCGATTCATCTCAAACTTGGCCGACAGATGTCAACCTTTCAGCCGTCTCATGAAGAAGGATACGCCATTCGAATGGGATGAATCTTGCCAACGGGCATTTCAAAATATCAAAAACTATCTCATGAAGCCACCAGTACTGATGGCTCCAGTTCCGGGAAAGCTACTTCTCCTATACATCGCAGCTTAAGAGAAGTCCTTGGGGGCTCTCCTCGCCCAAAATGATGACCAAGGAAAAGAACGTCTGCTGTACTACCTGAGCCGCACAATGGTCAGGGCTGAACTCAATTACTCCCCGATTGAAAAGACGTGCTTCGCACTCATCTTCACCATCCAGAAGCTGAGACACTATCTGCTCGCCCACTCCACAAATCTGATCTCTCGGGAGATCCCCTCAAATTCATCATGTCCAGACCTATGCTCTCCGGACGACTGGCCAAATGGGCCTTGTTGCTCTCCGAGTTCGAGATCAACTTCATCCCACAGAAGGCCATAAAAGGACAAGGACTTGCAAATTTCCTAGCCGATCATCCCATCCCAGCAGAATGGGAGGTAAGTGAGAACCTGCCCGATGAAGAAGTCTTTTACATTGAAGTATTGCCCCCATGGAGGATGTACTTCGATGGCGCTGCAAGAAAAAATGGAGCAGGCGCAGGCGTCCTTTTCATGTCTCCAAATGACGACTTAATACCGTACTCCTTCATCTTGTCTCACTGCTGCACAAACAACGAGGCCGAATACCAAGCCATAATCTTTGGTTTGGGGATGGCTGTCGAAATGGGCTTAAATCAGCTAGAAATCTTCGGCGACTCGGCTCTAGTAATCAAACAAATAATCGGAGATTTTGAAGTCCGGAAAGATGAACTCGTGCCTTACCAAAAAGAGGTGCAAAGGTTACTGGAGAAAATCCCAAATGTGACCCTGGGGCATGTACCCCGAGCCAACAATAGCCAAGCTGATGCCTTGGCTGGAATCGCCGCAAGTTTGGCACAGTTCGATGCAAGGCCTGAACGTATCCCAGTATGTGAAAGATGGGTGGTGCCTACCTTGGAAAAATTCTCAGGAGAGGAATAAATCAACCTAGTGTCGGTCTATGCAATCGAAGAAGAAGACTGGCTTCAAATATTCCTCGATTACTTAGAGCACAAGAAACTTCCCCAAGAACTGAAAACTCGGGCGTACGTACGAAGAGTTACGCCCAAATTCTGCTTGTTCAACAACACACTATATCGTTGATCCTACGACCGTATTCTACTCAGATGTGTATCCAAAGAAGAAGGACAAGCTCTCTTATCCGAAGCACATGGAGGAATCTGCAGTGCTCATCAAGCGGGCCCCAAACTTCATCTCCAAGTCAAACAGTTAGGCAATTATTGGCCTACCATGTTGTGGGACGTGATAGAATTGGCACGACATTGCACGGCATGTCAAATCCACGCCAATTACATCCATCAACCTCCCAACCCTTTACACCCGACGTTGGCCTCCTGGCCATTTGAAGCCTGGGGAATGGACACCATAGGTCCAATCACCCCGAAATCGTCATCAAGTCACTAGTACATACTGGCCGCCACTGATTATTTCTCTAAGTGGGCGAAAGGGGCAGCTTACAAAGAAGTCAAAGCTGCTACCGTGGTCGACTTCATTCGGACGCAAATCGTATATCGGTATGGTATTCCAAGATACATCATGACCGATAACGGCACCCCGTTTCGTAACAAGACCATGGATAATTTTTGTGAGAAATTCGGCATCCGACAAAGGACGTCCACTGCGTCCAATCCTGCCGCAAACAGGTTAGCAGAAGCCTTTAACAAGACCTTGTGCAAAATCTTAAAGAAGACAGTCGTAGGGAATAAGAAAGACTGGCACGAAAGGCTCGGAGAAGCACTGTGGGCATACAGGCTTACATTCCGAACTCCCACATAGTCAACCCCTTATTCGCTAGTCTACGGTGTTGAAGTCATGCTACCATTGGAAATTCAAATTCAATCACTGCGAGTCGCTCTTCGAGGACTCACAGAAGAGGAGAATATCCGACTTCGCATGCAGGAGTTAGAATCCCTCGACGAGAAGAGCTTAGAAGCACAGCAAAGGCTTGAATGCTATCAAGCCCGCCTCACTCGCGCTTTCAACAAAAAAGTTAAGTTGCGTTCTTTTCAAAAAGGAGACCTTGTCGTAGCCGTGCGTAGACCAATCATGGCCACAAGCAGAGATGGGGGAAAATTCGCACCTAAGTGGGAAGGACCGTTCGTCGTTCAAGAAGTCTACACTAACGGCGCTTACAAATTGGTCACTCCCGAAGGAAGAAGACTCCCAGCCATAAATGGTAAATTTCTCAAGAAGTTTTATTCATAATGAATATCTTTATTCCAAAGTGCAAAGCCAATTACATTCAACGTTCAACTACATGAGAAAAAGAAAGAGGGTCTACAAATCAAAAGGCAAAAAAAAAAAAAAAAAAAAAAATTAAAGCAAATCAAAGATCTCTCATCTCCTGCTGTAACACTGCAAAATCAGCCCTCAAAGAGAGAAGCGCTGTCTGCTCAGCTGCACCGAGAGTAGGCCTGGCAATTGCCTCCGCTATCTTCTGCTCAGCTTCAATGACGGCCTCCTTCAAATCTCGCACACTTTCTCGAATCTGCTCACTTTGAGTAGCAAGGTATGCAACTTTAGTCTCGGCTGATTGAAGTTTCTCTTTGGCTAGCTCGAGACGTTCACGGGCATCCTCCTCATCAACCTTAACTTCAGAAAGCTCTTTGGCAACCTCGCCCAAAGTGGTTTCGGCATTTTCCAGCTTAGAGGTCAATGAGTCCAAAGCCCCCCGAGCATCACTCTTTGCCCAGTCCCTTGAAGTGCGACTTGCCTTCTCTCTCGCCAAGCTCTCCATCTCCCTAAGAGCCTGCAGCTTCTGAATGTAGATCTGTAGGCGAGACACATCGTGACTCACCTCTTGCAATCTACCGATGATAAAATTCGCATCAGCAACCAAAGATGTGTCGCGCACCGCATCTGACGATAACATACAAGGGGTTATTCGGTCCTTCCAGACCTGCAGCATCAAACCCTCAACGTGGGACAGCAGCTGCTGCGATGGAGTATCCAAGGGAATCAAAGTAGATACGACTGGAACTTCCTCAACTGCTGGAGTCTCTTCTTGAACAACCTCAGCCCGAGCTTCTTCTCGAATGGCTGGAACTGGAGCTTCAACAACTAGAGTTTCCTCAACAGCTAGAACAACAGGAACCTCCTCGGCGGGTGGGACAACCTCAGTTACTTCCTCAACGGTTGGAATGGCTGAAGCTTCAACTGCCGAAGGTGGAGTCTCTACCTCGACCACTGCCTCAATCGATGGAACTGGAGCTACGTCGGCTTCTTGAAGAACTAGAACTGGTGTTGCTTCCTCAATGGTAGCCTCCTCGGCCGCCTCCTGAACAACTAGAGGAAAAGGAGCGACCTCTTGAACAGGCAAGGCCTCGGGCTGAGTCGAGGACAAAACAACCTCCGCAAGCTCCTCCACCACCTCTGTATCTTCAGGGACAGCTACAGAGGAATCTGTCTGTGCAACTGCAGACACCTCCTCTTGAGGTGCGCCAGATGCCTCTGGAGAAGATAAAATATGAACAGTCTCTATAGGAGTATTCGTCTCCGGCAGACAAGAATTCTGAGGCTCTGAATGAGGCTCCGTCTCCGGGATGGGAGGAAGAAATGTCGGTGACAAAGGAGGGAAAGAGGCAGGCAAAACTTCTTTGTGTGGCTTCTTCTTCTTCACAGAAGTGTCGCTCAGAGCAACAAGTGGTGCCCTCTTCTTCTTCACCTAAGAATCGAAGAAAAACGTTAGAAAGCACAACCAAAACAAAATCACTCACAGTGATGATGGGACTCACTGAAGACGTGGCAACTTTCTTCTTGCCTTTTGGCCTCCGTTTTTGAGGATGAGACCGATCGCTGTCATAACCCTCATCATCGTCACTATTCTCCACAGCAGAAACAGTCGGCGTCGGCTCTAGTTGATTTTGCTGGAAGACGCAGGACAGTGAGAAAAGGAAAACAAAGGGAAGAAAAGAAAACAAAAAAGGAGATAAGTTTACCTAAAATCGTGGGGACATCTGTTTTTTCCACCAGGCATAATAGGCAAAAGTGGTCCCCGGGTCCCGAGTTGGTCCTTCCGACGGAGGCAGATCAAGCCGACCACACGGACGAACAAAGTTAGCCTTCCAAAGGGTCACCAACTCCGACAAAGAGCTGATCTCCCGCTGATTAGCCTTGGCCCCCAAGTCGCCGGGCAAATCTTGACAATGACCAAATTGCCGCGCAAACCTGACTGGACAATACCGCTCCACGAAGAAATGAATAGAGCGTTGAATCGTCAGAAAACAGCAGCGGATGCTGAGAAGGCTCTCATAATGCTGCTTAGCAAGCGGCTTCTTCCGCTCGTCCACCAAGAACGAAGTACTGGCCGCAGCAAGAACGTGTCGGTGCCATACCGATACCGGAAGACACCGAAATAAATCGCAAGCTTGTTCCTCAGTAAAACTACGCTGTAGAGAGGGATTCCCAAAAGAAATCATACCTGGGCGACGACTTCCTTCAAGATCCTCCCCGTGCGTGTGAAAGTAGACGGCCAGCCAGGAATACAAGTAAGGCCACTGAGCCATCGATGGCCATCCAGCAGCCGCATGCCCCAAGCCTTTATAAAGGCAAGCCAAAGCGGGGCTAGCCAAAGCAAAACGGACCCGGTGGCCATATAACTTGCCACCTTAAAGACCATGGGTCGGATCTCGTCGCCGATTGAACAGAACACAAACCGGGATAACCAAACCGATAGAAGCGCTGCCAAGTGGACGTCGTCCTCTTTAGCCGGTGTCACACGGAGAAAATGAAAAACATAACGCTCTGTGGTCGTATACTCTCGGTAAGGGGGCGCATCTTTCCCATAACAGGCATACCATGCTGTCCAGGGATCATCGACTGGAACAACATCGTCCTCTGTGCGGAACCAAAACTCGACCCAA
Source organism: Aristolochia fimbriata (assembly GCA_019845555.1). NCBI lineage: Eukaryota > Viridiplantae > Streptophyta > Magnoliopsida > Piperales > Aristolochiaceae > Aristolochia > Aristolochia fimbriata. The sequence goes on along the minus strand of CM034079.1, from coordinate 32,920,051 downwards.
GCGGCTGTGGATAAAACATTGGACTCCGAACTCCGACAGAGATGGTGGTACGCCAGAAACAGATAACGGCAGCTAAAGGGTAAACCCGAACTCCGCACGTCCATAAAATCAGTTACCATGGGCAAAATCTCATCATAAAACTGACCGGAGATAGGCAAGCCAAAGATCCGATCCATTCCATCAGAGTGATGGAAAGCTCGCCCTGGCACGTGACCAATGTGTTGGTCTTGGTACTCCAAGCGTCAAGAAAAGCTCGGACCACCGACATATCACAGCTATACTGAAAAGGGATCCCCAAATGCCATAGTAGACTCCCGCGTTGTGAAGAAGGCGGCTACAACGACCCATAAGCAGAGTGGTCCACTCGAAAAGGAAAGGGATCGGCATGTCCAAAGTCGTGTCGGGGGTATAAAGGGTTCGTTCAACTACCCCATCTTCAAACATGCGCGGCAATGGTGGCCTATTCACCAACCATGAAGCACCCTGGAGCACAAAAGTCTCTGGTCTGGCAGCTTTATCTTCCTTCTCGAGAGAGTCAGGGCAAGACAGGAAGAACACACAGTTATCGATAGCCAATCGTCTATTCAAAAATCCACATGAACGGGAGTGGTCCACGAGGGTTGATGGTTTCTCGGCGTGACCTCTAAGAATCGATTCCCCGCTCGGGCAATAGGTCATGTGAGAAGCATCGCCTTCCATATACAACGCCAAAGTCTGAACAGTTTCCCCACCAACAATTAGGGTGTGGTCAAACGCCCGCAGTCCACCGACCAAATTCACAGAAGGAGCAGCCATCTGAAAAAAAAAAAAAAAAAAAAAGTGGTCAAGATTCATCCAAAAGTGGCGCGACCGTGCCATGTTAAAACACGATTCGGCGCGACCGCACTAAAAGTCAAAAAATTCATCAAGTCCAGAAGTGGCGCGACCGCGCTAAGTTAAAACACAATTCGGCGCGACCGCACCAAAAGTCAGAAAATTCATCAAGTCCAGGAGCGGCACGACCGCGCCAAGTTAAAACACAATTCGGCGCGAACGCGCCAAAAGTCAGAAAATGCGTTCAGAAGTGGCGCGACCGCGCCAAGTTAAAATACGATTCGGCGTGTCAGCGCCAATTTGTCAGAAAATTCATCAAGTTCAGAAGTGGCGCGACCGCGCCAAGTTAAAATACGATTCGGCGCGACAGCGCCAATTTGTCAGAAAATTCATCAAGTTTAGAAGTGGCGCGACCGCGCCAAGTTAAAATACGATTCGGCACGACCGCGCCAATTTGGTAAAAGTTAGAAAATTCAGCATGTTCATCCAGAAGTGGCGCGACCGCGCTAATTCAACGGCAAAATCGGTAAAACCGACAAAAAAAAAAGGTTAAGTTGGCTTAGTTCTTAATTTATTAAGGCTAAGTTAGGCCTAAGTTGGCTAAGTCTTAATTTTTTAATCAAGGCTAAGTCTTGATTTTGGTTACGGCTAAAGCAAGTCTTGATTTAAGTGGAATTAAGGCTAAGTTGAATTGGGGCGGCGAAGTCTTGCCTAATCAAAGGCCCGGATCGGGATGAAGAGGTTCCGCCTAATCAAAGGCTGGGAGTCGAGATTCCGCCTAAGCAGAGGCCCGGATGGGATGTCGCGGCTTGCCTAATTAAAGGCTAATCGAAGGCTGGGAGTCGAGGTTTTGCCTAATCAAAGGCCCGGATGGGATGTCGAGGCCTGCCTAATCAAAGGCTCGCAGGAGACAAAGTCTTGCCTAATCAAAGGCTCGCAGGAGACGAAGTCTTGCCTAATCAAAGGCCCGGATAGGAGTCGAGGCTTGCCTAATCAAAGGCCCGGATAAGAGTCGAGGCTTGCCTAATCAAAGGCCCGGATGGGATGTCGAGGCCTGCCATGAAGTCTTGCCTAATCAAAGGCCCGTGGGTGACGAAATCTTGCCTAATTAAAGGCTCACAGGAGATGAAGTCATGCCTAAATCAAAGGCTCAATTTCGGAGAAGTTAAAGTTCAATTCATCGGGTAAGTTACTTAATTGAAGTGATTTACTTTGATTAAGTTATGTCAATCTCGATTATTCAAAAAAATAATAATAATAATAATAAAATACTTGGTCGACCCGAGTCACGGCCCGAGTCATGACCCGAGTCGCGACTCGAGTCACGACTAAGGAAACAAAAACATTTCCCTAAGTCGGGACTTAGGGATTTCACTGTTGCGAAGAAAGAAAAATTTCACTAAGTCGGGAGCAGACGTCAGAGAAAGGAGCAGACGCAAGAGCAGACGTCAGAGAAAGGAAGCAGACGTCAGAGAAAGGAAGCAAACGTCAGATCAGAACGTCAAAGCCAAAAGCCTTTGGGGAGCAAGAGCAATTAATGGTTGGCACGCTTAACGAGGCTCTATTTATAAGACCTTCTAAACCCTAAAAGCCTGGATTACTCTTATCCACTATTCATAATTTGAATAGGGATAAGAAACCCAAACAAAAAATCATATGAAGGAAACTGAGTCACAACTCAGTGGGCAGAAAAGTCACCTAGCCGACTCGACCCGAACCAGCTCATCGACCCAACCCGGACTGGTTACCCAAACTCGAGCCAGACCAGTTATACAAACCCGACCCGGCCTGACTCAGTCAACACAACTCAGCCCGACTCAAGGCAGTCTTCCTGACTCAAACCGATTGGCACGACTCGGACCAGTCAGCTCATCTCAGCCCAGTTTACTGAGCCCACAAAGAACCAGGCCCAAATAGCAAGTCCAAAGCAAGCCGGCCCATCAAAATATGTCTGCAACGGGCCCAAGCCCGAGGTAAGTTTACGCCTGCAACGGGCCCAAGCCCACTTACAAGTGGGCCCAAAAAAAAAAAAGGGGACTTCAAAATGTACACATTCCCAGTGTACATTCTCAAATCATACACTTGATGCGCACATTTTGAAGGGGGCATTTGTAGGAACCGATTTTGTGAAGACCGACAATTACGGTCCAAATCAGCACCGTATGGCCCGGGTCAACAAGTCAAAGACCGACCCCATTCAAACCGATGAAATTAAGCCGTCGATCAAGCTTCAACAGATCAACGGCCGAGATTGCAATCGCTATGTCAGCAGCTTACATGGACGACAAGTCAGGCAACGTGGCTACGTCAGCAGCCGACAAGGATTACATGGCCCTTGGCTTGGTCTAAGACAGCTCCACTCTTCAAGGGAGACAGTACGCAGAAGCGGTCGAAATAAGTTACAACCAATCCGACAAATCAGGTCAACACCATTAAAGCTCAGATAAGCCTATAAAGCCAAAGGATCGATCACAAAAGGGGGAAACAGACACACACAGACGGCCGAAAGACCGAAGATCAAAAAACTCAAGAGCGTACGCCAAATTCCAAAAAATCCCAAAATCACCCAAATTTGAGAGAGCAACAAGCATTCCTGCCGCTGTTTCACAACCAAATTGCCTTGAGCCAATCGGAATACGAAATTTTTCGTCAAGCCTCGGCGAAATTCAAGTTCGTCTCGTTTGTTCGTGAAGAAGGTGTACGTTGATTGTTCGCGTCTATTCGGAGATCATTTGTTCTTATTTGGAGATCGAATCAAAGGAGTTCTAGAAGTCGCACCCCACACAGTCACCTGGAAAATTACCAAATTACCCCTCAAATTATTTTGTACACTGTACATCGAACACGCATTTTTCGGTCCACATATTGTACTCGTTTACAATTACCAAGGAACTTGCACGAAATAATTGAAACCTATTATTTTTATAATATAACAATTTTAATCTTTTAATAATTACTTATAATTTTGTGTTATATATATATATATTTCTTACGTTTGTACTTCTGAGTTCTAAACTTTTCACTTTTATATTTTAATATAATTTTTATATATGTAATAATTTATAACTTTATTCTTTATAACGTCTTTTATGTATATTAATTACAGACATTGGTGCACTACTTTTCCGTTTGCAGATCAATCACTCTAGCTAGCAAGCCTTTTAATCGTTTGCACCTCCTGGATTAATGATTAATTGCCACGGCGGGTAGATCTACTTGAGGATACGCCTAAATTAATTACTACAATAGCATGCATGCCGTCCACTCTTGTATATTAAAAGGAACAGAAAATAAAGTTAAACGGTGATTAGAAATCATTTTAAAAAGTTAACAAATTTGACCCAAGAGTCTTGGAGTTCGGAATGGCTGGAGCTGTATAGGCCCAATAGATGCAACCACGTTATTAAGCACGTGAGAAACTTGGACACTTTACATATCAGATTGTACTTAACATATTCATCGTTAGTATATCTATGCACGATCAATATTACTATCAATGATGACAGTCACCCAAGCCAGCTCGATTGATCCTAATTAAGTATTATGTAAGAAAGGCGGCTATATATATTATTAATTGAGAAAGCCGACATCTATATATATATTCTCCAATACGAAACCCCTTTTCGAGCAGAAGTTTCTAAAACCCTTTCTTCAAAAGCCTCCCTCCGTTCTCAAGTATGGAAACAGTACTATTCACAAGCACGAATATGACTAGGAGCACGTAATGCTACTACGCCTGTGTTCTTATTGTTACTCTGCTGACGACAATCTCCTTCCTCCGGTACTATACCTTCGCCGACCGACGAGGTTGCAGCCCCTTGCAGATGGGAAAGAAGCGCCGGAGGCGTTGGGTTCCTGGCCCATTCTAGGCCACATTCCTATGTTGGTCATGAATCGGCCCCTCCTACACAGACTCTTCTCGGAGCTGGCTGATCAGCACGGGCCTGCTTTCACTGTCCGAGCCGGGCAGCTTCGCATACTCGTCGTGAGCTCCTGGGAGATGGAAAAGGAATGCCTCTTCGTCAACCACCGCGTCCTGGCCGATCGCCCGGACCTTTTGGCTTACAAACACTTGCCACCTCTCTTCGCCTTGGCACCTTACGGTCCTTTTTGGCGAGAGACTCGTAAGATCTTCATCCAGAACGTACTCTCCACTGCCAATCTCGAGTCCTTTCAGACCCTCTGGGTCTCGAGGTGGGTGACCTGGTGCGGCAACTCTACGCACGCTGGCTTCGCAACGGTCAAGAACCGGTCGACATGAAGCACCGATTTTTGGGCACAATGTTGAATAATATCACGCGTATCGTCGCTGGGAAGAGATACAGCAGTACTACTGGCAATGTTGATCAAGAAGGAGATGCAGAAGCTCGGCAGTTCATTCGGCTATTCGGGGAGACCCTCTACTACATGGGCCTTCAAGATGTGGGAGATGCCTTTCCCTTCCTGAGGAGGTTCGACTTGTTAGGCCACGGAAGAGCGTTGAAGAAAATCGGTCGGGAGGTTGACGAGTTGATGCAGAAATGGATCGATGAACATCGCCTGCGGGCCAATAATATTTGTTCTTTACTCCTCCTGCTGCTGCTGCTGGGACTAGCTTAAAATTCAATTATCGATTCGGATTAGAAACAAGCAGTAAGCACAATTTATAAACAAAAGTAAAATACTTTATTGTTGTAGAATTAAGAATTCAAACATATAACAAACTAGGAGTTCATGACTTCCCCAACAAAGAGAGACTACTTCATGCTAATAAAACAAACACTGAAAGAGGAATTAATTACAGCCATGAAAACCAGAAGAAAACAAAGTACAGAAAACCCCCTTTTGAGGACTGCTAGATTGGAGGGACCGAATTTTGGACGGTACACCTTCCTCGCGACCTGCTGTTTATGTGGCCGAGTTCGCTGGTTTGGCTCGGCTTGAATCGAGATGACATGTGAGGAGGCTATATTTTCAGTTCCTTCGATTTTGATGCGGCCTTGGGCCGGCTGCTCCATGATCCGATCCTTCAAGACAAAGCACTTCTCGGTCGGATGCCCGACCAAACGGTGGTACTTGCAAAAATTCGGATCTTTGCTTTTGGACAAGTCGCCGGGTCTTTTGACTTCTGGCAACTTGAGCAATTGATTATCGAGCAGCTGGTCTAGCATGACTGAAACATCCGCGTCGGCGAACGGGTATGTCTTGGCCTGTCGTTCTTCCAGCGAAGGCCTCCGGTGCGTGCCCCTGGTTAGTTGTCGTGGGAGGTAGGTTACTTTGACCTTGCTTCCGACCTTGATTGATTCGAAAGCATTCGTCGCGAAGGACGCTTTTGTTTTCTCCTTCGCGTCTTTGGGCGCGGTCGCGGCTGGTGCCTTCCCCTTTTTGCGAGGTTCGGCGGAAGAGGATCCTTCTTCTCCTCGCTCCTCCATAAGGTTCTCCATGTTATGAGCTTCTATCGTGAGCTCTTGAAAGTCGGCCGGCCTCCGACTGCGAATGAAGCGTAGGAGTTCCCATTGCATCCCTCGAGAGCACATTTCAATTTCGGCCTCGAGAGAGAGATTCGAGCTTTCTTTGCAAATTTAGCTCAAGTTCCTCCACCGGTTGATGTAGTCAACCACCTTTTCGCCCTTCTTCTGTTTGAGATCGGTGATTTCGACCAGCGTGACGGTGCACCGAGTGCTGTAGAATCGGTTGAGGAACTTGCGCTCTAATTGTTCCCAGCTATCGAAAGACTCCTGGGGCAGCTCGATGTACTAGTCAAAGGCATTTCCCTTCACCGACCGGCCAAACTGCTTCACCAACAAGTCATCGTCGGTGTCGGCGTTGTTGTAGGTCTCTATGAAGTGGGCGACGTGCTGTTTGGGATACCCGTCGTCGTTGAATTGTTGAAACTTCAGAGGATGGTAGCCGATTGGCATTGGGATATTCTGAATCCTCTGTGTGTAGGGCCTCCGATATGCGACGAATTTGTTGTCGCCCGAGCTATTCCGTACAACGCGGTTGATTAGCTCGGTGACTGCGTCGATGGTGAGAGCAGTCGGATCTGCTTCGGCTCGGCCTCTGCGGATGGTTACTGGTGCGACAGGCGGCAGCTCGTCGTCGAAGGAAGGATCTTCTAGCTGTGGTTCGGCCGAGCCACTGGTAGTCTCCCGATTTCGGTCGACTTCTTGAAACACACTGCCAGTATTATTTGTGCCTGCGCCCATTTCAAGCCGCTCCAATATTCTCGTGATCTGGAGGTCACGAGCTGCGATTTGCGCGTCTTTGATGCGCAATTGTTCACTCTGCTCCTTTAGTGCAGCTTGCATTTTGGCAAGCTGTTCTTCAATTGTCTTGGCCAAGGTTGTCATCCCGGCCATTCTGACGGTTTGCGTCGGCAAAGCTGTTCTCAGCGTAGATCAAAGTGGAAAAATTTTTATCGACGACCGCATTGGGGAGACGGCCGTCGGTGTTCTCTATTATGGAGTAATCGCGGTGGGCGACCGGTTTGCGGTGGCGGTCACCGATGAGATTCGACATGGAGGAATGGGCGATAACGCAGCAGGGGAGGTTGCCGGTTTCTGTCGGTGAGGTGAGCGGATTGGTGTTAAGTCGGCTGCTGCATTGAGTGCGGCTAGGAGATCGTGGGATACGGTCACGATCGAAGACGTATCCTCGACCCTCGCTCTCTATACGGAGGACGCCGATGACGAATATGTTCTCACCGTGGAGGAGGAATTTGTATCCCCCTGCCATTCGTACCGCTGCACCAAGGCAGGGACGATGGAGCTCCTTCGTGATGGCGGCGACTGAGCCGGGCTGACAATCGGGCTGCAAGGAGGAGGAGAGGTAGCGACGGCCAAATATGTTGGCTTGACCATCGCTTGCATTAATTTGGCGGAGGCCGCTGCTGGCTTGACAGAGGCCGCGGCGGCCTGTGGCACGAAGATAGCGCTTGGACGGCGCGCGTCGCGATGAAAACAACCTGTCCGATGGACAAGCTTCTGGCCAAAGCCCTTGTAATTGGGTGAGTGACCGGTGATGGAGAGGTAGGAGTACGGACGTCAGCTAGAGCTGCGACAGCTAATCCGCAAGCTCCTGCGGTTGAGCTTGCAGTCACAGCGGGGCGCGGATGAACAGAGCTCGAGGGAGCAGTTTGCTTGCCCCTGTTGTTGTTGTTGTTGCTATTGTTGTTGTTGGCGTTGCTGGCCATGACTGAGATTGGAGAGTTTTTTTTTTTTGGACGGAGAAGGAGATGAGAGGCAGGAAATGTCCCACTTGGCGTGCCAAATCTGTTTCACCGAAAACCCGCCGGTCCGCGAAGGGGCGCGACCGAGGGAGTGATTCGATTAATTCAGAATAATTTGTGTTACAATTTGGGTGTGAGTATCAGAAAATTGAGAGCACAATCTCCTAGTATTCCTCTGATTCGATCGCCGTTACAATTTTGGCGAAGTTGAAGCTTCTGGTGAAGACGTCGTCGAAACTCGAGTTGCAGGAACGAGTGTGCACGAATTATTGAGGCTTTGGTTAGTCGGAGGGAGGTATATGTGCTCCGCGTGTATAGATTTGTGACGTTGCCGGTGGTCGTGTAGAGCTGCTCCGGTTTGAACTGTTGAGTGGCGACGGACGACGAGTTGCTTGACTTCTGTGGCTCAAAAGAACTTCTGTGAATGAGAAATTCTTCTAAGTGAAGGAATTTTAGACCTTCGTTTTGAGAGAGAGAGAGAGAGAGAGCTTCTGCACTTACGCCAAAAATTTTCGAACCCCTGTAACAGAATGTTTCTGGCTATTTGTAGCTGACTCTGTGCGGTTGTTGTAGAGTTTTCCTGGGAAGAAGGATCACGATCCCCTTTCTGCTGCCTTAATTGAGAGAGGAGGAAGACCAGGAGCTTCCTCGGTTAACGACCAGACTTGGTCGTTTAACAGTTGAGGAGGTTTCTTAACGTGGCTCTTGACTGTTGCTGATGCAACAGTTTCCTGCTGACGAGGGCGCCGATTGTACTGATGACACGGCGGCATGGATGGGCTGCGCATGGAGGTCTCCAAATTTTGATAAAGTCTACCCATGACCGTTGTTTGATGTATCGGTGGATTTCTGGATTTGTCGAATTTGGGCCGTTCACATTTTAGTGCATACAAATCAATAAATTATTAGAGCTCAATTTAGCCACCCTAAAATAATATTTATATATTTATATATATTTATATATTTATATTATGTAGTATCTTAATGTGTAAGTATTTTATTTTAAAGTTTAATAGAAAAATTCCGCTTATGTAATTTGGTAAAACTATAAAAGGGAAGGAAACACAATTGTGGCAGTGATGGCGGCGATACAAGCACAGGTGATTTTTTCTTTTGTCATGAATTCTGGTTACCTTTACTAATCAAATTTAGAGAATAATTCTGGTATGTACTCATGCTCAGAATCCCTCGATCGCAAGGGACGATAAGCCCTCAAGACTCAAGGTCAGAAAAACTCGATCCTCTTTCTCTCGGCAGACCCCCTGCTTTGGCATTTTAATTCCGTTTATTACAAAAAAAAACCGAAACTTCCTTTCTCTGCAGTCCGCATGTCGTCTCTTTGCTGCGCTTGATTGTTCAAAGTTATCAGTTTGTTGTTGTTGCTATGAATAAGTATGTTTAGTTAAAGTCCCCGAAAGGTAATACTGCATCTGATCAGGGTTTGAATCATTAATTGAATGCCCACAGAGGCAGATTTAACTGTCTTTTATAATGGTTGCATATGTAGATTGAATGCCAATGGTTGCATATGTAGTTTGAATGTCAATGGCTGTCAATGGTTGCATATGTAGATTGAATGTCTCAATAGTACACGACTTTAAAAAACTTGTTGCATATGTAGATGTATGCTGTCACAGTAATACATGACCATCACATCACACCTATTCCCATTTAATTTGGGGGTTCAGAATTCTGGGTATGAGGAACGAGAGTCTACTGCCAAAAGAGGTGATTCGCTTTGATTGGTTTTGGTTTTAAGCTGCAAGCTGGTCATGATGTTCCTCTGCTCACCCTTGGTTCAGCACTCAGCAGGATGGTTGTGAATCATGTATTCTTGTAGCACTCTTATGAATTAGTTGGAAAAACAAAAAGCTTCAAATAGAAACCTTCTTATGCAAGACATTCTTCAGGTGAGCTTGTGTCAAATATCCAGTGTGGTGACATAAACTGGCGGGGTAGAAAAGCCAGCATATGGAATGAAATGTACTATAAAGAACAAACCAGTTTATGTAATGCAAAGACATGCAGAAACTCTCATTAACTATGCTTGTAATCATGCATTTCATATGTAAATCAAATAAGATATAAAATTACTAAGATTCTGAAACTATTATTTATTTGTGAAGCTTAGAAGTCCAAACTAAGCAAAAGTTGTCAGTAAATAAGTAGAACCAATGTTTTGTGGACAGGGGACAGAGAATGAGCCATAGTGCTACCTGGTCATATGAAAGATTCAAACCCCTTTTGCTGTTAACTACATAGAACAGCCAGAGTTGCGAAAAGTGATGTCACGATGTAAACTGATACCTGATCCTTATTATTAATCAGACCATGGCTATCAGGATATCATAATTTACAATAGCTATTTATCAGCAAACCTATTTGAATATAGTTCAATATTTTGAAAGAATATGGCAAAGTCTAAATTAATGAATAGGGAAGTGATTTTAGGTAGAAATCGACTAGGAACAAACAAGACAACAAAGATGATCTTCGGAATGGAGAAGAGAGGAAATTATCCAGACTCATAAATATTTGAAATGGACAGAACGGAGCTCAGCAACTTCTGTATGAATTTATGGAAAAGAATCTTTGCAGAAATTACCTACTCATGAATAAATATGATGTCTAAATGGGATGTCTTCAAGCAAATAGGACTTGTGCAAAATCTAATCTTTGCTTCCGTTTTCATCTAGGTTTTTTTATGACAGCTAACTAGTGAATTATAGGAATCATGAAATTTAAATGCAATGTTAAGAGAATCTAACATAACAGAGAGGTTCTTGTGAAATATGGTCAACCTCAAGAGCACATCCTTATACCAGGCCAAGGTTCTAGAACATAGGCTAAGTGAACACTGATGTAAGACTGTCTGCTACATTGTGTCCCCAAAAGGTTGAAATATAAGCCTTGAATACTGCTGTGTCCCAAAAACATAGGCAAAATATGATTCGATCCTTCAAATTTGGAGAGTGGAAATATCCTTTTGGTTGTAAGATAAGGACATACAAATACTTTAAGTTTACAGAACATCAATGAAATGCAACATGAAAAATGCAACATAAATACTTCTGCACTCCTTAACCAACTTCAGTGGAAGGATCTCATATGGCTTGTAGGTGATGGTGAATCTTGTTCCTGTGTTGAGAAGCCCATGACGACCCATTTGCAGGGTATCTATTCAGAAACTGCATTTCTTTGATGACTTGTTGAAGGAATTAGGCCTAAAAGGCCCCCCAAACTTTCTTACTTACAAGGTACTTGGTAATTTGGAAAGAATAGTAAATATAGATGAATAATATATAAATAACTTCTAGAAACTTTGCATATTACTAAAAATTCGCACAGAAGCAGCTCACCAAAGTCTGATATTCCCCATAGAAATGAATGGGTGGCGCATCTTCAAGTTATGTTCTATAACATTTTAACTGGATTCAATTTTCTTTTTGTTTTTGCATATTCTTGAACCATGGTTTATCTAATGCAATGGGAAAGATATTATTCCAACAAGACGAGTTCCTCTATGATATTTAGACAGCAGTTTAAAGCTTAGATATTTGAATACTGATCTTTTAACAATGGAGACATAAATGTGTAGCTATGAACAGTTCCAGACTTCTGGTAGGATTGACAGTTAGATACCTTCTCTTGTAGTAGGCTCAAGAATCTCTTGCTACTAGAGGGTCGTAGTCATATGCCTCACCGGTCTTCACAAACCTACCTTTTTCTCTCTTTCTGTTATCTGCTCTGACTTTGCGTGAAGCATATCTTATTTGCTTCCCATACCTAAAAATCATAGATAAAGCCTTTGTGAGGAGTGTAACGCAATGGTAGTATGAAATCAGTAAAGATTGAATTTAAGGAAAGCATGGATAAAAGGGCTAACTTTGAGAACTAATTCATGTGACAAATATCACCACTAAACTAGAAGTAAATGCTAGAAAAATAAACACATGAATCCACATATTGGCATTGCTTCTGCAAGAGTACAACTAATTTGTCCAATTATGCTGACAGATACTGGGAAATCAATTTTACAAAAATCAAGGCAGAAGTTCAAAGTTATTTACGTTCTCGTTTTCTTTTTCTCATTGTATCTCATCTTTGCTTTGTCCCTCGCCTGAGGGCAAGAATTTTCCAGGTTTGAATCCCATGACGATTCACCAGTGATAAGGATTGGCGACAGTCCACAATCTTGGGAGTCTGCGGCATTACTCATGTTCATGGTTCTGTTGCCACTGGAATTCATCACGGTTTGGTCCCTACTACTGGTGGCAGCTTGAGCTGAGCCAGTGGTCCCCATAACATGAGAAGATTGGAGGGAAAAGCAATCTTGTTGGCCCGAAGTTGCCTGATGGAAAACAGCAGTGAAGGTGTAGTTATTTCAGTGAATCATAGAAACACTACTTCATTTTCAGCGCAGCAGATTCCTTTCAATACTTTAATAATCAAATATCTGAAGCATCCCTAAGTAGAGAGAAAGAAGACCCTGAATAAAATCCCGAAGGAAGATTTTTGAGCAAATGAAATAAAAAGAGAGGTCCATGAAGGAAATCATGGAGTAAACCTCTAGCAGAGGGTCATTTGGACCAGTCGAATCTGCAATCTTCTCTATAAACAAACCGTCCATCTTTGCATCCTCGAAAAGGTAGTTTGATTGACTTGACGAACTGCCAAACATTTGATCTGCATTTTCAAAATTCAAGGTAACAGCGTCCATATTGAAACCATCGCAGAGATTTTCCACATCACCAACTCCAGCTTCCTTGATGGGAGGACAAGGAAGATGCTGAACAACGCAAAAACCAACTTAGTAACAAAAAAAAAAAAAAAAAAAATTAACAAGAGAACCAGTAGGATCAAATTATAGATTAATCTAGGCAAGATAGTGCATATTCATGAATATTTGTCCATAAAAACAGAGCATCTGAGAACCGTGTAGCCAAAAGAAAGCATGTATTTTTCAACATTTTCTTTGGATTATAAACAAATTCTTCCACTAAAAGGAACAAATAAAATGCATTTTCCTATCTGCAAACAATAATGGGCAAAAAGTGAGCTTATTAATATATATGCAGCGTCAACAAGGGACAAGAAGGCGTGTAATTCAATTCGTAGAAATTAACCACTAGACAGTGATTAATCAGCGAAGTTTCATTGCGCCATACTAGATCAAGCAAAGCAAATCACCTCGGGTTCGCTGGAATCCGTTAAACAATATATCTGTTGATTCCCATCGTAAGGGACAGTTTTCGAATTTGGCGTCAGAGAAGAAGCACTACCCTTCCAAGCTTCCGTACTTGTACCGTCTCCCAACTCGCTAATGAACCTCCCATCAACAAACATTCCGGCTGTTCTCCCATTGCTCCCTTCAAGATTGATGCCACTAACATGGCCGTCGTTCATATTCATATTCAAACTAGTTGGGTGGTTCCTCCCTGAACCTGGCTCACCAAAAGAGGAAATACCTGGGAAGAAGCAATTCCGGATCTGTGGGAACTCTTCAAAAGGACAACCAGAGTAACAGTTCACTTGCTCCCTCCGGTGACCCACGTCCCTGCATCCGCTGCCACCCAAATCACAGCTCTGACACAGAGAGACCCTTTCATCCACGCACCGCACAATTGCCGAGGGAAACCCGCAGCGATCACACAAAAGCGCGCGGGCGTGGCGCCGGGAGATTGCATTAGCGGAGTGGATGAAGTTGTCGCACGAGACACAGAGACGGGCTCTATCAGCAGCACAGTATACTCCCGCGCAGTGAGCTCCGCAAAAATCGCATAGAATATCCATTTCTATTCAAGCACGAGTCCGGCCTCTTCGACTTTTATCCGTTCGCGGCAGCGATCCGAGAATCCCTTCGCCCACTATAAATCGTCGTTCCATCAGTTAATCATATATTATTCAAGCCCGGCCGGAAACATATATAAACGAAAAACAAAGAAAAGCAGGAAAATAAAAAAAAAAGACTCGACAATATAAAGGAATTAATATTTCAAAGACAAACATAACCCAAGCTACGACCTTATATTTTCTCCAGTTCGTTGCTTCAGATCAAATTATCAATGAGCTCTCGAAAACGAAAAAAGCGATTAATTAATTTGCACGTACGTATATATGCATCGTTAAACACGTCACAAAATGCAAACAAACATTACTCGTAAAAGGCGCAGATATCGAAGAAATTAAAAGCGAGAGAGAAAACGAAGAAGGAAGAGTTGGAATCATTCAATATTCCAAATCACATGAATCTCCCCGTAGTTATTCTTGGCCTCAACCAAACTAATTAAGAACACGGTCGTAAAAGAAACAAAGCCATTATTATAAGGATCACTTCTTCGTTGCTTTCTTTCTTTACGGAAACTTTTCAACTCCGAGAGGTAGCCGTCATGTTCGACTGCTCATCTGAGGTATAGAGAAAGAGACGATAATGGAGTAGCTTACCTCGGACTGCCTATCAGCTCAGGCGCTGTCAAATGCATGGTTTCATTTTCGCCGAATCTAAAGATGAAAGGACAGTGGCCGAAAGTTAAAAGTTAAAAGGGAACTTGCAATCTCTCTCAATCACCGTTCGCCACTTCGCGCCACTTGTACTTCCGAGCCACAGAAGCAGGATTTCAAAGCAAATGCTAGCCACGAGAACTGAATCGAGCTTGAGAAAGTGACACGTGTCTCTTCCCCCGGTCGAGTTCACGCAGTTCCGCCAACTGTTAGGCTAACGTTCGCCGAGTTCTTCCGAAAATATCTCCACCGTTAGCTGGTATTGGGTTTTCAGTAACCACGCTGACGGCATGCAACTTTAGCTTGGGGGAGGAGAGTTTCCATTCGGAGTCGGTCTCGAGGTTTCAGTTTCTTCGACGCCAAGGAAGGATTTCCGTGGCGTCGTCGTTCGAATACGGAGACTGGATCAAGAGTCTGCGTCACGGCCTGAAAGTCGGGGAAATTAAAGCCTTTCCGGCGGAGAAGATGATCGACCGTGATCACTTTTTTATCCATAATTCAATCGGCGGAGAAGTTGCCACTCGGCCGGGGACGTGTTGTATATATATATGAAACATGCTTAATGGGTTAATGAAAGAATTGTTTAAAGGAAATTAAAACTACCGTACGTGTAATATATATCGTCGTCGTCCTTCGTTAGGTATACAGATCTGTTTCACGAATGACGCTTTTCTTCAACTTGTTTACTTAAAAGAGCCTCGTCCTCGATCGTGGAAGCGAGTTCTGCTTCGATCGATCGGTACTTGCAGAGGGCCCGCGGCCCGGCAGCAAGGTCGTTCCGGCCTTAATTTGACCTACTGATGATGCCGAGGAAGATGGTGATTGATTAATATTTTCTAAGTTAGCTATTTAATTTTTTTCAAACATGGGCTTTAATTTCTTTCATGAAAATAATTATGTAACGAATTAAGCAATGAGAGAGAAGTTCCCATATATATATATATATATATATGTGTGTGTGTGTGTGTGTGTATATATGACGCTGCATGCTAATAGTCAATGTAGCAAACCTGAAATTTAGATTCAGTTAGGGTTTAATATATATACATATATATTGCAATAGTTTGATTTTTTTTTTCTTCTTAAACGAAGGCTATTATTGACCATGCTTGCATGGGAGTAGGAAATGGAGTTGCATTTTCCCTTAACGAAGTGGTTAACCAAGACGAGAAGGAAAGGAAGGGTACGTATAAATTAAGTGGCAACGGGTTTAATCGATCGATGTGGGAATGCAGAGATTTCCAATATTAGTACAAAGTTCGTATATATTACAAAAAAATAGAAATAATTTGTCAAAGAGCTCCAGACTCTGTAGTCGATCGACGCTGCTAGCTTCTCTCGTTTCTTCCAGAAATAATTTCCATAAAAACCATGACAGGTGACGACACATGAACGAAGATCAAGTTGCAGTTCGGTATACATGATATATCTGCAGGCTCCGATAAACGAATCCCTTCCCAAAGGGGGATTCACGCATGCACGTACGAACAGACGTCTTCCTCTTCAGTCATGCGCATTAATAATTAGGAAACGTTTATGTGGCAAGCCTTGATGAATTTATTCGAAGAATCCACGTACTTGGACCACAGAGTTCGGAGATGGGGAAACGCGATCTCCAGCCACGGTTTGGCTCGACCATTGAAATGTATGACAGCGGCCCTTTCGGCTTCGGCCGCGGTCGTCTTGTCCTGGTACCCTAGCCCCAACATGTGCCACAATGGATCGATGGTATGTACGTGTCCGTGGAAAGCGATCAGACCCGGAGGCAGGGTCCCCAGCTGCCAGAGGCTCAGATCCGATTTCAAGTTCTGCTATCAATATTGAATCAGAAGCTTTCGCGCGCGTGTTGAAAATTAAGTAATTAATTAATTAATATCGCTTACCATTTGAAGCCAGTGATGGTAGGTGAAGCTGATGTTGGTCCTCCTCCACGCATCCAGATCGAAAATGTTCATCCCGTACGCCCACGCACACTGTTCGGGCTCGAAATTCTCGGCGATCAACGGGTGAGAGAAGTTCAAGTAGCTCTTGAATCGCTTCGACATGACGAACTTGTCCTGGCCCCTGCACGTCTCCACCGCCCCATTAACTTTCCCTTTAAGATCTATTTCCCACAGCGGCGAAAGATCGCTTTGGACGACGATGTCGTCGTCCAGAAATACGACCTTCTCTAGGCTCGGGAACAGCTGCATGCATCCGCCACCATTAATTATATAGATTTAAAAAAAAAAAAAAAAAAAAATGTCATAAAATATTTTATATATATATTATTTCTCATGCAATATTATTACCTCTGGTAAGTGGATGCGAATGTGGTTCATGAGGGAATTATACTTGGGACTCATGGCTTGGAGTTTGGAGGCGACCACATAAGGCATCTCGGTCGTGTTGGAGACGATGGCAGAAGAGCCGCCACGGAACTGGGACCGGAGCCGCTGGTCCTTCTCCATGGCTTCCAGGACGGGGACCTTCCCTTTGGCGAACCAGTCGAAATGGTTCAACGCCTTCACTTCCAGGACCGCGGGAGCCAGAGAGTTGAGAGAAAACCAGGCCTGCATGGGCGCGTACGTTTTCCGGTCGGTTATGACGTGCAGCACCACCCTCTCGGGCTGTAACGAGTTCCGCACGAGGGAGGCGCCCACCACGGAGGCGGCGAGGATGTTGTCGGAGGCGAGAACGAAGTGGTAGTACGAGTTGTCGACGAGCGCCGGGACCAGTTCCGGCGAGGGGAGCTGAAGCCGGGCGCCGGCGTTGGTGGAGTGCTCGTCCGCGAGTCTCAGAGCGAGGCAGTGGAGCTGCTTCGGGATGCTGCTCGATGCTACGTGTCTGTACAGGTATTCCTGGATCTTTGCCGTTCTCGTCTTCTGCTCCAAGAGGGACACCTAATTAATTAAAACGACCAAATTCTGATCAGACAGGGAAAAATTCAGACTAAATTAATTAATTAATTAGTACTGAATCAAAGAATTAAACTCCGTTCAAGTACGTACGTACCATGGCTTTGAGCCTCTTAGCGAAGGTTCTAGCATCGGATCTGTTGCTTCTCATTTCTGCCACAAATTCTTCTAACGATTGCGGTGCCTGGGTCGTCCCGGCTGCTGCTTCAACATGATCTCCGATTTCACCTTCTTCCAAAATCCGATATATCTCCTCCGGAACCTTCTGCGTGGGAATTACGATATAATACTCTAAATTTATCAGAAAATAATGAAAAAAAAAAAAAAAAAAAAAAAAAAAACAGAGAGAAGTACTAACGAAATCCGGAAGCTACAGAAATCAGCTGATTTCAGACTTACTGTGGATTCAAGTACTCTTCTTCCCCAGATCCTGGGTCCTAACCTTTTCCCCACACAACCTATATGATCAACCCATCGCATTGGTGAATATATATACTTGGAAAAGCCATGAAAACAATCAACAACATGAGTATGATTTTCATGATGCATGCGTAGATATATATTCATATTGATACAGCTAATACATAATAAACAGGATTCTGAATCATATAAAATTTAAATATGTCTGAAAGCAGTAGAGTACTAGCAGCTGATCGATTGGGTGGATTTTATTATAAATGGAGACGATGATCAATCAGGAGAAAGACATGCATGTATTGATAGGTATATATATATATATATATATATATATATATATATAGTACGTGTATATATACCTATTGAAGAACAACTGGTCTCTCCGTCGATTGTATCCATTGCCGTCAAGACGAAGACGAACCTGAGCAGAAACGTCAAGAAGAGGAGGGAATAGAACACGGTCCGGTACGAAACCCTGCGGGATCCGACCTTGACCTTGATGAAGTCCCTGACTCCCTTCCCAGGAAGGACGGTAACGTGCCTCAAGCTCGGCGATATATGGAGCTGCATTCTGATCGATCGACGTCTACTCGCTACTCAGAGTAGCCAATCCGATATTCCCCCCTAGCACAAAAACAGAATCCAATTAATTAGTCTCCGTAGCTGCACGGTTTCCCCCGAGTGTCTTATTCGATTCCGGGATCCATAGAAAAAGAGGCAAAAAAGGGGGCGCGGGGGATTGCAGTAAGAGGAATGGAGCAGCTTCAAAGGGGTGTGTTTTTGTTATCTTCACCTACCTTTGCTTGATGCTTAGGCTAATGCGTTTCGCAGTTTTTCTGGTGTCTGCAGAGAGAAAGGTTGTTGTGAGAGGGACATGGAACTGAGAGAAAGAGACGATTTGGTGGGATGGGAGCAGGAGAAATTGGATCTTGTTTACGTACGAGTATTATTAATTGGCTTGGGTTTAAAGAAGTAGCGCAGCGCAGGGAGTACGTGTCCAAGGGAGGGGGGGTAGATATCGGTTGGGCTTTTCTTTTGCCTGCAAACGAAGTAATACCGAGGCCGTTCCTTGTTTCGGATTGATGAAACGGCGGATCCGAATCCGAAAATGACATGCCGGAGCCGGACAGTTTCCTCCTCAAAATATATAAAAATTATAAATACGAGTCGCGGGCGCGGGATTAATGTGCCCAAAACTCCGGAACGTGCAAAACGGATGATTAATGAAAGCTTGCCTGCTTGCATAATCCATAATCCACGTAACTCCTCTTAATTAGTTATGCGAATACGGATTATAGAATGACAGATAAGTGGTCATGTAGGGAGATAGAACTTAGAAGTCAATTCAGTTCAAATTTGGTAATTAATAAGTTATTAGGTGCACCTAACTTACAGTCTTTAATCATAAGAAAGTAAGAAACCATTCTAATTTATTGTTCTTGAAAATGTGATAATTTTCAATACGTACAACTTACTCTGTTCCGTTATCTCTATATCAATACGACAATCCCGTGAATTAATATCTTATGATTAATTAAAAAATAGGTGCAAATTTGCAATTGTTAAGCGCATATTAAGACACTGATGAGAAATTAATGGCCCCAAGAATTGGACGGTCCGGATCGACTATCGGGGGACCTGCCATTTTCTCAGGCTGCAAGGGCGCGGCTGTCCTGCTTAAACCGCCAAAAACCCTATCAACTGCCCTCTTTCAAACTTCTACTGTCAACGTTTCAATTTCTGGGGGGTGGGTGTCTAAAAGAGATGGAAGTCGACTGCGCTATTGATTCTGAATACGCCGACGAAATCGCGGCCCTTCTGGCACCTCCGTCGCCTCAAGCTGTCCAGGTAGATGCGTACCTCTCAGTAGAGAGAACATTTCTTTTTCAGAGTACAGAGAAAAACAATTAGTGTTGGAAACAGGAAAACTTTTTGCAACCTGCACTCTGTTCGATCAGATATTACTAGCAAGGAAGTTTCGGTGATTCAATGTAGAGCACTATTCTTGTTGATTCGCTTTAAGGTGTTAATATCTTGCATTTTCATTCAGGACTACTTTGACCAGCTTCTGAGAACAAGGAAATGTTGTTCACTCAAAGTAGAACACAGAGGGCAACAGGGGAAAGGTAAATTTTTATTTATTTATTTATTTATTTATTTATTTTGTTGTTGACATTCATTCTAAAATTTCTTGCTCAATATCTCCCCCTTGATTCGTGGTCAAATTTGAACTGGAGATCGCAGGAGTATATGCAAACAAGGTGTTCGAAGAAGGTGAGCTAGTTCTAAAAGACCAAATGCTCGTTGGTGCTCAGCATAGCTCAAATAAGGTAAGCACGGTGTTTTCTTGCCATTGCTGGTTTTGTGTGATATTGTAGTCTGCCGTCTGTATTGACCTTACCTTTCTTTTCTAGATGGATTGCCTTGTTTGTAGCCATTGCTTTCGCTTCATTGGCTCCATAGAACTCCAAATTGGCAGGAAGCTGTATTTTGAAAGCTTAGGATTTGTTGCAACTGAAGGTAATAGTCATCGGAACCAGGCATTCTCCCATGCTTCTGGAGAGAGCTGTTCACGTGAAATGTCAGAAGATGAAGACAAGGATACAGGGGCATGCAGTGATACTGATATGAAAGACAAGCTTATTCTGCCTAATGACGTTATTGAGTCGTTAATGGATGGACACCTGGTTTTACCTTGCTCTGAAAAATTTACATTGCCTTCGGTGATTTCTTGTCCTGGTGGGTGTGAAGAAGAACACTACTGCAGGTTCAGTAACCAATTTACTCCTCCACTGAACTAATTTGGTGAATTTCCTATCAGTATATATCTGTTTTGAAATATTTGACTCTAAGAAACCACTATTTGATTCTTATTTCTCGTCTCCTGTTATAATTTAGTCACTCTTTGATACTCCTATGAAAATGACGGTATATGCCTCAATAATTGTGCTTCTGCATGATACTGAAATGTCCATCCTTTCATAGCATTTCTTGTGCAGAGGCTGACTGGGAAACGTCTCATTCACTACTGTGTATGGGGGTGAAGCAGGATGACTCTCGACGAAATGCACTTCTGAAGTTTATTGAACATTCAAATGGTAGTTGATAACTCCAAAGTTTAAACCACTTAGTTGCTAATAATCATTGCTACTCAATATCAGATGTTGCTCTTTCTTTGTTTTTAGCCCGTTATGATTCTGCGCATATACTTAAATTTAACTATATTTGTTGAATCCTTTCCAGGAACGAATGATATTTTCCTCCTTGCAGCCAAGGTATGTTTTGATTTTGGGCTCTCTCCCCACTGCCTATGTTTTGATTTGAGCTGTATCTTGATGTGCATGGATTGAAGCCAGACAAGTTATTTCTTTATTTCAATCTTGATAAGAATAATAGACCTTTTCCCTAGAGGCTTTTATATAATTTTTTTTTTTAATTTTTTTGAGAACACATTGTAAATAATTTCTTTTGGTAAATCCTCAAAGAGTGAGGCGGTTCTTTGAAATACCTCAGAAGAAATTTTTGGGCTTTCTCAATGAGTTGTCCTTATTTCTGTTGAAACAAAATGTGATTCTGAAAATTAGTTCACAATTAAAGGATTGATATTACCACATTTAGTTATCAAGGAATTAGACCTGGAAAATTCAAATGCCATCCTCATATTTTATAAGTAAAAAAAGACAAAAAATGTCATCTAAAAGGATTTAGGGAAGTTTGATCATTTGAAATTCATATGTTGCTCGGTTATCCTTCCCCACCTTCAGGTTGTGCATGCCAAAATTATGGGTTTACCCTGCTGGTCGACCTGGGACTCATCCAGGTCGACCTTAGATTCATCTGGACTGATCTGTGACTCATCCAGGTCGACCTGGGTGTGACATGCAAGGGTTCATTGCAGGTTGAGACCTGGCTAGTGTCTTGTTTTGGATTCAGGTTGAGCCGATCCAGTGAGGTTCCGATTCCAGTTCTGTAACCCTGACTAAAAGTGGTTAAAATTGTGATTTGTGTGTTTGGCTCAATGTCACATTGAGAGGTTTCACATGTGAGGTTCCGGGCTCAAGGCTCACCTGGGTAAGGTGTAGCATGTGTAATTTAAAACCTAAAATCTTCAAACTCGGTCCATAGTTTTATTAACTCTTGATTTCTGAGTCCCTGTTCAACCCTCTCAAAATGAATAAAAAGTGTAAATTTTTATACAGTAGTTTGCATTCACTCAGTGTGCTTAATATGAATCATGATTCAAATGGCAATCAGTCAATACTTACGACCTTGTCATTCTGGGTTCAAATATATAGGTGATTTCATCTACAATTTTGAAGTACAAAAGTTTGAAATTATCTCACGTTGAGGACCAGAAACAGCTTAAGAAGTCAAATGGTGTAGATCAGTCTAGCTTTTCATTGCTGTTGGATGCTTGGAAACCAATATCAATGGCATTTAAGAGAAGGTGATTTTTCCGTTCTTGTGCTGGCAATTTAGCTAGGTTTAGTTCCACATGGAGCATTCTTTTGGAATGATGAAAATTCAAGTTTGACTGGGAATAGTTTAGATGTTTGTTTTCACTACTTAGTGTATGGCATACGAACCAAATTTTTACCTAGGTACTGCAAAGAAGTAAATTGGACAAAGACTTTCCTAGTCTGACTGAAATTATTTCACATCTTTGTTAGTCTTTTTCTTCTTTACCTTTAGTCCATTCATTGGAGTCATCTTGTAGGTGGTGGGAATGCATTTCTCTGCCAGACGATGTAGGTTCTAAGAATGAGACATCCTTTAGAATGCAAATAAAAGAATTGGCTTTTAAGGTAAGACAAGTTCCAATGTATGTGACACCTTTTTTGCCTATTAATAACTGTTTTGCTTCAAGATTTGCATGTACCTGTGTATTTTGTTTGTTGATAATTTTTTTCTTTTCTGGAAATTTATATTGAGATCTCCCCGGCTGTTCCCTAGAAATAAAACCAATTTGTGATGTGCAATTATCACTTGCCAATGTGGTTTTTGTTACTCTTTCTGGAGGCATCACAAGATGCTTCCTGCTGCCATGGCATATAAAATGCTCCATTTCTTTTGTTTGTTCAGTCTCTACCAACTGTAGTCATATTTGCGTGGTCAGTTTTTCAATTCTTTGACCTTACTCTAGAAGTTCAACTGTGTTTTTCTTCTTTGTATGACATCCTCACATGCCTTCAATTTCCAGTCTCTGCAGCTTCTCAAGAAAGCTATCTTTGACAAGGATTGTGCACCCTGTATCCAACTTGAATAGTTCTGACAATCATATGTTTCATCAGCAGCATCTTTTCTAAATTTTGTCTCCTTGACTTAGCAAAAGTATTCTCGCTTGAAATATATGGACATGTTATTGGCATGTTTGAGCTAAATAATCTGTAAGTATTGATGTTGTTCCTACTAGTTTGACCTTGTTAACTTTGTTTTGTCTAACATGCATTGCCTTGGGTAGGGATTTAGTAGTGGCATCACCAGTGGAGGATTACTTCATATTCATTGATGATCTTCCACATCCTGAAAAGGTTTGAAATTGTTAGGTTCCATCTTTTTTTAAATAATTTAATACTTTTGCTGACAACTACATATCAGAACTAGTTACCTTTCCCTTCAGGAAGAAGTTGACAGAATCACAAGACCTTTCCTGGATGCCCTGGGAGATGATTACTCCATTTGCTGTCAAGGTACAGTATATGATAAGTCAGTTACCAGATCAAATTCACTAGTAGTTGCTCCTACGAATAATGTTTCTTCCCCCTTTTGTGAATGATATGTATTTTATGCTTCACTTGTTTTTTATCTCTTGTTCGTGGAGGGCTCCATTATCTTACAGCTTTCTGTTGCTGCCATTGTCCTGCGTCTTGTGGTAGGTACTGCATTTTTTCCTATTCAAAGCTGTATGAATCATTCTTGCAGTCCAAATGCCAAAGCTTTCAAAAGAGATGAGGTATCTATAATGTTCCAACAGAACATACTCTTTCAGCTTATTCGTGTATCTTGGCAGTTTCCTGTTTTCTTTACACAATTTACACCTCCCACTTGAACTCGTAAATACTAATAGTGAAAATGCAATTTTTAATTGCAGGATAGGGATGGCCAAGCAGTAATAACTACTATGAGACTTATCTCCGAAGGAGAAGAGGTAATGGTTCAAATTTTAAGCATTCTATGCTCATTTCTTAACTGATTGTGGGATACATGGTTAGCACAATTTGAGCATATAGATGTGTATCTAACCTATGAGAATCTCCAGATAACAATTTCTTACATTGACGAGGACCTTCCATACGAGGAAAGGCAAGCTCTACTGGCAGACTACGGTTTTGTATGCAAATGCCAGAAGTGTGTGGTAGAAGAACCTTAGATTGTTTCGGTGCATCCACGCAAGTGCCTACAAGGTCATTGACATGTTGCCTGACCAAGTTGCCTGAGGTTAACGAACGTTTAGAGTCTGGGTTTTATCCCTTGAGGCTTTACCGAAGAATTGGGTAGTAAGAGGAACCAATTGGTCATATGCTCAGCCAATCATGCTACTGGTTGAAACTAAAGAACTTGGGCCATCTAAGACAAGTATGCGAGAAGCCACATTTTGCTTCGTGTATCCTGTCGTTCAGGACTAAGATGCCCGGATCCTCAATCATATTTAATTTGTTAATGTACTTTACGGATCAGTTCATCAAATATCTGCTTAGTTTTGTTCACTTCGACACTAATTCTGTTGGTGAATTTAGAGTCTTGGACAGTTGCTTACTCTTATGAGCCATTGAAATACTTATGTGAGAGCTCGAGTTGTCATGCTCTGATAAGTCCTCAAACCTTTGCATCCTTCCATCAAAATCACCAGTTATCATCCGGGTTTCGGAACTGGGTGCCTGCTAATCAGCAGTGACATGTAGGTAAAATACCACTGAATGATTTGATATGTCCGCTATCGATTGGCGGCACCAACGGATCCAAACCCATTGTGCAGCTACATCTCTTTTCTCTTTTCTTCCAATCATATTACTTAGATTATTCCAAAAAATTGTTAATTTATATTCTCACCTTAAATGGCGGAATCACAATAGCCCCAGTTCCATTCATCTTTATGCGCAGATATCATTCACAAATAAAGCCTGCCTGGATTAAAATCATTTACATCAGTTACAGGGACAAACTGCAAGGCCCTCGGAAAGATCGATGCCAAATTTGAGCATGATCACAAAAGCCCAACTTATGGATTTAACCGTGCGAGGCTGACTTTCATTCTTGGTGTTGTCAATTTCTTCTAAGCACTCCCAGTCAGCTAGGCTCGCTTTCAGTGCAGAAACAACGCATTTCTCAACTCGCTCCTCGAGTAGGTAAAAGGAATTGTTCTGCTGTCCACTGCAAGCATAATAGCCAAGGTGGTAGAAACTAGACACATCCCCGTGAAGATGATGATACCAATGGCAGGAAACGTAACTAATGGTTCGTCCTATTTCGCCTTGACCAAGTAAACAATTCACCTTTTCAGAGTAAAGCAACTGCTAAGGCTAGGACCCTAAACGAGATGAGAAAGCAAGATATGTTTAGTCCTCATATGACCTATGAAATATTATTTTAAAATGAAATCCAGTATAATCCAGTATCATCTTTGATTCACAATATCAGCCCACATAACACAATCTACACTAAAACATGTAAAAATACAACAGCATTGTCATTAATGAAAAACTAATAAATGTTATCTGATCCTAATTACAAAAGGACAGGTGAGTTGAATTGATAGTCCATGCAGAGTTGTAGACACCTGATTTTATGCTCGGATCAATATGGAACATTCTGGTATTTCACAACTATCTGTCCACATGAATCTCCTCAAAGATTTTAGTGTATTCTTGCATTTTCCACAAGGTAAAATACAACGATCAAATCCTCCCGTAAGCAGCTTCAGTAGATGCATAACCAATGCTTTCATAAAAAGGCAAGCTGTCATACAATTGTAGAGACTCCGTAGATGAAAGGCTGCATCTATTGTAAATCAAAAAAGGGAAGTATATCTTGTATCTGCAGGAACCCAGGTTACCTGCTTGAGACAGAAACCTTTACTTATTCCATACCAAGAAAAGCAAGCTAATACAAGTTCCATAAACGATTTATGCAAACTTCTTCTGGCTTGAAAGGCATGAAAATGTAACAAACAAAAGTGACTAAGTTTAATAGCATGGTTACGTACAATGCTAGCTTTGATCTGTGCATCCAAAGAACTGCTCCAAGCTTCCAGAACTGAATACATTTGGAGCAGCACGTTCAGATCTGACTGGAGAGATATGGAGTTGATACTTGATGAATCGCTGAGAAGCCACATAACTACTAGAGTTAGCCAGCATAGTACAGAATGGAGTAGAAGCAGATCTCTGCATAATCATGAGATAAGGTAGCAAGACAATTATCACAATTGACATCTAGGAATGGTACACAACATACTGCCAACTGATATATGATTTCAGGGTTTGTATCAATATGCCAATCAGGTTCCAGCTGTCGAACGAAAGATGTGCGTCCATTTTCTTTGCTGCAAAATAAAACCTGTGGAAATAGTACACCATATCATTAAGAGAGTTCAAAATGAAGCCCAAGACTTCCATAATATTAACACAAGTTAAGCTCCTCGAAGAGTTGTGTGGCTAAGAGTCCCCAAGAAGGAAAAAAATTAAAAATTAAAAATTAAAATAATATATATATATATATATATATATGCTGGATTATTCACAATATATGTCTTTCATTCTTTATTGACATATCAAACATCATAATAACACCTGGGCACTTGATTTAGAGAACTGCCAGACAGAAAAAGGTTAGCAGATACCATGTTTCTGAGCCACAACCAGACAGCACTCGTATAGTTATTTACCAGCATGGGAGTTTAACATTATTTCAACCAAACTGCAAAGGTTTGCCACATAAATCATTATCGTAGCAGATCAATAACCAAAATTACCTCACAATATATGTAAGGGCCATATCTTGGCGATCAAGCCAGCATAGGGAACAGAGTACATTGTGGCAAATTGGCAATACTGCCAAAATGCATTAAGAATTGTGAACTAAATATATACCAAAAGAAAAGAAAGATCAGAGTCCGCAGACACCCTGGAAAAAAAGGGATATTAGAGACAGCATTAGCCAGACTGAGTTGAAGATCTTGTGACCAAGGCTGCCAACTACTAGGAACGTATTAACTATGCAAACAACTAAAAATGATGAAAAATAATAAGTCCCAAACAAATCTCAATATTTAGGCATCCAAATAAAACTTAAACACAAGGGTGCTGTTTTATCAAATAAGATCAGGGATTTCAAAATTTCCAGTAGTATTAACCTCTTATGGTCAGTGCATATTTCAGATGAAAACTTACACAGAATTCTATTATTATTAAGCTTGTAGGACAAAAACACACCATCTAAACATCATAATTTCACTATACATCGAAGTCTTTTCATACCAACAGTTCATTATACCTTATCCTTAACCAAACCACCAGATGTGAAAACCCCAGCATTCTCCAGAGCCGAAAGAACCATTTCCTACAGACACCATTTTATCTGATAAATAACAAGCTTGTAAAAACAATTCAAGACAAAGCAATTC
Organism: Aristolochia fimbriata; assembly: GCA_019845555.1. NCBI lineage: Eukaryota > Viridiplantae > Streptophyta > Magnoliopsida > Piperales > Aristolochiaceae > Aristolochia > Aristolochia fimbriata. The sequence goes on along the minus strand of CM034079.1, from coordinate 32,892,591 downwards.
GGACACAAATTTTGTAAAACCATTAACTGGAACTTAAATATATATATATATATATATAGTGACAAATTTCAGTCAAATTTTATGCAGCAGATACATGTACAAACTTTTTCTACCTAATTTTACATCCAACTTGTAAAATGTAGTTGAGTGGGGAAATATCGCCAATTTGGTTTAAACTCATTTAGACCAGGTTGGACCTCCTGTCAAACTATAGTGAGATGTCACCTTTAGGTTATATATTTTCTATTGTTTCTATATAAATAAACAAAAGAATTTGATGAGATACAGTGGTTAGAGATTTGCTTGTGTGGGGAGTTGGTCATATTAAAATCCCCAACAGAAAGACATTTTTTCTTCCATTCCTTCTTCATGCCAACACCAGCAAACTGGACCAGCCTGACCGAACCCACTTATGCTTGGGCCAGCCTAACCAGTTGGGCATTATGGTTTCATGACAAATCAGTTCTGATGTTTATAATGACCGAGAAATCCTCTGTTTCCAGTTCAATCAGGGTAGACCAGACAGTTCGTTTCAGTTATGATAACATTGCTTCTAATTGTCTTGTATTTGGTGATGGAACCAGGTCAACTTTTTACTTGGTATTGGAGTGGATTGTGTACATGTCCTGAGTCCCAGTATGTGCTTTCCAAGTTTTATGTGTTGTGGGCTCCATGAGAAAAGAGCCAGGGTATTTGAGTGGTGCTCCAGGGGAAATTTGTGCCTACATCTCAAGATTGTTACGTTAGCCTGGCATGAGGGGTGTTGAGTGGGAAATGTGCTAAGAAAAGTTAATGGGTTATAAGTTAGACTGATAGGCTTTGTAAGTGGCTAGTCATTTTGAGATAGAGTCAGGCTCAATCTTTACAGATGACATTAAAGGAAGTCATGGATGACAGTAAAACTTTAGTTTTGACCAATCATGCAATGTAAAAACTAGACCAAAACTTACCTCACTTTCATCATCAATAACTCTTTCCATGAGGTAAAGATCACAATATTTTGTAATCTCCAACAGTACTTCCAGCACAGAGGACCTAACAGTTACTTGTTTCTGTCCAAGGGTATCATATGTGTCATTCCTGAAGTCAAGTTTGTTGAACTACACTGCCAAAAATTAAAAGAATCTGTTTCACTGACCTGGAGTTCCTCAGGAGTACTCTCCTCAAGGATTACACCAAGCAACTGGCATGTGACCTACAAATTAACAATTCCCAGCAACTGTATGATGATGAGATCAACCAATTTGCATTTCCATCACACGTCAAATAACCCCAGTTTTATTAAAGAAAAAAATCCTGTATAAACCTATTTGCTAGTTTCAGATATAATTTAAACTTGTTTTACCAATATATGATTTCAGGTATATTGTCTAAATCTAAGATTTTTTTTTTTTTTTTTATATATGGTTATACTTCATTAAGATTTAAAAGAATGTAATGATACAAGTACAGCAGTAGCTTTTGAGCTTTTACAGTTCTGTTACATTTCTTTTAGAATTCTGTTACAAATTAAAGAATTTCCTTTCATTTGAATGTGACAGTTCTAAACATGGTTTTTCATGACTAGAGGAGTTGGACATGACTAAGCCAAGCCAACTCGGATATTGAGCTTCCAGGTCGATTGAGATGCCACTCTCATCACTTCTATAATGGAACGCGGTCAAATCTGGCCAAGTCAGAGGGTTGACCCGACATCACTCAGATTTCAAGCATCTGAGTAAGCTCATAAGTCCAAATCAACAAGCATGGTTTTAAAAGCATGAAGAGAACCTCATCTAGTGTTACCACAATAATTTTACCATCAGTATTGCAGGAGTTTGTTTTCTGAAAATACAGAAATACCAAGAACAGTAATTTCACCAAATTAGAAATTTGAAACATGGCCATTCCTGCTTCAAAGAAGCATTGCAATGTCTGTTCTCCTTCAGAATCATGAAGGAACATATTTATGGAGGATCATTAGCAGTTAGTTATAATTCACTATCTAATTATCCAGAGAGCAACATCAATTTCCTATAAAATAAATTAAAAAAAAAAACAGAGTTATTCCTTCAGGACAAGTGCTGTCCCATATAAAGGTAAAACAGAGCATGTGTACTGCAGTTGTCTACTGAAAAAAATAAGGATATTTAGGAAGAGCTTTCTTAAGCTACAATTCTTTTATTCAGGGACCATACTCCAATCAATAAAAAAAATAAGAGTAGTTTTTCATTGAAAAGAAAGTATGACAAATGAGAGATGAAGAAGAAAAAGAAGAAGAAGAAGAAGAAGAAGAGCATGAGAATATGACAACACCTTCCTTCCTTCCCCCAATTTCTGCCTCACTACTTGACCAAGAGTTGGCTACAAAAATTGACACCACAGTCAATCTCTATGCAACGATAAAATGATAACCGCATGCTTAATGAGCTCAAAGTGTACCTTTACTGGCTGGAAGAACTCATCAATTACATTCTGTGCTTTGGTATCTTCTGAAGATGAACCGACTCCCGGGAATAGATTAGCTGCATTAGGTTGAGAACTGGCACTAGAAGAACCCACAGGACCTTGACGCTTGGGAGGTCTTCTTTGACGCTCAGTTGGAGTTTTCAATAGCTTCCATATGAATACAACAGCCATTGCAAGGCCCGCAACAGCCCAAATGGAACGATAGTTCTGAGGCAAATTAGAATAATGAGCGAGGACTCCCCATTTGACTAGATATCCAGTGGCAAATTTGTATAGAACTTGTGTTATACTTTACCAATGTAGTATTCAGACACAAATTAGAATTTTTTTTTAAATGGGTGAAGCAATGGTTGACGCATATTATAATTAAAAGCATGAAAACAAGGAAGATCCAGAAGTGTCCGAGTAAATAATGTTTAGTCAGTCAAACCTGAAACTATGTTCTCAGTGCTTGAAATAGTTCCTTCATTTAAGTTAATAGACAGCTGGTCATCACAAACCAGGATACAGAACGATAAACAGACAGACAAGTATTTCAATTCAGAGCACTAAAATCAAACTTCGACACACAAAACAATGCATGTGGGCAAGCTCGTGAATCAGAAATAGATTCAAATGAAAATCTAAAATCTGAAAGTAGCCACACATGGATGCACAATATCATTGGAACCTATCAATGCTATAGATATGCACCCAAAACATGTCAACATCACTGCAAAAAATGTTAGTGCACCACACAAAAACCAAATCAAAATGGTTACAGGATTTTTACGGTCTAGGCATCGACAGTGACAGCTAACTTCCCAGATTTAAGACCTCATTTAAAATTGTAACCTAGAAGACAGCAAAGATATCAGGCGACTCTGACAACTTATAGGTATTGACAAAGCTCAGCAAGGTACTGACTAACCGTTTCAAAAAGGCAATAAGCAAATAGTGTCAGTCATTTCGCATGCATTCATTCCACCTAGTTGGTGTTTAGGTTGTCCAAGACTATCATCACTATTGCACAATGTAAATATAGATGGGATGGGATGATAGCTAAGGTTGATTTTTTTAAATTCTTTAATAAGGTAAATAGTAAATTTTTAATAATATTCTCCATAGCACAATAGGCAAGTAAAAGTGAAACTTACATAGAAGTGTATTTTTTCAGCATATTATCTTCGAGGGATTATTCCTTTTTAAATATTGATAGTTTAGGAAACAATGATAGTTAGAAGCATTTTAGCTCAACGAATTTTAACAGGGACTGCACAGTACTTCATAAAAAAATTCTGAACCATAACTTTCCCTCTTACATTGTCAGAGTACCATTGAGCATGTTATAGAAACAAAAGCTATGATACCTGATTCTGAAGTTACACCCGGGTTTTTGGTTATTTGAGCAGTAGTATATCAATGAGACAAATCCCAGGGTCGGTAGATATGTATGACGGAATGGACAAAAGACCAACTCGGTTCCATTCATAAAGCTTGGCCACTCCCTTCCCATAGGCAGGAACCGAATCAATTGACTTTGGAGCTATTGATAATGATTACATGGGCCATGTCTTTCTTTCTTTAAGCCAGGGAGGCTCGGAGAAAGAAAGTTTACACGTCCATGCCTTCTTACATGGACGCATTCTCTATGCATGCATTTTTCGGCTCCAGTTATTGCTAAAGAAACTTCAAAAAGAGGCGATCTCATGAGCCTGGAGCTGCCCCCACCATGGCGTTCTGAACCAAAAATTTCTTCACATTGCCGATGAGGCGGTTACGTGGTATCATTTTCCTTTTCAACATCTTGGTGTAACTTTTTCTCATAATACCTAGTGGGTGCTCTGTTGCTTCAGTTCATTTGTTTTTCTTTACTAAATTTTCCCAGCATTCAAAGAAGCCTGTAATCTTCTTTTTTTTTATTTTCTTGTTTTTTGGTATTCAAACTTTCTGTCTTGCACTATTCTTCCCCTGACTGATTTGAGCTTTCTTACCTGGCACTCCTTTGCAACTTTTAAAATGGTCTTTCACCCTCTTAGTTAAATCTCTTCATGATTCTCAAATAAAGTACTCTTAGAGTCCAAAGTGTTTTTAACTCTTCACATGTGTCTTTTTGCCATTTCTGAAATATCAAGAGGATCTTCTTCACCAAAATGTCAACAAGGGCAAAGTTATGAAACCTGATCAAGTCAAGTAGGATCTGGTTAGCAGACTGGGGGCAAAGGATTACCAAGTTGGAACTAAAAGGAGTCTAGCTTGATCTTTACATAAGGTATTCATTACCACATGTGGAATATATATAGATGTGGAATTGATACTGATCAAGTTTAGTTCAGGACTTTAATTTACAATCTGTCTAGGGAAGGTGCTTGTGTCTAGCTGAAAATCATGTTTATGGAACATCAGGCTATAATATTTCCTCCCATTTTTTTCTTTACTTTTTTGAAGAATTATTCCAATTTTAGCTGTTTGAGCTCATTTGATTCTCATTGTCCACTCTATCCCAATTTCTGGAGCCATAATCAAATGTTCTTCATCAAGGTTTTCTGGAGGCGGGCAAAACCCTCGAAGGCCTTAACGATCAGCCCGTTCATTGGATGGCTGAGAAAAAGGTAACCTGAGTTCCAAACTCGCAAACAAACTCTCATGTAACCTTAAATGATTTTTCAAAAGGTGGTAGCTTCATTAAAAGGAGGTCCAAACTCGAAAACAAACTCTCATGTAACCTTAAATGATTTTTCAAAAGGTGGTAGCTTCATTAAAAGGAGGGAGAGAACGATCTTTAAGCCCAAGGGGAAAGGAATCATCAACTACAATAAAATATTGAAATACACCAGATTTTTTTTATGAAACCATTGAGTAATACACCAAATGTAGCTCAATCAGACAAAGGTGATTATCTGAGGATATATATAGAGAGAGAGACAGAAAAGATCTCCTAAGTGTAGGAAACTTTTCACTACATGCACTTTCTAAAGAAGAAAAGTTGAGTCATTATCATAAAGGTGAGGGGTATTTTTGTAAAAAGTGAATAAAGTTAAAATCACTTTTACAAAAGTATCCTTCAATCTTTCTTTAAAAAGAGCGTGTAGAGTAGCCGCCCTCATATATCCAAATAACACTAATTTCTGCAGAAAACTGAATCATCATAAGAAAATACCTAAGGTGTCAAGCATGGGATGAAAAACCAAGGGTTCAGAAGTGTATAAAAGGGTTTGTAAAGTGCTGAACATAGACCTAAATGCTATCTGAAAGAGTTCACTGCCTCATTTTTTCCAATAAACCCAAGTAGGTAAATATAACATCTCCATAATGATCTTTTATTACCACCCCTCTCCAGCAGGTCCTGGATTTACTGAACTGTCATAAAAAATTAACTTATAATGGGTGATTTTGTTTTCAAAATGGCCTAATCTCTTTTATTGTTGGCAACATGGCCTAATCTCTTTTATTGTTGGCAAAATGGCCTAATCTCTTAATCTAGAAGTTCCCAAGATTTAAGATCCAATTAGCCATAAAAAATCAGCTCCATCCTTTGGCATTCAACCTGGAAAAAAGTTAACCAGTGATAATCTTGAATAGAAAAGGAATAGCATTATGATGATTTTTGTGAAAGGACTTCAAAACAGTATCTTCAATTTTCCTCACTCTATGTTTTCCTCTGAGATTTATCTCACTTCTTGAATAAGTTTGTTACCCATGGTGTATGCTTAGAAGTCTATTCTATTGCTTGAACTTCCTCCCCTTGGACAGATACAAAACCTCCACTTAAAATTGTAGACACTAGGTAAGCATTTGGATGATCGAGCTTAGAAAACCAAAGATTTTTAACGGAATTTAAAAATTGGTTTGGTGGGTTACAAATGTCTGTATTGACCAACCTTCTACAGCATCAACAGAAACTGTTGCTTTTGGACTTTGGAAGTGCCTCCTTCAAATGTTATTGTCTTTGACTGCAAAATTACGAAGTGGTACTACTATTATGATCTGTCAAACTCCTCCACAGGGAGTATGTAATAAAAAATACAGACAAAATCTTAAAGAAAAAGGCTTAAAAGGTCAAAAAAGTGCCATTCACAATGCACTGAGGTCAATACAGAGGACCAAGTGTCATGACATATACATCTAACGGATAAGGAATGACATTTCTCATGAGGCTAAAGTCTTTTCTCAGCTGGACTGTGGAAAATCATAGAAGATTCAAGACTCGGTTCAAGAAAATAAGGAAAGACTAGTCCTTTTCCTTTGCCATCGGCTGCTTTTACTAAGTGCTAACTCTGAAGTGGACAGATTACATAATGAGCAGGTTTTTTTTTTTTTTTTTTTTTTTTTGTCCTTCCTTTCCCCTCTCCTTTTGAGATACTCATTTTACTTTCAGAAGGATGAAAATAACCCTCCTGTCCTGTAATTCATCAAGGTATAATCAGGTCCTATCTGCCAAGCCGTCCTAGAAGCTAAGTTAAGAGCGTTGGAAATAATTATCAAATAGTAGGTCTCAAACGTTGAAAGTTAGATGGGGAACAAGTCTGTGAACGCTGTGAATGAAATCAGTCAAATCAGTACAAGTAAGAGTATATTAAAAACCAGTAATGAAATCATTGGCATCAGTATAAGTAAGACAACAAGTAGCATAAGACATAAAAAGCAACCAGTTCAATGAAAGTAACAGGCAGTGTGGACAAACCGAATGCCCTCTAGCCCATTACATACAAAATAATGCAATTATGGGGGCACATAAAAGTTCAAATAGCAAAACAAGTTCCAAACTTGGCCAAACTTTACATACGTCGAGGCATAAGCAAGAAAACCATGCAAACAGGCACTCTATGAGCTGAGGGAGGGAAATTTCTCCTCTTACAACAAATGATCCAAATTAAATATCAAAATAAAAATCAAGTCAACACCTAAAATTTGCATTTTCCTGAAGCCTCTACCACTTCTGTATTTCACAAAGCCACTGCGACTTTTTTGTCGCTCGTGAAATGAGGAGACGGCACAAAAAAGTGTGCACAGAAATAACGATTGCGACTCTATCCGCAAGATCGGAGAAAGCCCTGCTTCATAAAGCGGTCCAGATCCTCACTATTGATCCTCGAAAAAAGGCGACAAACATGCACCATAAAGAAAATTGGATAATTCGGAAAAGAGGTTCAAACAGGCAGAAGTAGAAAATGGAACCTGCTGATTGGAGGAAACAGTGAAAATGTTGGACATCTTAACCGTTAGATAAGCGCCAATCCTTTTTAGGAGCTGAACCAGCTCCTCTTTGGAAGCATCGGCCATGGCTACGACACTGAAGCGAGAGACTGTGTAGAAAAACCCTAGATGTCAGGAAGTTGACATTTTTTAGGATCTCGATTTCAGAAATCCACAGGCTACAACTAGAAGACGGAGCAGAAAGAAGGAGACTTTTAGAAATCAGAACCAGATGGACAAGTCGCCACTCACGTGAGCCATCCCCGTAGGCACCGTCTCACGAACATTCTTAAAGTAGGACATGGCCAACTCAGTCACGTGAGTGAATTGGGAAATTCAACCTACTTGGCTCCTCCTTCCTAATGATGACAAAAAAAAAAAAAAAAAAAAAAAAAAACTCGAAATATGTATTTAAACTTTATCATTTTATTTTATATTATACATGCTATTACAAAGGAAACTTTTGCGCTATGAGAAGAGCTTTTTAATTTTAATCTTTCATAATAAAGGGGCAAGCTCCATACCTGTAAATCCTGCCCTCTCTCGTCACCTTACAACGAGGTTAGCTTTTTAATCCCATTTAACTTTTTAAATTAATTTTAATTTTTTTTTTTTATGGCTTTGTATAAGAATAAAAAAGTTCGTCGAGTAACTCACTAACTCTCCTACAGCAACAGATGCCTGATCTCTAATCACGAGAATGAAGACATTCATAATTGCGCCTAGCGTAAGGTGAAAAATTGTAGCTCCAATGCTTAATTTTCAATCCATCGCCAAAAAAGATTATCTGCTATGGTCGGTTAATTTTAACTTATCCGAGGATTAACCCAAGACTGATAATAATCTCCAAATACCTTCAGAGAAGTCCTCGATTCCTTTGATTCAGAAGGGCATGCATGCCTCTACAATATTCGAGAATTACGAAACATCACTAATTTACAGCTCGAGATGAAGATGAGCCTGATCACAATCCCTTCAAAGAGTCGCTGTCGGGGATCTCGGTCTCGCCGAGGGAGGGACTCGATGGCAGCTTCTCGATTCTGTGGCCGCTTCCGTTGCAGAGAAGCTCCTTCTCTAAATGCAAGCAGTAGCTATCGAATACGCGGGAGGTCACCGTGACACCAAAATCCAGCAAGCATAAGAGCTCCAACTCCAGCTTGTTCAGCTCGGAATTCGTCACTCCACCAACCCTGGCGTAAAATGCGTTATTGTAGTGCCTGTAAGGCTACCAGAAACCCAATTAGCGGGGATAAAGCAAGTTGGAACAGAAGGCAGAGAACTTTTGAACTATTTCAGATTTTTTTAGGGAAGCTAGATAATGCAGCTGATGAAGATAATATATATATATATATATATATATGGGTGCTTGCGGATTTAAGGGTGGAGCATTTTTCTCTCCGCGAATCAGTCGTATCGGCTGACAACATTTATTTTGGCAGCAGGCAGAAGCCGACTCAAAGAGTCATAATTTCAGGGACACTCGTTGAGATTTCATCAGAGCTCTCTGTTTGAGAGTTCGAATCTATACTTTGGGAAGAGAATAATGCAGTTGGAAATTGCCGTTCATATGGTAAAAATCCATAATCCCCTCACTGGCTCAACTGTCAAATGACAGAACTTTGCCAGCCAAAGGGACATCACGAAGGACCTTCTGTTCTGCCCGATATTCTCTTTCCAGAAGTAATTGAAGAAATCCGAAGTAATTCGTCGTATAGGAAGGACAAAGCGAAAACGAGGGATGAAGATAGCGGTCTTACTCGTCGTCAAGAACCTTGGATGCGACCATGATGCTGGTGACGAGCAGGCGGTGAACATTGAGAGAGAAGAGAAGAGAGTCCGGGTGACGGTGGAGGAGCTGGTCTATGTACACGAAACCCACCACAAAGCAGGAGGGACTACAGTTGGTGTACCGGTAAATTCTCTCCAGATACTTGCTGACGCTGATGCTCGGCGCCCGCGCCCCCTGGAAGACGTTCAGCCCTTTCCCCGTCACCACCGAGTCCGACTCCAAGAGCCGGTCGTTCCGATTCACCCGTCGCTCCAGCACCTGAGACAGCACCGTCACCACTCGCGGCGTCGTCGCCTCGCTCTCCTCGTCCCCGCCTCCGTTCAGCATCTACCCCCTGCCACTTGGCGATGCCCCCCCCACTAAACCAACAAAATAGAAGAGAAGAGAAGCTGACAATGCTTTCGGTGGTGGGAATTGCGCCCGTTCAACGTTATCGGCTTGGATTCTTTGGCCTCTCGTCGACGATTGGCCCACACACCCTCCACACGTCTGCTCCAGAAATAAATAAAACGGTAACAAAACAAGCAAATAGGAGAGAAAAAAGACACCATGTTAAAAGTTATGTACGAGAAATACTCAAAACCCTGACGAAATGCTCTTGCAAAGAGGAGTCACAGCCTCCCAGGCTCACAGCTGAGAGGGGCCGAGAGAGTTTATCCCTCTTTTCTAAAGTAGAAATCAGATGAATTTAAGCCAATGATGAGAATGAAACTGAGACTTTCATCATTTTCTATCAGTATTTACATATTACACGATATTATTCAATATATATGTCCAAGAATCTGTTATTTACACGACCACCCAGAAATGGAATTCCCAACACCATAACATCCACACTTCCGCCTTCAATCAGCCACTCATCGCGCTCATTACATTTCATTTCCCACCCACCTTAAACAAATATTGGTTAATAAAAGCTCTTCACGGTAGAATAAAAGAATAGGCGCAAGCACACCTGCATGTTAGTAGAGATGGATCAATACAGGGAACGGAAAAGTACGAAGCATTGCACATACTGCTACCAAAGCAACTTTTACTCGAGAAACAGCAGATTCAGCTGAAAACAAATTAGAGATACTTGACTGAATGGCTAAATTCAGTAATCCCTCAAGCGTTTACCTCAGTCCAGTATGTTATCTCCATCTTCAAAGTGGTTCTCCATCTTCAGATGCTCTCTGCTATTTACAAACTCAAGCAGGCCCTCAGGGCTCTCTATGTTATTTACATGCTCGAGCTGAGTCTTCAGGTTTGGGCTGTCCCCGCTATTTACAAAGCCCTCTATCAACTGGGGTGAGAATTGCAATCCCCAACCATTTTCTTCAACTGCTGCACTACCATCAGACATTCCATCAAGAGTGCTGCAGCTGCTTCTACCAGCAGTCTTCCACTCTTCTAGGAAACAAGACCTCTGATGCACCGACGGCAGATTTCCATTGCCATCGGTAGAAGCAGGCATCCTGTTTTGTACAAACAATGGTTTACATAATCATAGTTTTCCAAAAATCAACTAACAATTGTATAGAGAACCATGGTTTACAATATTATGCTGCTCTATAATCACCAAAGTCCAATATCTAGATATGCCTGCATACAAACAATATTCAGAGAAGAAACAAAACACAAAAGATTAATAAAAAATCTTGAAGAAACATTTTTGCACATATTTTCAACGCAAGGTTAAAGAGGTAAAAATGTTTAAAAAGGCTAAGGCATAAGCAACCTCTGCGAAACATCAACAAAGAGTTGGACAGATTTTAACTGATGGACAATGAACTGCACCTTGATTCTTGCAATTTAGGTGTTTCGACATAGTCAAAGACTGGAATCAAATCCTTTGTCCTAGCTTCAACCACACGGGTTTGGAGCTTTTCAATTTCGACTTCACCCGTATTTTCAACATCATTCCAGGACTTGTCATCGTCCATCATCATCACATGGAAATATATCTGACAATGTTACAAAATCACATCAAGTGAAAAACTAGGAATATAATGGCTAATAACTCTTACAGATAGATTTCTGTTTCAAATGTTAACATAACTAACACAGAACACTCTGTACAAAGATATGTACCTCAGATTTTGCCCATAGAGGGATCCAAGTTGGATGCATCTGCAATTCCGCCTCTGAAATATACAAGTGATGTTTCTCTTCCACACTCTGCTTTGCACTTATAACACTTCCATTATTTGTAGGATGGACAGAAGTGCCTTTCCGACTCCCTTTTGCAAATAGCTTCCCATTATCACCAACCCCATGTTCACCATAAATATCAATGTTATCCTCCCGTTCCCTCCTAGCCTTTCTTTGGCAAACATCCCATTTCTGAACAGCCTCAACTACTAATCTCACATCATCATCATGTGTTGCTCCGTAAGAAGCAGTCCCCAACCCAGAAATCTCTCCAGATCCTATTTCAGATGATAGCCGCAGTACATACTGTATAATGGAACCTGAAGGAGAGAACACAAGAAGGTGGTGCTTCATCCTCATAGATGAACTTCCAGAGTACATTTCACAACCCTTGCTGTTATGGAAGGCTGATGCAATTGCCCCGGAAAGAGCACTTACCCTTCCAGTAGCAGCGGCTGCTGCACCATTTACAGTGCCACGCCACCCATTACTTCCATTTTTTATTCTGCTAACCACAGATAGTGTAACAGGGGGTGCTGCTGGACAGAAACTCTGGTTATTGAGCTTTGAAGAAGCCAAACGAGGTGGCCAGCGGACAGAATGACTATTGGAAGACAATCCAAAGCTGCTATAGGCAAAGCAAGGCCCAACATTGGGAAGGGCCCCTCCAAAAGAGGAAAGTGCAAACAAATGACTTGTTCCCCGTGAAGAACTGATCATTATCCACTGGCTGTCATCACTGAAACTGATGTCCTGTATAACCTGCACGTGGCAAATAATATTAACTGCAAAGAGATGCACCGACTGCTTGTCTTCTTTTAGTGTTAGTGAGTGATAGAGAGGCGGAGTAAGAGAAACAGACAGCAGAAAAGCTAATACCGCATTTGTCAGTCCACGTTGCAGCCTATACAGATGAACGTAAGAACCACTTGGGTCAAACTCGGAAGAATCCCCAAGAGGCGAAGGCATGATTTGGAATACGTTAATGTTATGACCTTGAACTGAAGCTGTTACCAAAAGCGTGCCACTTGGATCAAAGCATAATGCTGAAATGTGACTTCTATGAGCCCTGAACTGAGTAACTACGGATTTGGAAACAATGTCTCTCACAATGACCTGGCAACATAGATCCATTTAGAAAAATGAAACCAAACACAAATAAGACAGAGAAAAAGAAAGAAAAAGTGCATCAAATACGAAAGAAGCACGTGCATCAACCCTTTGATATGAAAATCATGATCACGTGCTTCTGCAAATATGAGATAATTACTGGAGAATGGTCATTGTCTTATAATTCGTTCAGCAAACATTATACCTCACATTCATAAATTTTTTTTTAAATTCTAAATATCTTTATGAGAGGAAATTCAAAGAATTCTTAATTTACAAATAAATTGAAACCAAACACCATAGGAACATTGGCTAGTCAACAAGTTTAGATGCCACACCATTCCAACATCATCCATATCTGGCAAGTGACCATTGCTAATCGCACTAGTTTTCCAGCCAGAGTTGCCCATCCTGGGAGAATTATTGCCTTCAGGTAATAGCTCCGAGCAATACCTAGATAACTTTCTATATCCCATGTCTCCAAGGGTCACAATGCCAGCAGCAAGCTGTTTGCTCGATTCCTTGGCATAATGTGCGACCAAGCTTCCATTTGATGGAGAGGAGGTAAAAGTCATTGCACGGATCAAATGTTGTGGACTGACACGACCAGTGGCTGAAACAGCCACAGGACTTCCACTATAAGCCAACCATCGATCTCCTACTGCTAATGGTCCATAGCCAATACCTCCAGAACCAGGTGATCCCATGACTATAGGATGAGTAAGAATTGTATATTCTTTCTCCAATGTGCCAGCATCTAAGCAATGTATCTGCAAAATTTACAAACTCTGTTAAGCTTATCAATCAAACATATTCCAGGAAAGAGGACAATAAATCAGAGTCACATAGTTGCACAGTAAGTAAAAAGAAGGGATCAGTTTCTGCTTCAGGTCTCAGGCTCTAGTGCGAAGTATAAAGATATTAGAGGGAGATCTTGTGCGTCTAGTGTGAGGTCTCTGTTTCAAGTCTCACGAAGGAAAGGAGTCCAACATTTTAAGTGGAAAATATAAACAAAGAAAGTATCAGTAACTTTTTGAAAGTGTCATAAGACTCTTGTGGATCTCAGGTTTCTAAGACATGTCCACCCCAAAATTCGTGACGTTTCTTAGGGTAATATATTATGCAGGGGGCATGTCAATCTTACCTAATACGTGAATCGCATTGAATAACCAGCTATGAGTTCTATTTTCTGTAGCAAAATAGTAAAACTCTAGCTGGCACATCTAGAGACTACCCATCAATGAGACATTTGTTAACAGCAACAGTTAAAGTCTGGCTAGCAAAAGCAGAAACTAACCAGCAGTTAATTACATTTATGACATAAGAATTAAATGTTTAATGTCTGCTGTGGGCCCCAAATAGGTAAGTCACCGTGCCTAAGACAAGTTAGATAGTAGAGCCAAACTTCATGCTTTCCACCAAGGATTCATCATTTTCTGGGACTCTCCATCGGAGGCAGGCTTTGGATTCGAAGTGACTAAAGCATGACCATTGAATGGGTTCCAGGAGCTTCAATGAAATTTGTCAATTTATCCACTCAATTTGCTGTTTCTGGAATAAAGTTCCTTGGTTAGCCTATTCATTGACTAAACAAGAGCTTTCCCTTTGATTTCTCGTTTTAATGTGTCCACCCCCTGTTTAGCTTGCCATAATTTTGTTTTTCTGCCGTCAGAAGTGCATAGGCCTTTTCAGAAAAACAAAAAGCCTAAACAAGGGGTTTCCCTTGAATTTCTCATTGTAATGGGTCCCCCTCCAGTTTGGTTTGCTGCAATTTTGTTCTTCAACTTTTGCCTGAACAAAATTTGCCTTTCTCTAAGAAAAAATGCTAAGATAAGGTAAAAAGAGTAATAATCAACACAGCACATCAGCATTGATTCACAAGCAACGAGATGCAATCAAAGACATGCCATTCAGTGTCTAGTTACTAACTGTTTCGCCTTGGCTTCGGCATTGGGTTACAAAATAAAATCTACATTTTGGGGAAAAAAAGGAAAAAATTACAATAAATATCTATCTTGACCACATATTATGCAACTTCTATGTTAATCAAACTCATCAGAGAGCTGCACAAGATACATACCTGAGCGGCTTGGGAAATGGCTACAACTCGGGAACTGCACCTTATAGAGTAAATAGCACTTCTGAACTTTAAGATATGAACATAAGAATGTGACTTCAGAGAATAGAACCTGACAACTGTTGGCACAAAATTGCCATTTCCCAACTCATTGCAAATGTTTGTATTTCCATTACATGGAGAACCAAATCCATCTTGAAGACCACTGCCTCCAGGAGTACTGTCTCCAGCAACAACCAATAATGGGCGAACATCAACAAACTTGTCTGCTGATTTTTTTTGTACAAGTAGCTTCTTTTGCATTTGCAGAAAAGAAACAGGTCCATCATGCCTGGACACAAGCTCGCGGACATCATTAGCCTCCTCAACATCCCATACTTGGAAACCAGATCTGTAACCTAGCAGCAGAACTTCTCGAACAATATCCCCTTCACACTCCAACTTATCAAAGCCGGCCCATTGAACCTTTTACATTTTCGGTGACAAACAGTTAGTATAAGACTAGAATGCTTCTCGAGGCAACAGTAAAGTTAAATCCATCAAGATATATCATTGTTTTGGCAAATATTTATGTTCTTCCCTCTTAACATATGTGATACAAGAAAAATTCAAAATATTTTTAAATCATGAAAACAAGCAGCCAGGCAGTGCTCAACATAACTAAGCAAATCTATAGCCACTACATAAAGCAAATTGCACAATATTTGAAATAAAAATTACTCGTTTTATTAACACCCATGTGGATATAAGAATGTCGGTGCACAGAAAATGTCTTGAGAATGGTATAGCTACCATTCCAAACAAGACTCCCTTCAATTAATCATTCTCAAACTGAACATAGATACCAAATTTTGCCAGATTTTCACAAGTTATAAATTGGCTATGATCTGATCCTACATAAAATGGCAGTGAGGATTTGAGCTTTCGTTTTAGCTGATTAATTGATTACATGGCTAGGCATATCCAAGACAGCATTCTTTCCATGTAACATGAAGAGTTGAATGTGGCATTGGCCCCAGGACAACAAGTGAAAGGAGGTGGTTTTCAAAAATGAGATCTCAGGTTAAGTCAGGACCTAAGTTGATGCCTGTTCTGACCTTTAGAAGAAAACAGCTAATGTCAGTCTAATGGTTAAAAGTCAAGATCAAGTACATTAATTTGTCTTCCACACCCCAAACCATCAGGATTTCTCATTGAGTAAAACGTGCCAAGCCATCCACTGCTTAGTATCAGTCAAAATTCCTTAGTTAAAGGTATAGAGCGAGAAAGATATCCACCTTGATCGCATGAAGTTATTTACCAAATTTAGTTAGATCAAAATTAAAATGCATAGCATAAACATTCCACATGAACAGAAACGACTCGGAGAAAAGGCAAATCTTCATCAGCAAAACGACAAGTACTTTCTAGGTTCAGGTATACTCATCGCGCCCACCTTTGTATTTTGAAGGCGCTTGACTGTGCTCATTGTCAGTCAAGTAACAATAATAGCTGTTTAAGTATTCAACAATTTCTAACATAGATAATTGATTGTTTCAAGTCCAACCATCTTAAAATAAATTGTTCGTGGCCAAAAAAGGAAAAAGTACGCTTCTGAGTTACCTGGTCTCTACTTAAATCACCGTCCCGATCCGAGATGGAAGATGCTACGGATGCAGAAACAGACCGAACTGTCGAAGCAACGCTCGATGCACCAGAAGAGACGATCTTCAAATAGTTCCGAATAGATGTTGGAAAGAAACCGTTATTACGACCGGCGGAAGATGACCGCGGAACGCCTCCCTGAGGTTTTGCTCCATCGTTTCTCATATCCCCAGACCCAAAAAACGCCGGAAACGTGAAATGAAATAACGCCTGCTTGTCGAAACTCTCTTCTAATCATAACCTCAGGCTGCTCCAGTCAAGCTACACAAAAGACAAGGAACAGCCCGCCCTTGAAAGAAAATTTCAAGTCACCAATCTTTCCATGTGAAATTGAAGAAATCGGGTGAGATTAGAAGCTCGGGAAAACTCAAATCCAATCAATCCCAGTAACCTCCGCTTCCTGTTTCTTCAAAACTTCGCCGTCAAAATTCCTCGGAATACGAACTAAACAACAGCAGCAATAATTTCAACCACAACAACAAGAATGTTTAAGCTCCTCCCCTTCTTCCAAATTAAATTACTTCAGGAAACAAAAAGGAAAGTTGCTGGACAGATAGAAAGAATAAACAATACTCGTTCTTTATAATTTCCACAAATAAATTCCTAAAGGAATTCTTTTTCGTTCTCGTCCTACTTCAATCCTACCCAACAAAGAATAAACAATATCCAATACCAGCTTTACACAGTTTTCCCTTGACGTTTCCACACTCTTCGAATTTCTTCCAATTTTAGAACCCTAAAACACGAACCAAGAATCTCCCATAAAGCTTTCCAGCTTTCTCTTTCCGCCTTTCTTTCCTCGTGCAAATATCAAAACCGATCCTTCTCAGAAGCCATAGGAAAGGGATTTCAAAGTTAAAACTAAGCGAGCAGATCCCATCTGGAGAAGAAACGATCGCTTTTGCGATCGGATAATGAACGCGCGGAATAAAACTAATAAAAAAAAAAAAAAAACACCTCCCCTCACGTCTCTCCTCCTTTTTGATCTGCGGGCGTTTACGTTTTGAACAGAGCAGCTCTACGCGTCAAAGAATTTCACCCCCGTTGAGGCACCTTGCAGCCAGAGGGTCTCCACGTAATCGCAAAAAATTTAATACCAGGGGCGTTTCCCAAATAAAACCGCTCCAAGGACTAAAATCTAAAAAAACCCGAAATGTTGTATCCGTCGGTTGAGTTGTCGAGACGTAGGGAATCCGAGGGAGTCTGACGGTCGTGGATTATCGCTGACAATTTCTCCTCAACCTCTCGTTCTTTCCAGTTCCCCTCTGACGATATCTCGTGATCCAATCTCCCGCGAGATAGATGATACTCTCCACTCCAGTGGCCCCGGGATATATAGGGAGTTAATAGTAAATATTTGGTAATTATCAGCATTTAAGTCAGCTAATTTGTTTCCATCGAAGAGAGACCAGATTTCTTCTCTTTCTGCGCGCTTCTTCTCCGACCCTCTCACTTCACTTCCGTTCCATGTTTCCAAACTTTCGAGTCTTTAAAAATTAACTGTAGCTAACCGCGAGTGCGCCAAATCGCGTCGAACCGCGCGACTGACTGATACAATCTGATAACATCAATAATTCAGAAAATTCGAGTTCCGAATTCGACCCAGAAATCGGAAAAAACAAAAAAATAAAAACACTGAACAAACCCGCGACGTGAAATTTCTCGCTTCGTCTTCCTTTTCAATCGCCCGACGCATGTGCGCTGCACCAACACTGCCCCAAAAAGGGTAAAAAGAAGCTGAGACACAAGGACGCCTTTATCTGAGTTGAAAGCGGTCTACAGAGAGAGAGAGAGAGAGAGAGAGAGAGAGAGAGAGAGTCTGGAAGTGTGGGTCCAGGTAAGCGACGCCATTAAAATGATTGAAATCTTTCCCGTTTCGGAGATGAATCGAACTGATCCCCAACTGAACGGAAATGATTTGGACGAGAATGATGAATCGTCGGCATAGTACGATGAGCATAGAACAACTGCGGCCTGCGGGGGTCGGAAGTCGGAAGTTACAATTTACTACCCGCGGAAGCAGCGAAACAGTTGTTTTATTTTTATCCGAGTTATTATTATTACACACGTCTCGCGGAACGAAAACTTTGTTGTCCGATGATGGCCGACCCGACTCGGGCCGCCGACGATCCAGAGTCCGAAACCGAAGACGAAAGAAACGGGATTCAATTTAAGGATGCGAGTATCTCGGGAGAGGACAATTGACAGAGAAACCGAGGTAATCACTGCCGTAATCCTGGTGTTTCTGGTGCGTGAACGAGATCTTTATCTTCGAGGAGGAGACACCGGGAAGACGGTGTTCGAGACAGGCGTCATCTGCAAAGAGGTGCCACTTGGTAGACTCGTGATCGTCGTTACGGCGAGAGGTGCATTGATCGGCCACATGAGGAAGGACATTTTCGTGACAATGGCGTCTTCTGTTTCTTGTGAAAAATTGCAGGGAAAAAAAAAAAGAAAAAAGGTCGGTGAGGTCCCCCCGCGGGTGACGGCTCCGGGCTCCCGAATTCTCTTTCGTTCAACTACAAAAACCAAACGGGAAAGGATTCCGGAAATCTGCAGCACCCAATCTTAATTCTTAACAAGAACTAATGACGATTTTTAATTTTTTAATATCTTATATTGCACGACTTAGCATATCCTTAATAATTAATGCAACCGCTTTGGGTAGAAATGTAATGTTGTAAACTAGTAACGATGTATCTCATACTTCATAATTATTAAAAATTCTAATAAGTTTTATATTTCTGAAATACACTTCCTCGTCGGTTGTCAACGTATTATAAATCATCGAGTTAGGTAAAATTTAAAACATGCAATAGGAAGTGTAAACCGGTAATTAATTACTACTATTTGGTACTGAAATGTATATTAATAGCTTTAAAATACGTCACAGGATAGAGAAATATTTCAGGTCCGGCCATCCTTGGTAGGAAGAGATATTTATGAGTACTTGATGAGGTATGGTGATAAATACGGAGTAAGATGACATGAATTGGACGGCGGAAAGTGGGTGGCAGTTGGAGCTTGGGGGCCTTGGGCAGGAACGGCATATGCTTTGGTTCACAACCATAAATACCTAGAATATACCTAATTCTATTTTTTGGTAGGACCCCCACGTCTCTTGGTTGAGTCACGGAAGAAGGCACTGTTCTTGCACACAAATACTAGAAACTTACATCTAAAATTATCTAGATTACTATTCTGCTACGTCTATAACAGCGTTACCGTTACGAACCCGGCCACCCACATAAATGTTCGTTGTGAACTTATTAAAATTAATTAATGAAAAAAATAAAAATAAAACTCATAAATTTCGTTCGTAACAGAGGGTCAGGGTGGGTCCTAAGGGGCACGTGTGGCCCCGTGAGAGCAGGGTGTCGCCCAGCCAGGGGTGCGCCTTGGTGCAGCAAATTTGGGCCCTCAAGAATCATGATCTAGAGTCACACACGAAAGAAAAAAGAAAGAAGAAGACTGCCGAAATGGGACTTGCAGGAGCTGAGGGCCAAGGGTTTTCTGGCATCTCGCAAGACCCGTCTCCTCCCCCTGCTCGAATCAGGAGCCGGTGGGGCTATTCGGCCGCGATGACCCCGTCGTCGTCAGATATTAATCAAACACAGAAAAGACCTTCAGCTCTTCGATGTGAAGCATCGGGTCTACTTGCTTCGTCGTCGATTCCAGCTTCCACCTCGTCGAAGCTAATGCCGCCGTCTCCGTCGATAACCAGGGATTTGATCATATGTGATGGAGTTCTTCATCGGAGAGATCGTCGTTCAGGAGACGGAACATGGTTTCGATGTCGGGTAAGGAAATATACCCGCTTCCATCTTTGTCGTACTTCTCGAAAATCTGTCTCAGATATTTGGTGGAGTTTAGTCGGGGCACTGCCGTGAAAGAACCAGTCCACCGTTTACTACTTCTGCTTGGTCGTTTGAACTGGGAAGAGACGGGAGGTCGGGAATCCACGTACAGACCCAGGCAGTTCCCCATTAATTCTGCATACGAAGAAATTAAAGAGATAAGTAGTTGAGAGGATTACAAAATAATTCTAAGAATTTGAAGAATTTGTGGATTCCGATTCTATTATTCCTCTAATTCTATATCCATAATAAAAAAAAATTATAGCTTCAAGCTGGACATGGAAAGAGTATAAATTTAGGGTTTTTGCGTAGGCGACATAATTTAGGTTAATATGGCCGGGATAGGTTAATATGGCGTGGCAGGCCGATTCCTCTGCCGGTTCCGGACGGAGTCATCCTAATAGAGGCGAATCGGGATCTTCTGACGTGGCATTTTAATGACGTGGCATTTTAATGACGTGTCTTGGGTCGTTAGAGTTCTTATTGTGTATGACGTGACACCTTGATAATGTGTTAGAGTCTTGATTGTGTGTGATGTGGCATTTTATAAGCTGGCTCGGATCTAGTCCATTAATTTGAATCAGCTTGATGGATGTTTGATCTTGGTTTTGACCAGAGTTAAAGTTTGACTCTTTGACCTAAAATTCAAGGTTGACTTATCATTTTGCGTAGGAGCATGATAAAATGTGTCTACATATGCCCCTTTGAAATATGTAGATTTCAGTTTTATGCTTATAATGTGCATATTTTGGATTTTGTTTGGTGTAAGATGCAAATTTACCTTTAGCTCTTTTTGTTTGCTTGAGAATAGACAGTTGGGCTATTTGGGTGAGTTGAAGCGAAGTAACTCAGTTGCATAATGATTAGTCTTCTGGGGTTCCGCTGTTTAGTTGTTTTCCTACGTTGCGCTTGAGGTTTTGAATCTTCGATCTGATCCATTGATAGGATCAAGGGATTTTTTTTGTCAGCCTTTATTCGGCTCTTAATATATTAGACGTCTCATCTTGGTTGGCTCGAGGTTGCCTTTATAAACGGACCCGGATCCGCTGGCCACAGCCAATTATGGCCAGTGTACGCAGGCCCAATGGCCCAGGTACGAGGTGCCGGTGCGGCGCTCCACCATGCGCGGATCCGGGTTTCAATCGGGTCGTTCAACAGACAAAAAAAAAAAAAAAATTTAAACCAATCAAAAATCCGGTTAGGCGCACATCCTGACACTTATCATCCTCTAACCCTATACTACGTATAGTTACAACTTTGTACCATCCTTTGCACAATTCTATACCATTGGAGCATTTTTTTTGTGTGGTCTAACAACCCTTTACTACAATTAGTAACAACTTTGTACCAGCCTTTGGATAACTATATACCATTACAATATTTTTTTTTTTCTTGTCTAATTTTTTGGTGGTCTAACAATTATATACTACGTATAGTTACAACTCTGTACTATCCTTTGCACAACTCTATACCAGTGGCATTGAGAGTGGGAGTAGCATGAACAACGTTCATCCTCGGCGCCGCCGTAAGAGGTCTTAGAGTTGTACTTGGGCCACTTGGGTGAGTTTCTTTGATTCACCTTGGTCTCGCTTTTTTTCTTTATTTTTATTTTTGACAAAAATATTTTTGTATGTAGAGTCCTTCTAGGAGAATGTTTATTGTAGGGATTCTGTCCCGGGTAGGGGTGTAAACGGGTAATAATCGAAACGGGTAAGGGTTATTCCGTTACCCGTTTCGATTAGTCCTACCTGTATTCCGTCACCCGTTTCGCCCGATTGAAAATAATCCATTCCGTCACCTGAATTTTTTACCCGATTACCCGTGGGTAATCGGGTAGGTAAATGGAGACCAGTGATCTAAACACAAAACAAAAATAGATAAATACAGAAAAACAGTCACCGACAACAATTTTCGATCACTTCATAAAAAAAAATGCGACGACACGACCGACAACTTCAAAAACGATTATTAGTAGATTACAATCAAAAGAGGAAAAGGAGAAGAAGCAACCGACCCAAAATAAAGGCCTTGGGCTTCGTCCGAGACCGCCGAGAAGATGTCCTAGTCGCCCCGTCCCAACGAGCAACGAGCGCGAGAGAAAAAACACTACGAGAGACTTGTCAGAAAAATAAAAGCCGACGAAGTTAGGGTTTTTTTTCTTTTTCTTCCCGGTCTTTTTTCTTCTACTGCAGAGGAGGGGAAAGGCATCAAGAGCAGAGAGGCATCCGGGGAGGCGTCGGCCATGTTGGTGGGGAAAAAATGGAAAGAGGGGGAGCTGAGGAAGATAAAGAGGGGGAGTTGGGGAAGAGAAAGAGGGAAAGAGGGGGAGTCGGGAGAGACGGGGAGTCTGGAGAGGGGGGGAGTCGGGAGAGAGGGGGAGTCGGGAGAGAGAGGGGGAGTCAGGAGAGAGAGGAGGAGTCAGGAGAGAGAGAGAGGGGGAGTCGGGGAAAGAAATTAATAAAGATATATGTAATATGAATAAGGGCATACAGTTTTAAAAATCTACTAAATTGTGATTCGGGTAATCGGGTAAAAATACCCATTATCCATATCCGTTTCGATTAAGAGGCGGGCCATCCGATTACCATTCGGGTAAGCGGGTAATCAGGGGTAAAACTGCCACCCTTAGTCTCGAAAAAGGTCGCCTAAGCATAGGAGCCACTATGTTACATTTATTATTTTGAGTATTAGTGCCGTTGTCTAAGTCCCCCACTCCGAAATTTAGTCTGCCTCAAAACTCCTGAATGCGCACCCGATCCTAGTAATGCTGTTGTTACGGCAGTGGTTCCGATCAGCACGGCCTTGTATGTTGTGCGACCTTTGAATAATTCGTTTCTTAATTCTTATTCTAATAATAGACGCAATCAAGTCTACGGCAGCTGCAGCTGATTACTTTGTTGTATTTTTTACTAATTAATAAATTAATAATATTAACAGTCCATATTTAAGTTTTCTATAATATATAACGTATGTTTTATTGTTTTATAGAATTTGAATTATGTCCAATAATATATTAAATTTGTTCCGGTTTATTTTATTAACTTCTTTACTTTTTAACAAGGTTTTAATTCCGAGACCCTGTTCATTCGCCACGTAAGGCTTTTTGGTGTGAAGGACAGAAGAAGGTCTTTCGGCTGCGTTAGCCAATAATGTGTCGAAGACCCACAACAAGCCACATGCTTTTTTGTTGCGCTTTTTCGTCTTTTTCCGACCCAAACGAGGCGATTAGCCATCACCGACCCAAACAAGAGATTAGCCATCACCGACCCAGACGGAATGTCCTAGGCGGGGCGAGTCCAGATGGACCAGATCTGGATCTGTTCATGCAACCGCGCGAATTGTATAATTGACGGTTTGTCGTACGCGTGTTTAACCAAAACGTCTAAACCTGACTGACTCGCCGGGTCAGTGACCAGGTCCGAGTCATATGTTTTCGGATCGGGTCTGCCCTGGGATGCTCATGAAGAGCGAACCCAGCTGCATGCAGTGCACTGAAATGTGTGCCGCTTTTGACGTTTGTGTTTCTCGTAAGCGGATCAAGATTCAAGACTCGGACCCGTCGTTATCGAGCGATGAAAAGACTGCGAGGATCGGCTCTCGTCTACACTCTACACTGATCCGATTCCGATTCATCAAACTTCCGGAGTCGTGCCTAGAGGTATGACTCGCCGTGCGACTCACACACAGGCGATCGCGGACGTGTACGGGGCGCTCGTGCGACATGTGCGGGTTCGGAGTGCGACCGACGCACGCGAAGTGCACACCGAAATCAGATTCCGGGACAACGGAAGGAAGTAGCCGACGACGCCAGTGAGCCAAGCAACAGACGATGCAAAAGCGCCTTTTCTCCATCTTAGCTCCCTCTCCCTTAGGCCTTTCGCGGATTGCTTCGCAGGACCTCACCGGAGATAAATGAGAGATTTATAAGGCGTACTCCCGAGACTGTACGAGGATGGAATCTATACTTGCGCGAGCGTTGGAATACACGCTGAAGTACTGGCTCAGATCCTTCTCTAGAGATCAGTTCAGACTCCAAGGACGGACCGTCCAGCTCTCCAATCTCGGTAGGTCAATGTACACTAGGGAAAAATTTATGTTTCATTTGTTATTAGTGAATTATTGCGGGAAGTGAACGGGGTTGGAGAAAAATGCGCGCTTACTGTGTCCATTTTTACTGTTTTAGACATTAACGGAGATGCACTGCATGCCAGTCTGGGATTGCCCCCTGCACTCAACGTTGCTGCGGCTAAGGTTGGGAAATTGGAGATAAAGGTAATCTAATAAGTCATGTTGCTTTCTCCTTCTCTTTGGTAAATTAAATTGTTGATTGTTCGGTTTTAGGTTACATTCATCTTTTGGACATTTCTTTGACTGATAAATAAATCTCTGGAAAAAAAAATGGACAATTTGGAAAACCGGATTTACAGTTTGAATTGTTGTGTCACTCTGATTCACCTTCATTTTAGTTATTCTTTAGATACATGTGATCTTGGTCAGTTCTGCGTTCTCTTTTAGTTGTCTTTGAATGACGAAGTATTTCTAGGGTCAATGAACGATAAGATTAGGATAAACTCTAACCCATAAATGCTATAATTGTTTCTCTTTCACTGTGCCTCAGCTCCCTTATGTTTCGAATGTACAAGTGGAGCCAGTTGTTGTTCAAATCGACACACTAGATTTGGTTTTGGAAGAAAAATCTGATAAGGATTCAAGCCGGAACTCGAATAGGTATCATAAGAATTCCAAGGCTTAAGAAATGTTTTACAAGCTGGTTCTTTGTAATCTTTGTTGAATCTTTTCTTTTCATACCTACCAACATCTGATTTATCTTTTTCTTTTGACTCAATGTTTAGTAACCAATCATCAACAAGCTCCGGGAAAGGCAGTGGCTATGGCTTTGCAGATAAGGTGACATCAAATTGTGTTTGACTGTGGCACATTTTTTCCTATTCATTTTTATGTTTCTCAATCAAATTGCACTTGGAAAAATTATTTTATTCTTTTTGTCCTCGGCATTATCTTGATCCAATCTAACTAAATGTATGGAACAATGACCATATAGAGAATGCAGTGTTTTGATGCATTGATGATATTAATTTTCTAAAACTAGAATATCGAAGAAGTGGTTTATGCTGCTAGAATTTACAGATAACTCTTTGACTATGGGATGAAATCATTATCTTTTACTGGTTTGCAGTTCATAATTATCCCATATCATGGTTTTCCAATTTGTGACTAGAAATCCTTTTCTGGTTTTTTCTCTTTGAGTGCTTGAATCTTCTTGGTTGAATGCCAGATTGCAGATGGAATGACTTTAGAAGTGGGTACTGTCAATCTTATGCTTGAAACGCGGGGAGGTGCTCAACAACACGGAGGGGCAACATGGTAACCTTGTTCCTCATATGGTTGTTTTGTCTGCTTTTCAGTTGTGGACATGCAAAAAGTCTCTTCTCTCTCTCCCTCTCTCTCTCACTCACTCGCTCTCTCTACAATGAAACAATGAAACTCTCATGCTGTACGACTGATGGTGAAATTAGTCTCTATGGTAATATGAATTACTTCACCTACTGCTTGCTGGTTCATAACTCCCACTTAAGATTGCATGTGAAATGTGGTTGCCGTTTGTTATATACATTTTAAGCTTCTCATTAAACTGCTACCTCTTGAATGCATATTCCTGTTCAGCGATTTCAGCATCTGGCTAAGATATATCCGATGTTTTACTCTTCAATCCAATGCTTTGTCAATAAAATGTTATTTGTTATTTAAGAATTTTACATTATACTGCCAATTTCTCACCTGGCTCAGGTTCCTGGACAATAGGATTCCTAGAATGTGACACGCTGTTTGTTTTTTAAAAGTTTTGTTGACAACATCTATGTGGGCTGCCCCTGAAATTCATGAGGTTGAATGGCACCCTGATTCTTAGTTTTCCTATATGCGCAGGGCATCACCACTAGCTTCAATTACAATACGCAAACTTTTACTTTACACAACTAATGAGAACTGGGAGGTATAACGTGATGATTTTCAGTATAATGTATAATTGGTGAGAAGTTATGTCTAAATTTATATTTATGTGAACTATTTAATTTGAAAAGGTTGTAAATCTTAAAGAAGCGAGGGACTTCTCCACCAACAAGAAGAACATCTATGTTTTCAAGGTAATCATTTTAGTCTTTAATTTTTCATCTGAAACCTTAATTCCTTTATAGTTCATATATTTCGGCTACTATGATAGTTGGCTTGATTAATGACTTTTTGCTCAGGTGTGGTTACTTCAGTAGCTTTTTTTCTTTTTGCTTTCTTTCTTGTTCTATGATAGTTGGCTTGATTAATGACTTTTTGCTCAGGTGTGGTTACTTCAGTAGCTATTTTTTTTTTTCTTTCTTTCTTGTTCCTTTCCAAAAAAGGTCGAAGGAGAGTTTTTTTCTTGGTCTTCAGACTAGTCTGAAGCACCAGAGACAATAGGTTATTATGGAGATAAGTTTGTTGTGAGGTGATCCTTTTCGATATCTTTACTGGTCATGCCCAAAACAGAATAAAGATTTATCCTCTCATAATCTGCTGAAAGCTGTGCACTACCACTACTTTTCCCTTAACTGAAGTTTGTATGTTACTACCTTGTCATGCTTCATAGCATCTTTATAACACTCTTCTGTTTTCTATGACTTCAGAAACTGGAATGGGAGTCTTTATCTGTCGATCTCTTGCCTCATCCAGATATGTTCACTGATGCACATTTGACTAGTTCTGGTACTGGTGAGAAGAAGCGGGATGATGATGGAGCTAAGCGGGTGTTTTTTGGTGGTGAACGATTTCTTGAAGGAATCTCAGGACAGGCTAATGTAATGTTATGAAGTTTTTTGAGTAAATATGAAAATCAAGCTGTCTTTTGTTTTACATATGAATTTTCCATTTTTACCTGGTGCCTTGGTATAATAGATTTTGATTTGATTTTTGCTCATTCTCAGATAACTGTGCAAAGAACTGAATTAAACAACCCGCTGGGGCTTGAGGTTCAGCTACATATTACAGAAGCTGTTTGTCCTGCATTGAGTGAACCAGGTGACTGAAACCTTACTTTTAATATGTCAAACTATAGCAACATGCATGAGCTGCGCATAATGGAGCATTATCCATGAAATTTTCTAGGTCTGCGAGCTTTCCTCCGCTTCTTAACCGGGTTGTATGTATGCCTGAATAGAGGATATGTTGATCCAAAGGCTCGGCAGGTGCATGATTTGTCTTTTAAGGTTTCATTTGCTTTTTGTTTTTGGGATTTGTGAGGAATGGTACCATTTCCGTTACTAAATTTCTGTCCTTTTCTCTTTAAAACCTTCCTTTGATGATTTCTCTGCATGTTTTTTATGAATTGCAACACAGCAGTGTTCTGAGGCGGCAGGACGTTCTCTTGTGTCCATCATTGTTGACCATATATTCCTATGCATAAAAGATTCTGGTCAGTAGTCCATTTTGTTAATTAGTCGATCTGGATTGCTTCCTCTAGGTTGATTATCTGTCAAACTTCTCTTTGTCAAAAGAGATTATTGTTGTCAATAACTTTTCACTGTTGCAGAATTTCAGCTGGATCTTTTGATGCAGTCACTCTTTTTTTCTCGGGTAATGGACAATGCATGATCAATATTAATTCTTTCATCTATCTTGGTTTTGTCTTTAGTGCCTTTCTTGTTTTTTCTTCCAGGCAAGCGTACCAAATGGAGAAATTACCAAGAATTTAACTCGTCTCTCAGTTGCTGGATTATTCTTGAGGTAAATGTGTACTTATTCAGTTGCACAATATCAGCCTTCTTCAGCCTTCTTCGGTAGCTCTTACTATTTTAGTTTCAGACAATTGGTTTCTTGCTAAAGTGTTTATTGGATTGCAGAGACACTTTTTCTCACCCTCCTTGTACTCTTGTGCAACCATCAATGCAGGCTGTTTTTGAAGGACATCCAAACATTCCTGAGTTTGGTATCTTTAATGATCTTATCCACTTATTTATTGAGAAAAAATTGTTTATTATAACTTTATTGTATAAAGGGTGTTATTTTTTTTTCACCAATCATGAAATTTACATTTTTATGGAATAGGTAAAAATTTTTGTCCACCAATTTATCCACTGGAGGATAAGTGCTTGAAAGTGGACGGTGGTGTACCTTTAATTTCTCTACATACTCTCCAAATCAAGCCCTCACCGCTTCCTCCTTCTTTGGCTTCACAAACAGTCATTGACTGTCAGCCTCTAATGGTACATGTCAATTAAAGGCCTTTCTGGTGCTCCTGCAGGATATTTGCTGCCTGTTACTTATCAATTCCTTCTGTTTTTCAGATTAATCTTCAAGAAGAGTCTTGCTTGAGAATCTCATCCTTCTTAGCCGATGGAGTAGTTGTTAATCCTGGTGTTGTTTTACCAGACTTTTCAATTAAATCCCTTGTATTTACTCTCAAGGAATTTGATCTGACAGTTCCTACTGATCATACAAAATTAAGCATTAACAATGGAAGTGGCAATGGGAATCATTCTGAAAGGCCCTTTGCCGGAGCTAGACTCCATGTTGAGAACCTCTTCATATCTGAGTCTCCTGCTATAAAATTCCAGCTGCTTAAATTGGAGAAGGACCCTTCCTGCTTTAGTTTCTGGGAAGGTCAGCCAGTTGACTCAAGTCAAAAGAAACTGTTAGCTAAAGCTTCTCATGTTAGTCTCTCCCTAGAAACATCTAGCAGTTCAGTGGACCCCAAAAGCTCCCCTAATTGGTCTGCAGGATTGTGGAGATGTGTTGAACTACATGATGCATGCTTTGAGACAGCTGTTGCAACTTCAGATGGGAGTCCACTCACAACTGTTCCACCGCCAGGTGGTCTAGTTCGCATTGGAGTTGCTTGCCAAAAGTTTCTTTCTAATACATCTGCTGAGCAGCTTTTCTTTGTTTTGGATTGCTATGCTTATTTTGGTAGAGTCAGTGAAGAGATAGCAAAGGTTGGAAGGAGTAACAAGCAAGAAAGCAAACCAAACAAAGGGAGTCTTATGGAGAATGTGCCCAGTGATACAGCAGTGAGCCTAGCTGTTAATGAGCTCCGTCTTAAATTTTTGGAGTCCTCTCTTGTGGATTTTCAAGGGATGCCCCTGGTTCAGTTTGGTGGAGATGATTTATTTGTTAAGGTTACTCACAGAACTCTTGGTGGCGCCATTGCTATCTCTTCTTCTTTACGTTGGGAAAGTGTTCGGGTAGATTGTGTAGATGCAGCAGATCCACTTGCAGTACATGAAAGCTTTACTCAAAAGTCTAATAGGTGTCCCCAAATGAGAGCTGTTTTCTGGATTGATGATGAGTGTAATTTTCCGTTTCTGGATATAAGCTCTGTTCATGTGATGCCTTATCATGTACAAGACGAGTGTCATACGATGAGTGTGACAGCTAGGGTGGCTGGTGTTCGTCTGGGTGGTGGAATGAACTATACAGAGGCTCTGCTCCATCGGTTTGGCATACTAGGGAAAGACGGTGGACCTGGTGAGGGACTATCAAAGGGGCTGAAGAAGTTATCCAGTGGGCCATTATCGAAGCTTCTAATGAGATCACCTGTCCAAGAGGCTGGTCGGGAAGAGAGCATAGACAGTAATTTCCAAGTTTCATCTTTGAGTGGATTTTGTTTCTTGTTTGTTTCTTAAGCCTTAAATCATTCCTGTACTCATCATCATAAGTTATTTAATTTATTAATTTTGTTATTTTAGATGGGGAACATGAAGATGGGGAGGGAGGTGGGCTTTTGGACCTAGGGAAGCCAGATGACGTAGAGATATCAATAGAATTGAGAGATTGGTTGTTTGCCCTGGAAGGTGCGAAGGACATAGAGGAAGGGTGGTGTTCCAACAATGTAACTAATGTTGGTAGAGAAGAGAGGAGCTGGCATACTACATTTCAGAGCTTGCAAGTCAAAGCAAAAAATAATCCCAAAAATGAGTCAAGTGATGCAGGAAAGCTGTACAGTATACAAAAGTATCCTGTAGAAAATATCACGGTGAGTTTTATGCCATTCATTTCCCTTTAAAATATTGTAGAGATTGCTTAAGAAACAATTTTGAACTTTGACAAAGGGTTGTCTTATTTTTGAGCTACTCAAGGAATTGTTCCTATGCCGAGTTTCATGTCTATTCTGGTTTGTGGAACCAATTATTTTCATACTCTATAATAAGATGCAAAAAGCCTCCTATTGTGTTTGACTTGTTATCCTGCCTTAGTTGTGGATTAATAGAAACTGGTTTGAGAAAGTTACAGGTGAGTGTGGATGGCTTGCAAGCCTTGAAGCCTCATGTATCAAACAAAATCAATCGAACTGCTTCTTCTATTGGAAAGGCAAATGGAGTTGTTGGTGCTTCTGGTGGGGTAAATCTCGAAGCCCAGATGGTTCTAGCAGAGGACAGGGAGACCCTTGAAATGGATAAGTGGGCAATAGAAAACTTGAAGTTTTCAGTTAAACAACCAGTAAGAAACTAGTTGTGAACATTTTCTTTTTTCTTTTTTAATATTTTCAAACCACAGCTTATTTATTTGATGGTTCTTTTTTGTTCAGATTGAGGCAGTAGCAACCAAGCAGGAACTTGAACATCTTGCTGGTTTGTGCAAGTCTGAAGTTGATTCTATGGGCAGAATTGCTGCTGGAATTCTTCGGGTCCTTAAGCTCGACGGATCCATTGGTCGAGCTGCCTTAGATCAGCTTAGTAATCTTGGTAGACTCTTCAAACCTTATTGGATACAATTGATATTCTTGGGCAATAGGAAATACATGTGCCGCTATTCTCATCATAGCAAGCCATACAGGTGTCAAACACCTGGATTTGGCTTGTATCTAATGACAGAAACTTCCTCCTTAAACTTCACCGTTTTAATGTTGAAGCATATGATATACTGCTATTTACAATTGATAATCATGAAAATGTTAGAATTTTTTCTTCATTAGAATTCTGAGCTTAATTGGGAAAATCAATTTCATCTAAATCCTGAACATTGACTGATCAAAAGCTATAAAAAGTTGAAAACCTGGTCCCTGCCTCCAAACATCTTATTTATGACTTTTATTTTGTAGGAACGGATGGCATGGACAGAATTTTCTCTCCAGAAAAACTAAGCAGGCGAAGCAGTGCCAGCAGTTTAGGTTACACACCCATAAAGAGTTTTATTGAAAACAGCCCAAGACACATGGAGGCAACCGTTGCTTCACTTGAAGCTGCTCTTTCTGATTCACAAGCCAAGTGTTCAGCACTTATCACAGAAATAGATACCCCACGGAATTCTTTACAACTTTCTGAATTGAAAGAACTCTACCAGAAGCTTGAAAGCATGCAGAACCTGCTGACAACATTACGGACTCAGATGTGATTTTTGACATTCCTATGTGGAAAAGCCTGGGGTTTTTAGATATCCCCATCATATATTTTGCCATTCATTTTGTATATATAAATATAAATGGAAATATAAATATATAGAGATGTAAAATTGGGCATCAATAAATTAAGCTCGTGTAACAAATGGTGAGCGTTTTCCTGGTTAATTTGCTGTATCATTAACCAATGTTTATGTTTAATCTGCGTTTGCAATTTGTTGTTAGCTTGGCCAGAGCCAGAAATGGTTTACCCGAACCTCATCAATCTCCCGGTTGGTGCAGATCCACCAGTTTTTTTGTAGTACTGTCTTCTTTTAATTTTGGCATATGCAATCAATCGCCCTAAGGGCTAAAGATTGTGTACGCAAAAATGGAAAACTTTAACTTAAAGCATCTGAAAGATCCTTGCAAATACATCTGATAGACAAGTCAACTACTGACCCTGTTGATGAGTGATAAACACAAAATTTCTACGCGTTGTGGGTATAAGGGGGAAGCCTATCCAATGTAGAAAGGGATTTGCTCAAGTACCAGGGCTCATTATTAATAACATAATGGGATAGAGTCAATTCCGCTTAGTTCAGTATTTCTTCATGATGACATCTTTATAGCGTGACAATAAATATTTACTGATTATGACTTCGCATGACACGAGGAGACAACACACTATGAACCCACGAGTGTCATGCGACTGCAAGAAAAAGGATGACAGCCATAATAATGACCTAAATATTTACGGTATAAATGCATTCTCAGTATTACAAATGGAAATGAATAACATTAATATTTTCAGTTTGCAAGGTCAACCTTCACAATTTGATAGTTTGGTCCAAAGATTTTGGGTTGGTACAAATAACTATTAACACCTCATATTGAATATTACAAGCATCTAGTTGTGAGTATTATGCAAACTAGACTTCGCAGGCACACAATAAGCTAAGTGGTTGCATCCCATCGCCAAATTGTGCCATCTTCACAGCAGCTTAGTATGGTACTGCAACAAATCAGTATATTGAACTTGTTTAACTTCATCATAGACACGAAAATTACCAAATGCTTGTTCGTTAAGAACGATTACTTGGTCATGGATGTTTTATCCATCAATGAAGCTGACTGAACTAGATAAAATAGTACCTTCCATCAAAAGACATAGCTGTTTGTCTAATGGGAGATTTGCAGTGAACATGGGATAGCCTGAAATAAAGAAAAGCAGGCAACACAAACAGTTTGAGCACAATTATGGAGCTTAATAAAATTCAATTCCAGTGCCTTCACACCACATTAAGAATTACGTTTGTATCACTTAAACCAAAGAGAAAAAAATAAAAAAGAAGCTGTGTTGGAGACCTGGCAATTAGAACAGGAGGACTAGATTGAAGTTCCCACACTTATATCTTGCCTTCTCTATTTCCTGAAAATATCATGCTGTAACTACACAAACTGCCCCAGATACCAAACTAAAATTCTCGCCATGTGCCAATAAGTGATTTCCTATCAATGCCAGATTAATCTAATTAGTCGGAAAAACAAAATACCTATTGCTGCTGCATTATAGTGGAAATCGCAAGAAAATTTGATGAACCAAATATCACATTCTGGCACTGGGTACTTCTGAAGTATGTCAACTACACCCTAGAGAGAAAAGCATAATTATGATAGAAGAATTCAAGAGAAGATGAAATGCAATTCTTTCCTTTTGTAATATTTGTAAGACATGATAACTGACAAAAAAAAGGGATACTCACCTCCCCCGGGCTTTGTTCTTTTGTTTTGGGCTCCCACAATACAATTTCATTGTCAACACTCTGTGAAGCATCAGGTTCAAGTAAAAGTTTACTTCCTTAGCAATCATCATATATCATGCTATAAATCAGCATTTATCAGGTTTTTTTAGCACATCTTTCATAAAGGCATAAAGCATTCATTGGCATTCAAAGATGCACATGGTTTACCTTAGATAAGACGAAATCCCCAAGCCATCTGTTGCAATCAACATAGTTTGAATGAACTGAAGCTATAAAAACCTGAAGACCAGATGATGCTAAGATGAACATCATAAAAGAAAAATGTTTTACTCAAGCAAAAGAAATGCCGGATACTCACCGGAAACTGCACATATTTAGTGGGAAATTTTGATGGAAGGTCAGTCCATGTGAAAGATTTCTCAACATATGTCCAGAATTCTGCAAGAGAGTACATATGGTGAAAACAAGTACTCTTACAGTCAACAACGCGATGTACTTTAATATGTGTCAAGTGCTCTAAAGCTACACACTTGCATGAAACGAGAGAAAATGCAAACACACGGTTTGCAGTTGGATACCAGAAAACAGTTTCTGATCTCTAAGATATATTGATTGGATGGAGGAAAAACTTTACTGTATCCTAGACTATAGTAGACAATCTAGATTTTAATGGAAATTCAGAATTTACATAAAGAATGGTGATCATGATAAAAAAAAATAGAAGAAACAGAGTAAGAGACTATTCAAAATAAAAATAATAATAATGAAGGCATTGTGAAACATATTATAACTACTAAAATTAGCTAAATGCGCAAAATGCAAGCAAGATTCTATACATCCCTTACCTTTCATTGACCAAATCTTAACAGTATTATCCATGCCACAACTAGCAATGCGGTATATATCAGAAGGGTGGAAATCCTGTGTACCCAGGATTTTTTCAATGGTTAGCAGTTTAACTTTTTGAAAGACCACAGACAGATGGTCAGTTTATGAAGACTAACCACACTCAGAACTTCATTCCTATGGCCACCTGCCCCAGCAAATATCAGTATGCAAATGCCTGTATGCACGTTCCACAGCCGAACAGATTCATCCTGTTTGAAAACATCATTGAGGAATCTAATCCCACCTATAGTACATATTTCAAAAAGATACAACAAAAAAGGGTTGAAAGGCTTTGAGCCCATGATTATAAGTTTATGTTGATTACCTTACTTGCAGACACTACCAGAGAAGGCTTTAATGGTTGAGTCCTAATTTCATTTATGGATTCCCCATGGCCAACAAAACTCTGCAAATAATGAAACTCATTCAAATAATTACAAACAGAGTACAGACCTGCGCTTGTGTTTAGCATTTTACTAACAAGTGACAATTAATCCTTAATTAGATGTTTGGTTCTTATTTTATCACCTAGCAGCTCTCGACTAGCATATAGTCCGCTAGTAGCTCTAGAATGATGTGATATAGATGAGACAGCAGCCTGTTAAGAAAGGCAGTTGGAATCCGGTTCAATGTAGCTGTACCATGCCGTATGAACACAAACATTGGAGAGAAAATCGACAATACTGCTTGGAAGGGGGAATGCACTTAAATCCAACAAGAGAAAAGGTGCATCAGCACAAACAAAGAATTGACCTTATGTATCTTTTCACTACCAGCATCAATGACCCGGATAATACCATTCATTCCTCCTGCAACAACGACTGGAGTCCCATCGACATTGCACGCCCAGCTAAGAGTGTAAAATGATTCGTCCTTCTGAGCTACACAAAGAATACAAAAACCACAACCGCTTCAGGTCATCAGAAGGGTATTCTAAGCAACAATAGCGTCAAATGAGGGAATTTTTCTCACATCTTCATCGACATAGGCTTGCAAAACACCAATAACACCCCCTTCAAGACAATGGTAGATGGTCACCTGAGAAAAAAAAAAAAAAAAAGCAGACCTTTACTCACTCGATATAGAAAAGGATACGCAAAAAAGAAACAGCAACGGCAAGTACTCAAAAACATCGAAATCGATTCCTACTAGCGAAACAAAAATTTGTCCTATTTTCCTGGTATAAGGTAAAATAGGGGGCACGGGAGTACTGACACGATTCCCGCCGACTGTGGCAAAGACGTTGAAATAGCGGGCGTCGATGAAATTAAAAGCGATCGCATAGAGAGGGCGTTTGCCTTCTTGGAGTCTGTTGGTCACTTTGTACTCTCTCTTCTTCGACGCCGTCAGCGTGCCAACCACCGGTTCACAACCCACCGCCGTCTTCGCCATCTCGGAAAGACGCTCCGCGAACTCCCGCCACCAAATTATCGCTAAAAGCAAACGGAAGAAAAGAGTCAAAAGACCCTTGCAGAGTCAGAGTACCAAGTTAACGTATATTTGCATATTTGCATATTTGCATATACTATGTTTTGTAATTAGAAAATACAATTTACGAACTAATACATACAACACAGGCTACTGAAAATTGAAATATTACGTATTAAAGGACTCACCCTCAAGAGTCAAGACTCAAATCCTGTTATATTTCAAATATAAGTACATTTTTATACATCAAGAGAACCCGTTGGCAAGCCAACTCACTACCATCGCATGTAGTAGCTTCAATAGAAGCCCAAAACCTCAGCCTCGCCCCACCTCGGGACTTGCAGGGCTTACGAGCAATAAGGCTGCCAGGGTACTTACTAAATAAGTCCACGATACTTTTGAGGCATAAACTAGTCATACCTTAAGGGTACATCATTCCATATTTACGAACAGAATAACATATAAATAATATAGCATAAAGCACAAAGGGCTAAGAGAATAGCATGTATATAACACAATATTAATACAACATACTAAGTCTTACGAACTCTCTCTAGAGGCGGTTAGCCTCTCATGGCTCTGATACTACTGAAAATTAAAATATTACGTATTAAAGGACTCACCCTCAAGAGTCAAGACTCAAGTCCTGTTATATTTTCAAATATAAGTACATTTTTATTTTCGTATTTAGCATATATGCATGCTTTAAAAAATTATAAAATAAAATAAAATCTTAATAGTAAGAAATATGAACGATTAAAGTTATCTTATACTTTTCACCTAAGATTTCTCGATATATTTAATCTTTAATAAAAAATCCACAGTGATTCCATCACGTACCCTCTTGGTTTCTAATATGCCGAACTTAACAGGGAAGGGCAGCTAAATAAGGAGGCTTCCCCTTGTCGCAAACATTTGCGCCTCGTCGCCTATCTGCCGTCCCTTCTCTGAGCATCTCCTTTCGTATTTATCGCGACGGCGTCTTTCTTACTTTCTCCTGCAGTTCGAATTTGCGATAGTTTATTATATGTAGTCGCGGTTCAGTTTTTAGAATTTGAAGGACGAAGCTTCGCAAGGTAAGGTTATACAATGCTGGAACGAAAGCTGTACAAGACGAAATTATGTATTCTCTATCAGAGAGGTCGATGCAGTCGTCAGAGCTGCTCGTTCGCGCATGGCGAAGCGGAGCTTCGCCGCTTTGGAGGTTCTTTCTACCGTAAGTTCTTCTCTGAATATGACTACTTGGAACGTTTATTGTTTACTACTTGCTCGAGAGTTTATCTCGCTGCGTCTTCTGATTTTTGGACTGGAAACTAACATTGTGAAATTAGGGGTTTTGAGGGTGTTAAGACGTGTAGCTTGCATCTTTGTTGTAGCTGAAAATCATTTTTTTGTTCATTGGGACTGCGTTGTAGTCTGCAGGCAATTGGGTGTGTTGGACATAAATGCCATAACAGTGAAACCACACTCTCAGCCAAATAATTTGGAAAAATTTCTGCAGTAATTGATTTGATGACGAAGGAAGTATGTTACTTAAAACAACTTATTGTTTTGCCAGTTATAAAGAAGTGATGGTATTGGAATCAGTGGCAATGGTGGTGAGTTTTTGGCAGAGACATGGATGAAAATTAGTTGAAGCAATACCAATTGGATTCCTTTACAGATGATCTAGGAATGGACAATGTTGGATATGTTTTATGCCAAGTATAATTTGTTTCAGTCAAGTACCGAAGCACTACATACTCATTTGAGCTAATTGATGCGTATGCACCAACTCTTAATGTGGGAAATGTGCAGTCTAGTGAGATGATATTGTCTCATGTTTGCTCTCTGCTTGTTAAATGCATTTTCAGGTGCAGTAGTTGGCTCTAACATTAGGGTCTAAATTTCTTCAACTCTTGATATATTGTACTAAGTTTGACATCTTCCGTTATTTGCCTGCAGATGAGAAGATTAAGAAGTTAGTTTCTTTTTAGCATTTTATTTTTCTCCACCCAATTGCTGGAACTGTGTGCACTTCTGTTTAATTTCTTGATAAAGCTATTGTACAGGGATCCATGTACTCTACAACAATATTAACTAGTTTCATGGCGGCAATACAGGCATGACTTGATTGCATCAAATCTGAAGAGTATATGTTGTTAATGCTTTATGATATTCAGCACTTCAAGGGAAATGTCCTAGTGTCTTTTTAATGGTAGTTGCATTATTTGGATATTGGGGGCACACAGTAATCTTTTTTCTTTTCTCGTGTTATCATCAAGCACTCTGGCAACTGGATTCTATGGTCCAATAATTATTTCTCCTACTACCTTATGTTCTGGTCATATCTGACTAAGTCTTGGACTGAAGGGGCAGTTGGTTATTTTATCCAAATATGGCATCATCAACAGATCGTC
The DNA here is from genome assembly GCA_019845555.1 of Aristolochia fimbriata. Lineage (NCBI taxonomy): Eukaryota > Viridiplantae > Streptophyta > Magnoliopsida > Piperales > Aristolochiaceae > Aristolochia > Aristolochia fimbriata. The sequence continues at coordinate 32,854,515 of CM034079.1, read as the reverse complement.
AGATTATATTATTCTTCTCATCACTGAACAAGGCAGTCAAGTCAGCTCTCATCTATTGTCACGTCTTACATCTATGGACTTTCTTGGTGGCATAGGCTTGAATATGGTCATAGTCTTTTTTGTTAATTTACGAGGATGCTAACTTTATTGGCCCTTTGTGGGTTTACAAGGAGCAAAATATTTACACGCTAACTTTCTAGACCCTTTTGGGCTCACAAGGAGGAAAATATTTCTACTGATTATAATGTTTCACATATTGCTCAAATATATGGTAAGATCAACTGTAAATATGGTTGTAACCTGTCTGTTTAGTTGTGATCTAAGACTCAGGATGAGAAAATCCTTTCATCTGAAATGAGAGTTTGTATTCTTTTATTTTCGTTCAGCTCGACGGGATTACTGTGGAAATGATCTACGGGAAAGGCTAAGAAGACATTCTCCTGCCCGAAGATATTCCCCAGGGAAACGGCGGCATGCACTTCATGGTCAGACAATTTCCTTGCTATTAGGCAATTCATTACCTTTGTTACCTTACCCTAGCCTGATTGCTTAAAGATTATTGTTCTTAAATGTAACAAGTTCCTGTCTCTCATGCACTTAAATATTGCGAGACATTCCATCTGAACTGCAACTTGTTAATGTCCTTCTCTTTTGTTCTGAGTGGTTTTCTTTCATTATAAATCTATTTTCAGGAACCAGTCTTTCAAGGTCACCAGAAAGACGGAGGTATTTTTAACATTTTTCTATATGCTACTTTTAATAACTCGCAGTTTGCCATAAAAATTTTTGTTATTAGTACTTTCAAATAGCAAGATCACCTAAATTGATCCGTAACTTAACTGAATACTAGAGTATTTGGTGAAGTTCCAGTTGTTTTCGGGAAATTGAACTTGACCCAACTTTGTTGATAAAAGTTGACTTGTTCTACCCTAACTGTGAGACTCATGTTGGATGCCCCTTGATTCAGCGAATCATTGAGAAATGTGAGGGTTTCCCTGCAAATTATCATATAAGTTATGGATGACGTAAATAAATTATAAGTTATATATATATATATATATATATATATCAAAATGATGTTTTGTAATCTCTTTGCTTTTTCCTAGTCAATAATCCAAGTTGGTCTGAAAGGAATTATAATGATTCTTAATGTAGACTTGTTATGTATCACTAATTCTTTGTTTGTTAAAAATGGAGTGTATACAAACCAAGCCTACATGTGTAGTAAGACTTTCCTACACTCAAAATTGAAACAAGAAAGGAGGGGCATTTTCTTAAATGTGAATTGGAACTTTAATCAAATTTACAAAAATGCCGCTCACATTTACAACAAATCCTCTAATTTCTTCTTTATAGTTTGCATGTAGGGAAGTTTTTCCCTACATGTACATGTAGGTGATCTTTTCCATATATGTATATATGTATATGTATGTATACATGTACATGTAGGGAAGCTCACTATGAGTCCTAAGCCTGAACAGTAACAGTATATAGAAGTTGGGGCATACTCTGTATGAGGCTTAATATCTGCAATTATACACCAATGAGTAAGTTTTGTTTCTTATATACACGCACACACTCAATTATTTATATATATATATATATATATATATATATATATATATATATATATATATATATATATATATATAGGGACTTGATCAGGCGCTCAAGTCATATATGCGCTTAAGTGCGCTCAAGGCCCTTGAGTTGTCCGATCAAGTCCCTTATGATCAGATGGTTGTAATATAATATAACATGATTTCATTATATTTACAAAAAAATGCCACCGATGTCTTCACCTTGTTGCCCTGGTTCTCTTCAATCGGAAACGGAGGAAGCTGTCCGCCCGGAAGCCTTGAAATCAAGATTCAACCGAAAACGAGGGAAGCTGTCCGCCCGGGAACCTCGAAATCAAGAAGCAACGACCAAAGTGCTCCCGCTTCCCCTCTTTCAGGCGACGAGGCTCCTCACTACGATTCGGTAGAAAGGGAGGGTGGAGGATTTTGGGAGGAGAAAGAAGCAAAGGAGAGCCAGAGAGGTCGTAGTGAGGAAGCGGGAGCCTCGTCGCCTGAAAGAGGGGAAGCGGGAGCGTCGTTGCCTTTCAATTTTGATGTTCCCGGGAAGAGGGGAAGCGGAGCGTCGTTAGGAGAGCTTCCCCGTTTGCATGGAAGAGAACCGTGGCAGGGCAACTATTTGGGGTTGGTGGCATTTTTTTTGTAAATTTAACGAAATTCGCTAAATTATATTGCAACCATAAGATCAGAATGGGACTTGATCGGACGGCTCATGGGGCTGCTTTCACTTTGTTAAATATATGGCTTGAGCCACCTGATCAAGTCCCTATATATATATATATATATATATATATATATATATATATATATAGAGAGAGAGAGAGAGAGAGAGAGAGAGAGAGAGAGAGAGAGAGAGAGAGAGAGAGAGAGAGAGAGAGAGAGAGAGAGAGAGAGAGAGAGAGAGAGAGAGAGAGAGAGAGAGAGAGAGAGAGAGAGAGAGAGAGAGAGAGAGAGAGAGAGAGAGAGAGAGAGAGAGAGAGAGAGAGAGAGAGAGAGAGAGAGAGAGAGAGAGAGAGAGAGAGAGAGAGAGAGAGAGAGAGAGAGAGAGAGAGGATGACTAGCCTACAAAAATGCAGTAGGAAAAAAAAAATGTCCTAGTACTTTTTTTAAAGAAGGAATGAGGGGTATTTTTGTAAAAGTGATTTGCAACTTTATTCACTTTTACAAAAATACCCCTCACATTTATGACAATGACCCCCTTTTTGTTCTTTATTTGTAGGGAAAATTTTTCTACACGTAAGTGTAGGAGATCTTTTCCCACACACACACACACACATATATATATATATATAAGAAAATATCTCCTACACGTAAGTGTAAGAAAATTTTCCCAACATACACTTTTTAAAGAAGAAAACTTGAGTCATTATTATAAAGGTGAGGGGTATTTCTGTAAAAAGTGAATAAAGTTAAATCACTTTTACAATAGTACCCCTTAATCCTTCTTTAAAAAGTGCGTGTAGGATAGCCACCCTCTCTCTCTCTCTCTCTCTCTATATATATATATATATATATATATATGCAATTGTGCATACACATTTGTAATTAACGACCTTTGATCCCAAAGAGTAAGTATGACTGTTGGACCAAATTCACCTTCTGATATTTATGGTTTAAATTCCAGTGATAGACGGGATAGAAAAAGGCCCAATGCTGATGGGCAAAGTGATGCATCTGGGAGTCACAGGGCTTCAGATGCTGCTGATGATCATGTGAGAGAAGGAAGAGTCTCATCCTATGATGACAAAAATGCTCAAGAAGAGCAGGTTGTAATTTATGTCATATCTTCTGTATTTCAAGCAGACAAGTTTAATGTAGCTGAGGGTTGCTTTCTAGAAGCCTGAGGCATTTCCGGTTTTAGGTTTTTAAGCTCCTTCGCCTAATTTTATCATTTCTATGGAATCTGTTGCAGCTAGAGCAAGTAAATTTACATTCAAAGATGCTAGAAGACCACAAGTGTCATCTGGAGGTGAGTTTCCTTTTTTTATCTTTCCAATAGGGTACTTATATTGAAACTCTGGGACATGTTTTTTTTTATCTTTGCATGATTATTATTCTCTTCTCTTTTTTCTTTTCTTTTTTTTTTTTTTTTTTGGCAGGCAGGCCGGGGGGGGGGGGAGCTATGTTTCTATTTCTGTTTGTGTCAATTACTGCTTTCTGTGCTTTACAATGTTATAATGTGTACTGAAATGAACATTCAGTTCTTATCATTTCCTTATGCATAGCGTAGGCTGTTGTTGTACTCATCTCTTTCTCTTAGATATGTTTTGAGTTCAGGTTTCATAAATGCTACTTTTTATCTTCAAATTTTGAACTTAAAAGTGGACAACATTTACAACATGACTGCCTTTGGAGTAGGACGCTGTGAAGGTTGATTTGGCAAGGCCTATTATTTCAGTTCTTTCAATAAACTCTTGGTTATAGGTTTTTCTTTTATTTTGAAAGGTTACTATTTCAGTTTGAAGGAATGCTACTTTTAATCTTCATCTTTGTAATTTAAAAGTAAATAACCTCACTGAATATGACAGCCTTGGACTAGGCTGGTCAACTAGTTGAACCAGTTATCCTAACCATTTCTTCAATTCTGTTCTCAAGCATGGGGTATCATTTTTTCAAGATTTTTGTTTGTTGAGTTGTTGACAGACTGTCCTTGAGGAGAAGGCACAAGAGGCAGAGAGTCTTAAATCTAGAATTGAAGAGCTTGAACTTCAATTGAACAAAGAGCGAGAAGACAGTAGAAGGTATTCATAAATTTTCAGTTACAGGAAAAAGTAGTCTCTGCCCTAAAGAATGAGGCAGAAAATGCCACTCCATTTATTTCTTTACATTTATGCAGGGTCACCTCAAAAATCCTGAAAGTCGTCAAAGCTCACAAACGTTATTCCCGTGCTCAAGAACAATTAAAAAGGTTGGTCTCTTCTCATGTATTTTTTTTATGTGGTCTGTTCTACTTCCAACTTTTACAAACAAAAGATTTATTTATTTTTATTTTCATTTTTAATTGCAAGAGGTCTCATTAGGTGTCCGAACTTGACCCTTGACATGTTTTAATTAAGTTAATAATATAGTGCTCCCGCTCCCAGATACCTCTATTTTGAGTACATATGCTTACTGTCTCCTATTACAGAAATAATATTTCCAGACAATACTGCTATCAGATGTAACTTATGCTTGCTGTCTCCAAATTACAGAAATGTCATACTTTTCACTTCCTTATCACACTTTTAATAAATTTAAGAGAGAAAAAACACCTAACTACATAATTACCCATACGCAAAAAGACCAAATTGCCTGTCAGACCATGCATCATTTAATAGTATGTAGCTCACACACATTTTTTTTCTTTTTGAAAAGTAAACTTCTATTCATTAGGAAATGAAGCAAGAGAGACAGGTTTCACTAATCTAGGTGTAATAGCAAGAGATTGGAGACAAGCACTTTGTCACTAACCTCTTGTATAGAGCTTTTCTTTATTTTTAACAAGAATTTGATATGCTATTCTTGGAAATTAGGTGATGAAGTAAGTTTTTGTTACAATACGATTTCTAAGCATTTTTGTTTTCTTCTATAAACTCTACAGAACACAAGCTCGTTTTGAGAGGTTGGGTGACCGCTTTAGTTTGGATGCTTCCGAAAATGGACTAAATGAAGAAGACTCAAGTGTTAATATTGTTAGTGATGGGGAACCTAATGGTGGAATGGGAATGAGTCCAGGGAATGGACTGCATAGACAAGCTTCTCCTCACAAGAAAAGGTTGAGGGTCAGCCACGGAATTACTGAAGAAAGAAAACTGGGTAATTTTCCTGCAATCTTCTGATGTACACTTTGGTGGGTTTGTTGACTTTTAACTTGTCAACAACATGTCAAGTACTAACTACTTCACATAAGTAGCAAATGTTGTATTCTTTCGTTGATTGATCGGAATATTTATTGCCTACTTGTGGGATTGTACACTGTTTTGCATTACATCATTGCCTACTAGTGTGCTACTATATAAGAAGGGAGTGTTTGGAAACTCCCTCTTTTGCCATTTTATCTGCTGCTGCATTTCCTGATCTCGGCACCCTGCTCCAAGCTATCTGCCATACTCTGATGATGTCATCAATTTCATTAAAAGTGTTTTACGTTTCCATGATGGAGGGCTTTTTTTGCTGCCACAAGTGATTGCTAATGTGGAGCATGTGCATTGTCATTTAGACAATTTCATGCTTTAGAAAACTTATGTTTTGCCCTGGACTATTTATAATCAGCTTTCGCCATTGGCTAATTATACAAAATGTCAATCTCAGAGATGATTTATTTACCCAAAAGATTAATTTTGAAAGAGATTCCTCTCTCCTTCCATCCCTTCTAGAGAGTTTCAATTGCAACAACTATTTTATCTATTTCCTGTTTCGTTTATTATCTGCTTACCTTTTTTATTATTTTAATTATTTTCCTGTGTCTTCCCAAATTGCAGCATCTAGGAGATATTGAGGAAGTGGCTGAGGAAGGTCTCGACATTGAGATGTTGAGGCAGCTGTGCAAATTGCAGACTGACGTAGAAATTTAACCTTTCCAATGCTTATCTTATGTATATTAATATGTTAAGCTCGGAAGTTTGAATGCTGAAAATGATGGCATAGCTGATGCCTTACTAATAGAATCTTTATGCAAACTGGGTATCCATTTCGGTGGATGGTTATATTTCGTGTCTGCTGCGATTCCCTGTTTTGTTAGATTCATTTTAGTACTTGTCTGAGTATGTGGTTTCTCTCGAAAGTAGCAATTTGCCGAGTCTTACGAGTTAATTCGCTTTAATGACATTCCCTAGGTTTAAGTGCACGAGTGGAACATGATAATTTGAAGGGAAGAATGGGAAGCTGGACCATTTTAGATGGAGTGTAGATCCAATGCCTCAATTGATTGCATTTTTTTGGAACAAGAAAAAAGAGTAGGAAGCATGTTAACTTCAGATTAGGGGTGGGCGCTAGCTCAAACTGTTCACAAATGGTTTGGGCTTGGCTTGGCTCGGTTCGGCTTGACTAGAGAAAGCTCAGCTTGGCTCGGCTTGGGAAAGCTCGGCTTGGCTTGGCTTGGCTTGACTCGAATCTTTACGAGCTCGAGTTGAGCTTAAGGCTCGCTTATTTAAATGAGCCGAACCTAAGATATTTGAGGTTCAGGTCGCAAGCTCGTCGAGCTTGGATTCTCTTAATTTCTTCCTCAATTCTCTCAATCTCTTACTCGATTTTGTCCATCTCTTCCTTGATGCTCTTCCTCTTTCTCTCCCTCTTCCCCCACGTCCCTTTCCCTCCTTCCCCTCACATTTTCTCTTATTTCTTTCACTCCCTGCCTTTCCCTCCCTCCGTCCCTGATTTCTCTCATTTGCTCCTTTAGGGTTTCAAAGTCGCTCTTTTTTTTAATGTACTTAGTCGCTACAACTCACTCTCTCCTTCCATTCTCCTTTTTTCACGCGGGTTAATATTTCTGTTTTTCTTCTTATTCTATTTTTATTTTTTCCTCCATTTTTCTTCCTTTCTTGTATATCTCTTTTATGATTTTCTTTATTGGGGTTGTTTGATTTGTTTTCCCCTTTTGTGGTTTCTGGTTTCATTAAATAAAATGACGTTTATTTTTGCTTTGGTGTCTGAGTTCTCCTATTTATGCTTCTCCACTTTTCTATTTTAGATTTTTGGGTTTTCTTCTTCACAGTCATCCCAGGCCGGCTCAAGCTTGAGCTAGAGCCCTCATTTTCTTGTTCGAGCCGACCTTGAACCCAAGCTCGAGCCTTCATTTTCTTCTTCGAGCCAAGCTAGAGCCCTCATTTTCTTGTTCGAGGCGAGCTCGAGTCTGAGTTACAACCCTCATTTTCTTGTTTGAGCCGAGCTTGAGCATAGGGATATTCGGGATTGGCTCGATTCCACCCCTACATATACGATGAAATATCTAATCAGGACTTGATACAGTTCATTTTTTATATTTTGGACAATTACTATCTTGGAGGAAACGGGGGGCTTGGTGACTGCTCATCTATCTATATATATATTATAGGAATGGGCGTTGAGAAAAAATAGGGACAAAAATGCTGATGTGGCTTCTCCTATGACCTCTAAATTTAATAAAAATAAATTTATAAAAAAATAGAGAAAGTTTTGTGACGTGTTGAGGTGTTAGAGAAAATATAGAGAAGAGAGAGGTTACATGGGATGATAAGATGGGAGTTAAGGAGAGAATATAAGAGGAGAAAAGGGACACAAAGAAGGTTACGTGGGGAGATAACTCGGGGAGAAAATAGGAAAGAAAATCAAATCACTATGCTCAATCAACTTAATCACTTGAGAAAAATATGGAACGAAATAAAAATTTTAAAAAAATAAAACTAAAAGAGATTGACAATAAAAGGGAGTGACGAGTGGAAGAGGATAAGAAAAATGATAAATCAAATCGAATTCAAAAATTAACTCTACAGATGTTAAATTTAATTTTAAATGTAAAATCTAAAAACTCTTAGAAAAGAAAAGAGAAAATGCAGGAAACAAATTTGGACGACATTAGAGGAGAGGAATAGGGCACGATCCAGATAACTGAATTTAGGAGCCCGATATAGGAGAATTAGAATTTTGCTCTATTGTCTCTTTCAGCCTGCATTTTAATTACAGGAATTGGCTTCGCTACATTGGCTCCCTAGGCTCTACTTCCGTTCAACTTTTACATGATTTGCTAGGTTTGTTATTTCATTTATTATGTTTTTATCTCCTTTTTCTTTCTTCCCTTTTCAGTCTCTACCTTTTCAGTTGAATGGACTGACACAAAAGAATTTGTTTCATGTTTTGGTTATGTTGAAATGCTAATATAAGTTTGTTGGCCATGCTTACAAGAATGTTCTCTTTGCACAGGTCATCTTCTATATTTTCTCTTCTTTTTTTATTTACATATTTATTAATTTCATTCTCCTTTCTGCTTCTATATATCAAATTTACTCAGCTGCCTTTGGCCTTTCATCTCTTTACATTAATATTCAAAATTGTTGTTATTGTTCTTGTCCAGTTATTTTTTCTTATTTACTTTCTTTTTCATCTCTTATTTAATATCAGATCTTGAATTTAAGGTACTAAACATCACATCATTCACAAATATAAATCTTAATTGTGGATTATGAAATTCAGTGTGTGGCGTCTAGAATCCAGTCTGAAGACGTATTAAGCTTCACGTATACGCAGGAGCGTACTTACACCCGATGACTGACATAATTACACTTGTCGTTAAAACTTAAAAACACACAGAACACCAGAGAATTGTATCGCAGTTCGGAACCAATTGTTCCTACTCTACGGGGCACTCGGCCCAGGGTACCAGAAATCCACTAGAGAGTTTTACAACAGTAATGGTGAGTAAACCACTTACAACAATGAGTTCTCCTCCATCTGGATTTGAACACAACTCTACTAGTCTTGTAGCTTCCCATTCGAACTTCCAACATAAGCTCTGGATACCCCTCACAGTAAGGCTCTCCCCCTTAGTGTGATCCCTCCAGAGAGGGATGTCTTTCACGCAGACTACTCAAGATGATAGACTGCTCTGTTTGCCAACAGCTTCAACAAAGCCACGACGTTCTTCTTTTCAGCACAAGTGTGGATCTTCAATCTGGTTACTTCACGATCATAAGCCTGAAGAACTCCCCCTCAAACAGTCCTTCGTTAATTCTGTTTAATCACAACGTAACCCTAATCCAAATCAGAGATAACACTTTATAGGTTTAGGGTTAAACACCCTTTTACATTCCTGCCCCTCTTCTAATTATCTCAGCCTCTAATCAAGGAACCCAGCTTCGTTCTAGTTTCCTATTCCAACATATCTGCTTTGTTCTGGTTTCCTGATTCAACACAAACTTCCACGTAAAACTCTGCCACTTATGGCAATCACCTAAAATCAAGGGATTCTGACAATCTTTGTATTCTGTTGACAACCAACTTCCTTTCTGGTAAGTCAATCAGAAACCCATCACGTGGAAAGTGTTTTGGTCATAAATAGCCAACCCACATGCTTGTATTTACATTCTCCCCCTTTGGCTCTTTTTGACAAAACATCTTTTCAACTCTTCATGATATAGCATTTATGAATTCTGGAATTCAGCATACTTTCAGTACCAGTACTGTGAACATCCACACCCAGTACTGTAACCATTCACACCTAGTGTTGTAACCATTCAGCATAAGCATCACATATGATATGAACAAAACAAACACAAACACACCTCTTATGACCGAGCATCTAGTTGCTGTCATTACAAAAACTTTCATATTTCATAACTGTTGTCTTCACAAACCACATTCAACATCATGCTCCAACAAGTTATCCACTCACAAACACACATAGCAGAATCAAACAAATCAAACAAGTTTTACCTTTCTCCCCCTTTTTGTCAAAAAGATGCAAAACATCATCAAAAGTAGTCAGTCCAGACAGAAAATAAGCTAAGAATCACTGGAAGCTGGATGATGCGACATGCTGGTGAGATGCTGCAACAAAACTAGTTCACGTTGTAGTGCCTTCTGTCGGGTACTTAACTGCTCCAATTCAGACTTGATAAATCGCGTCCTGCGAACAAGATAGTCGAATGCCTGCTGGTCAGAAGATATACTTGGAGGTCAAGGACCTAGATGAACTGTATAGCCTTGCGCAGTCCGACCAGACGAGGTAGAGGCAGCAGGTACATTTGAAGAAGGACCTGGCGGAAGAGGCACAATCCGAGGGCTCTGCAGAGTCTCAGAAACATTCTGCGAGGTACTGCAAGCAGTCACCGGAGGAGGCAAAGACATACCAAGAGTAGATGTAGTAACTGTAACAACGGTGCTTGGTGTCTGAATGGCTGTGAGGGAAATAGATGTAGCTGGCAATATATGTGAATCACCCCAGTCATGAATCTTGTTACCTGTTAATTCTCTTAGCATAGTCTGGTCATCAGTACTAGGAGACTCATCATCTGGAAGTGGAAGACCTAAATACTCAACAATCTGTCCAACACTGAAATCATACCAGTGGCCACGCACATACACTTGGCTCTGTTCGCTGTGCTTTAACTTGCCCAAATTAGCATAGAACTCTTGCACCACATCCAAAGAGTACGGACCAATGGTCGTTACTGTACGCATTAACCCCAAGTTCTCTAACAAAGGAATAACTATCTGAAATTCAGATACAGTAATGTCTGTCTCAGGCCTAAACTCCTTTTTAAGCACAATCTCATACCTCACAGCAGCAATATTATCAACGAACTTCAAGTTCAATGCACCACGAAAACCTTCTTTCTTCTAGAGCCGTCGACTTCCCTTCTGTCTTGACTGTCTTTTGGCTAAGGCCTGCTGTGGTGGAGATATCTTACGCTTTCCTTTACAATGCACTTTCTGACCCTATGACTCATTCGACACCATAGGTTCATTACATTCGGCAGGAGTTGTATCTTGCATACCTCGAGGAGTTTCAATAACCCTTTCAACATTGTCTTCATTGTCGTCCACACGAATTGGGGAAGCTGAGGCAGGCATAGGTTTCTGCTTCTTCCACCGAGTCGAATCACGCAAACGAGACTTTCTGTCTGTCATTACAACCTCGGAAAACTTCAATTTTTGGCGATGAGGTATGATCAAGGGCATATCGTCCTCATCATCTGAGTTGTCTTCCACAACAAGAGCAGTTTCTTCAGGGTGTGGCAACACATCAGAGTGTATAACAGGTGAACGTACCGTTGTTTGTACTGTATGTTTGCTGCTAACAAGATTGTCCAAGAACTGACGAAGGGACATGTCATCATCACTTTCGTTACCCACACTCAGATGATCAGTAGTAAGACAATAGGGCTCACTTCCAACCTTCAACACATTTTTTACACCATTTAAACAGGAACCTTCCAATGCTTCCGAGGTCCCGACCTTCCCAGAGGGATTCTCAAGCGTCCCAACGCAATCCCCTTTTTCGAAAAGCTGTACGGGATTCTCCTCACGAACATCACAGTCCTCACGCGATAATGGAGCAAATGGTAAAAACGGGGTCACAGAGCTCATACCTGGTATTCCATTTGCCGATGACTGTTCCTGGTGTGGAGACGAAGAGGCAGTGCCCATGGCAATGCGAAAAAGGTCACTCCCACGCTCAGCTTGTGCACGCTCGAAAAAGATCGTCACCGTGGTGGAAAGGAGTAAAAATGCAATCTTGGAGAAGAACTTTACTTTTTTGCCGTTCCCTCCTCTTAGTAAAAATGCAGTCTTGAAAAAAAACTTTACCTTTTTGCCTTTCCCTCCTTTTTTTTCCCTTGTTTATTTATTTTTTATTTTTTTTTTACCAAAAAAAAGAAAAGAAAAAAACAACGCAAAACATATAACAACCAGTGTACACACACACCTCAAGGTGTACTTCCACTTGTAAGTACACTGCCCTCCATCATCACGTTCAGCACAGCACTAGAGTTCCACAGGGAAACTCCTCTTTGGTGTCAGTTTGTAACAACTGTCACCAGTTCTACTACCTTGTAGTACTGACTGTCTCCTTTCATTTTCCACTATACATCATTCTTTAGTAAACTTGATATGCAAATTCTGATCACAGAGCTGACTAATGCTGAGCAAGTTTGCTTTTAACCCGTTCACTAATAAAACATTCTCCAGCTTCGGTAAACCATCAACTCTTAAACTTCCTCTGCCAATCACTGCTACTTTAGCACCATCTCCTAAAGTCACCTGGCCACCATCTTCTCTGTGTATGTCAGTCAGATTTCTTGCATTTCCCGTCATATGCCTAGAACATCCACTATCAAAGTACCATGTTCCATCTGAGCTTGTCTTTCCAGTAGTATGTGTTGCATATAGACTTGTTCCTTTTTTCATCCACACACAGTTTGAAGGAGGTTTTGATAAGGTCCGATTTCCACTCCATCTCCAGTCTCTATACAGCTTATAACAGGACGGTCTAATGTGACCATATGCACCTAAAAAATGACATACCTGTACTTGAGACACCCTCTGTCTAGGCCGAGTCTTGTTGTTCAAGTTTTTCATGTAGCCGATCCCCTGTTGGTTGCAACTACTCCTTCCTTTGATCAAGATATCATCCAATCTGCTCTTGTCAAACTTCTTGAACACTTCCTGTGAATTTTTCAGCTCTTCCTCTAGTTTCAAAACCATCTTTTCCTTCTCAGTAATCTTCTGTTTCAGTTTAAGATTCTCGGTCTCAAGAGAGGAGATCATATCTCTCAAGGTTCTTTCTTCATTACTTTTCTTTTCCATCTCTCCAATTTGTTTCTTAAGTACAGTATTTTCCTCCTCAAGTGCACCTTGATGTTCTTTAAGAATCCTAGTACACTCGATGACACTGTCCCATTGCTGAATAATATCTTTCAACGTAATTTCCTCATCCTCATCCACAATGTCTTCTCTCTACTGGTTGCAACTGTGTGATTTCCAGATGTAGGGAATAAACTCACTTTCTGTTCCACCTTTGCTGTAAACGCAACAAAATTGCAGTCATCTTCATCCATCTCACTACTGTCCTCATCACTCCATGCAGCGCTGAAGGATATTTGGTTTCTTAGATAAGTTGGACATTCTGACTGAATATGACCTTTTCCACCACATTCATAACACACTAAAGTTTTCCTCTTTGATACAAATTCAGCGGATTCATTCCATGCAGTGCTTTGTACATAATTCTGTTTACTTCCCCTTCTGATGAACTTGTTCATTCCTTTTGCCAGCAATGAGACTTTCTCACTTAACTCAGCCAGAGTTACTGCTGATGAACCACAATTCTCTGTTACTTGTACTGTACCTCCATTCGTTGCTGACTGTAAGGCTATACTTTCTTTCTTCCCTTTCTTTACTGAATCTTCTGCTTCCTCATTCATCTCAAACGTTTTAAGAGATCCAATCAACTCATCTAGGGTCATATTATCAATAACTTTATACTCCTCTATAGCTACTCTTTTCATTTTGAATTGATGACAGAGATCGTAGTACTTTCCTTACCAACCGATTCTGAGGAATTTTCTCTCCAAGAGCTGCAGATTGATTTGCTATATCTCTGATTTTACCTTCATACTCCAGTATGGACTCGTCTTCTCTCATCAGCATAAGTTCAAACTAAGTGGTAAACATCTGTAACTTCGACACTAACACTTTCAGTCCCCTCGTAGTGAACTTCCAGAATTTTCCATGCCTCTTGAGCAGTGGTGCAGGCAGAGATCCTCCTGAACTGTTCCTCATTTACTCCTCCAAAAATAGCATTCAACGCTTTCGAGTTACAATTTGAAAGTTTCTCTTCTTCCTCTGTCCACTCAGTGTCTAGTTTTTCAACAATCTTCATGTCAGTGCCTTCTCCAATCACCTTTGTAGGCGGACACCATCCTTTCATAATAGTTTTCCTGGCCTTCTCGTCCTGCGCTTAATATAAATTTGCATCTTGGCCTTCCAATAGGAGCAGTTAGACCCATCAAGCAATGGTGGTCTGGTATTTGAGGCTCCTTCTTTCTGATATGACCCCATATTCTCTGGCAGTGAAGCTTCTTAAGATCTTTTCTCTCCAAACTAATCTGGAGCCTGCTCTGATACCACTTGAAAATGTATTAAGCTTCACATGTACGCAGGAGTGTACTTACACCCGATGACTACCGTACTTACACTTGTCGTTAAAACTTAAAAACACACAGAACACCAGAGAATGTTATCGCAGTTCGGAACCAATTGTTCCTACTCTGCGGGGCACTCGGCCCAGGGTACCAGAAATCCACTAGAGAGTTCTCCTCCATCTGGATTTGAACACAACTCTCCTAGTCTTGTAGCTTCCCGTTCGAACTTCCAACAGAAGCTCCTGGATACCCCTCACACTAAGGCTCTCCCCCTTAGTGTGATCCCTCCAGAGAGGGATGTCTTTCACGCAGACTACTCAAGACGATAGACTGCTCTGTTTGCCAACAGCTTAAACAAAGCCACGACGTTCTTCTTTTCAGCACAAGTGTGGATCTTCAATCTGGTTACTTCACGATCATAAGCCTGAAGAACTCCCCCTCAAACAGTCCTTCGTTAATTTTGTTTAATCACAGCGTAACCCTAATCCAAATTAGAGATAACACTTTATAGGTTTAGGGTTAAACACCCTTTTACATTCCTGCCCCTCTTCTAATTATCTCAGCCTCTAATCAAGGAACCCAGCTTCGTTCTAGTTTCCTATTCCAACACAAACTTCCAACTGAAATATCTGCTTCGTTCTGGTTTCCTGATTCAACACAACGTAAAACTCAACCACTTATGGCAATCACCTAAAATCAAGGGATTCTCACAACTTTGTATTCTGTTGACAGCCAACTTCCTTTCTGGTAAGTCAATCAGAAACCCATCACGTGGAAAGTGTTTTGGTCATAAATAGCCAACCCACATGCTTGTATTTACACAGTCTCTTGGAGGTGGGTGTGCATTTCTATTTTTAACTTTGATTTCCCATTTTATCTTAATTCTTATTTTTAACACTGTTTTTCTCTGTACTATTCTTTTTCTCCAATTATTTTCTGAGCTTACTAACCTCTCCTACTCATCTCTTTCTATAATCAACTAAGTTTTTCAAAGGTATCTTTCCCTTTCATTTTCCTCTTCAATTTCTTTCCTCATTTGTTTCTCTTTCTACTAACTATTTCTTGGTCTATCAGCTAATTATTTCAATGTCTATTCTCATTCTCTCTATCTTTTTGTTGGAAAATAATATGCACAATTCACTCAAGATACAATAACTGCAATTGAACAATTTACACAACCAGAAACCAAATATGCGTACCTTGTAGCCGAACCGCTTCCAAATATTTGACAGTAACTTAATCAAATATAACAGGAAAGATAGTACCTGGTCCGAGGCATGTAGTCACTGACTTCGAAAGAAATACGCCTCCTGTTGTGCACTAGGATTACTGGCGACTTCTCCCCAAGATACAACGGACCTAGTTGACTCACTCGTGCACTGAGTAGACTCAACTCTCGAACTCTTTCAGAAATTTTCCTGACTGCTTCTCCGGATCGAACACAAACTGTTTCAGAACTTGGATCAACCAGAGAATATCTCTGATTTTTCCTCTGATTTTTCCTCTCAAACTCAAGAACAAACGAGAACGTCACGAACTCTCAAGATCAGAGCGAGCACCTTCTCAAGTCTCTGCTCTACTGATCTGTGGAACCCAATTTATAGGGTTCCCTGGGCACTTGTGTGAAAAGACACTTTTACCCTCCAGTCCGATCTGACCGTTCATTCAGAACCGACTCGATCTGACCATCGATCTATAACCAACTTGATCTCGATGGATCGGATCAATAACCGTGTCAATCAACGGTGCGGATCTAGATCTATCTCAACGGTCATATCGAACTCATCATCTCGATAAAATAAATGAATCTCAAATGGAGGTGCCGAGTTTCGAACCCAGGACCTCTCATATGCTAATCAAGCATTTTCCTATCTGAGATACATCTCAATTGTGGAAATAAGATAAAACTTATAGAAAATAAATTAAAATGAATTACATCATTTTAAAACTACACAACATTCCCCACCATTTTAAAATGATGAGACAATTGACATGACACAAGAATGACAAGCTGACATAACGCAAGAAAGATAACTCGACAGAATGGAAAAGCAGTCAGTACTCATAAGCTTTTCGAATTTAAAGGTGTCTTATGGACTTGAACCTCCGTCTAGTTGATGTTCTCGCTACCCTTAACAGTCCTAAGTGAACAAGTCTTGAACTTGGACTTTATATACAGGTTTTAGAAACACCGAACAACCAAGAGTTGGTTCTGAAATATGAGTTCCATCGGGGTTTGCGTTACGGCCATGCGCAGGTATCTTGTGATGTGAATATCTCTTGAGAGAATAAGCCCAGATTCTCTTATAGACTGCGGCCCCACAGTCATACTCACATTCGGTGATATCTCCAAGGGTATACTTGCATCTCTATACCCTGCTATAGTAGCCTCGATATCATTAAGGTTTTTCACCAACCTCAAATGATTGCAGTTGAGCACCAACTTCCTAGAGATGGGGCGTGAATAAATTCACTAATTTTGGTGCTCCTACCGGTTACTTTCGGTTGGCTTGTTTTACCCATTGAACCTTCATCATGGGATAACCATTCAGATAGGTTGGGTTGCTACCAACGGTAACTCAAGTAATAGGCTTTAATCCCATCCCCTCGAAGCAAATTGTACTTGTCCTCTCGACAAGCCCTTGGTCAGGTGATCTGCCAAGTTTTCCGTGGACTTAACATAACTTAAAGTTATGATTCCGGTGGAGGTGAGCTTACGCAAAATCTTGTATCTAAGCTCTATGTGCCTAGACGACTTTGAATTGTGATTTTTACTCTTCACTTTCATTATAGTCGCCTGATTATCACAGTTTATTAGGATAGCAGGAATTGGCTTATCCAACAATGGAATATCTGATAACAGACTCGAAGCCATTACGCTTCC
This sequence comes from Aristolochia fimbriata, assembly GCA_019845555.1. Lineage (NCBI taxonomy): Eukaryota > Viridiplantae > Streptophyta > Magnoliopsida > Piperales > Aristolochiaceae > Aristolochia > Aristolochia fimbriata. Next base: position 32,837,458 of record CM034079.1, on the reverse strand, counting down.
CCACCAGCCAACTCCAAGGCAACCATCTCAGCCTCCATAGTTGATCTGGTGATCAAGGTATGCTTGGAGGATTTCCAAGCGACGACAACACCACCTAGTGTAAACACAAAACCACTAGTGGATTTTTTGTTTCATCGAGTCGAGATCCAGTTAGCATCACTTTGTACCCTTCAAGTCCGGTTGGTAAACCGGAATAGTGTATCCCATAGTTAACAGTCCCCTTCAGATATCTCGGGGAGTCTCTCAATAGCACTCCAATGAGTTTTATCTCGGATTACTCATGTACCTGCTCAATCTGCTACAAACATATGAGATATCAGGTCTAGTGCAGTTTGACAAATACATCAAACTACCAATAATCTGGGAATATCTCAATTGAGAAACACTATCCCCACCATTCTTCTTTAGTTTAACACTAGAGTCATATGGTGTACTAACTGGTTTGCTATTCTCAAAGCCAAATTGCTTCAAGACTTTTTCTACATAATGAGACTGTGTCAAACAAATCTCATTCTCATCTTTTATGACTCTGATTCCTAAGATCACATTCGCTAATCCTAGATCTTTCATGTCAAAATTATCACTAAGGTATTTTTTAACCTCTAAAATTTTGACATATTCTTTCCCAAAAATTAATATGTCATCTACATATAAACACATTATGATGAATGAATTTTCATATACTCTCCAGTACACACATTTATCAAAATCACATATCTTAAATCCATAGGAGAGAATTACCTTATCAAATTTCTCATGCCACTGTCTAGGAGCTTGTTTTAATCAATATAGAGATTTAACTAGTTTACAAACCTTATTCTCCTGACCAGGAACTACAAAGCCTTCTGGCTGCTCCATATAGATCTCCTCATCTAACTCACCATTAAGAAAGGCGGTTTTAACATCCATCTGATGTATCTCGAGTTTATATGAAGCTGCCAGTGCTATTAACACTTTCATACGGTAGTGATCCTAGTTATTGGTGAATAGGTGTCAAAGAAGTCGATCCCTTCTTTTCGACTATACCCTTTGGCAACTAATCTAGCTTTATATTTCTCAATGGATCCATCAGGATTTCGTTTCCTTTTGAAAATCCATTTGCATCCTATAGGTCTAGACCCTGGAGGTAAATCAGTCAACACCCATGTGTTGTGTGAAAGTATGGAATCCATCTCACTTTTCACAGCTTCCTCCCATAAAGATGCATCACTAGATCGCATCGCCTCAGTGTAAGTTAAAGGATCATCCTCTATAAGGAAGGTATAGAAATCATCTCCAAAATTTTTCTCTATCCTAGGTCTCTTGCTCCTCCTAGGTTCAGTTTCAGGCAACTCACCAGTTTTCTCTGTATGTGATTTTGATGACTCTCCTACATCTAGTTTCCTCTTTTCTTTCATGGGAAAGATGTTTTCCAAGAACACAGCATCATCGGATTCTTTGATTGTATTTACGCTGACCTCTTGTATATCAGAGCGTATAACCAAGAACCGGTATGCATTGCTGTTTTCAGCATATCCTATGAAAGCAGCATCGTAGGTTTTAGGAGTCAATTTCGTTGTTTTGTTAAGATTAACTTTAACCTTAGCAAGACAACCCCAAACTCTAAAGTATTTAAGACTAGGTTTCCTACTCCACCATAATTCATATGGAGTTTTCTGGTTATCCTTGTACGGGATACGGTTAAGTATTTTACAAGCTGAAAGTAAGGCTTCTCCCCATAAATTGTTGGGAAGACCAGAACTAGACAACATAGAATTAATCATGTCCAAGATTGTTCTGTTCTTTCTCTCAGCAACCCCGTTTGACTGGGGTGAATACGGAGCAGTAGTTTCATGAATGATTTCATACTCCTCACAGAATTTCCCAAACTCTGCAGAGCAATATTCATCTCCTCTGTCTGACCTAAGTCTTTTAATTGTCTTGTGGGTTTGGTTTTCAACTTCTGCTTTATAGGTTTTGAATTTTTCAAAAGCTTCATCTGTTGTTTTTATTAGATACACATAACAGTATTTTGACATATCATCGATAAAGGTAATAAAATACCTCTTGCCTCCTCTAGTCAAGATACCGCTCATCTCACATATGTCACTATGTATCAATTCAAGTAAGTCAGAACTCCTACTGACTATCTTGAAAGGTTTCCTAGGTTGCTTGGACTTAACACATATCTCACATTTGTTATTCAGATTTGTGTTATGTTTGGGAATTAAGTCCAAGTTCATCATTCTTTTAAGTGTGTTAGAGTTCACATGTCCTAGTCTTCCATGCCATATGTCATGGGAATTCGTGCACAAAAACAAAGATGAACTAGCAGCTTTATTTTCAGAGTGAACAGAAATTACATTGAGTTTAAATAAACCATCTATTACATAACCTTTGCCTACAAAGGAACCTCCTTTGGTTATTACAACCTTATTTGATTCAAACACCAATTTAAACCCTAATTGACTCAGAAGAAAACCGCAAAACAAGATTTTTTTCCGAACATCTGGCACGTGTTGCACACGATGGAGGGTGAGAGAGTTCCCAGAGGTAAACTTTAAATTCACTTCTCCTTCTCCTATAACTTGTGCTACACTTGAATTGCCCATCGTCCACAGTTCTCCCTTTTACTTCTTGATAGGAAGAGAAAGAGGAAATATCGAGCAAATATGAATAGTAGCACCGGTATCAATCCACACAATCGGTGGGTGTATATGCCAGGTTTAATTCACGGTTAGATGATACTAACCTGTCATTGGTTCCAGTAGAACTGGTTCCAGTTATCATGTTTGCACGAGGGGTAACCTTATCCTTCGTTCTCCTGGATTGTATTTTCTATGCCTACCTTTGTTTGGCAAAGTGTTCAGGTTTTCCCACAGACATAGCATGTTCTCTTGTTTCCGTCCTTCTGAATCTTTTGTTTGGGCTTTGTAAATTGCTGCTTGTTTTTCTTCTTGTTGAAGTTAGGCCGTTTAGACTCTACTAAGTTGGCTTTCTCACTAACTTCTACAGTAATGTCTGAATTCTTTTGGTCTGTACTTTTTTGGTCTGAAGCTTTTCGATTATTTTCTTCAATCTGAAAGGCAACTAGCACTTCTTCCACTGAAGGGATTATTGACTTGTGCCTCATACGATTTCTGAATTCTGACCACGATGGGGGAAGTTTATCTATCAGTGCTGAAGCTTGCACCTTTTCTATAAAGGTGATCCCTTTTGAGCGGAGCTTGGCTACTATGTTTTGAATTTCATGAGCTTGATCGACAACTAATTTTCCATCGACCATTTTAAAGGAAAAGTAATTTCCTATGTTAAAACTTTGCTCTGACTCCGATTCTGTTCCATACTTAGTCTCTAGTTCTTTCCAAAGGATTTTGGCTGATTCAGCTTCTTGATAGAGATCAAATAGATTATCACTTAGAGCACTAAGTATTGCCCCGCGGCATATATGATCATCATTCATGAATTTAACCTGTGATCCAGATCTACCAGGTTCATGATCTTCAGGATCGGCTATAGGTGGGTCTTCTAAGACAAGGTAGTATAACCCAATGGAAGTTAACCAATATTCCATCCTTTTCTTCCTTCCCTGGGCACCGATCCGACCATCGATCTATAACCAACTTGATCTGATGAATCAGATCAATAACCGTGTCAATCAACGGTCTGGATCTAGATCTATCTCAACGGTCATATCGAACTCATCTCTGATAAAATAAATGAATCTCAAATGGAGGTGCCGAGTTTCAAACCCAGGACCTCTCATATGCTAATCAAGCATTTTCCCATCTGAGATACATCTCAATTGTGGAAATAAGATAAAACTTATAGAAAATAAATTAAAATGAATTACATCATTTTAAAACTACACAACACTTTTATCATTCATATTTCTTTATTTTTTTAACTTTTTTTTCCATTTGATGTCCTGCTATTTTTCCCAAAGATTTAGCTGCACATGTATCATTAATTATGCAATGCTCTTTTTAATTCTCCCTCCTTTTCTTTCTTTTACATTTTTTTTTTTAGTTACTCACATTGACATGTTTTATTGATCTTTATGAATATTTACTATTTATTGGGCTTCACCAGATTTAATGGTATAAAATGTGTTTTATTAAATCTTATAGTTTTAGAAATGTAAAAACTCTATTTGTTGGATGCAATTCTAATTTTAATATTACATTTTCTTTACGGTTTTACATGGGAAAACTTTTATTTTGTTCATTTGATGAATGTTAATAATATATAGATCCCAGCTGCTAATAATAGATAGAGCCAAAGATTTTATTTTTTACTGAACGCTCACCCTCTCTTTGTATTTCAACTTTTTCTTATCTAATCATTTATATTCATTTTATTGCATTTCAGATTCCCTAAGCTTCAAACTAAGGCCTCTCCAATCTAGGAAAAGTTGAGAAAAATTGGGAGGATAATGAGAGTAAAGAGAAATAAGGGCTAGATAAGACAATTTTGTGAGGATATTGAGAGAAAAAATAGGATATACCTAAGATAAAATTTCTAGGAGTGTTTAAAAGTATACAGAAATTTTAGGTTAAAATACATACTGTTGGGAGAGTCGCATTTAAACAACATTAGTAAACATGCTTTATAATTTTTTACTAATTATTGTCATTGCATCACAAGATTTAATGGTATAAACTCCTCCAATCTCCTTCTTCCTTTGTTCATTATTGGAAATCTGTTTCTGCATTGCGCAAGCTCTTTAATTATGTGTCAAACTTATTATTATTTCTTTTTAATATTTTTATCATCAAAATTTATTAAGAGTGTTCTATATGGCCTTCAAGGAAAGCAAGACTCATTATTATCACAAGCAGAAAATATTATTTGTTTGTGTTTTATTGTTTTCTCTTGATCCTAGGGTGTTCTTTTTTATTTTAGAAAATTAAGACCCTGATTTGCTTATGATATCTGAGTTTTTTTTATGTTGATGGAAGAATTGAAATGATTAAATGTACAATAGCATTGCCAAGTAATGGATATGCCCCCTTCAACCTTGGGTTTTACCTAACCAGGTTTTTCTTTTATCGCACACTCACTTTCTATTTTATCTTAATTATTTTCAACCTAACTATTAGATTAATATTTCAATAAATTTAAAATATTTAATTTGAAACTAAATGTATAAAAAAATAATGCTACTTTACAGGGTAAAGGGAACCATCATAGTATTTTTATTAAATAGTAAACATTCTGAATTATTATTAGTCTAATATAAAAAACTAATATAATTATTCGAAGTATTTGTATAGGATGCCTTTCATATAGTTGTGCATATATGAGTTATGTGTTCATTTTTATTTTAGATGAATTTAAATTTTGTCTTTATATATTTATTATTTTTAGGAAATGAACCAAATTATAGAAAATATTTAAATATTATAAAATCATTATTAGTAACAACATTGGACTTAATATATAGAATCAACTAATTATTCTAAGTTATTTTACATCTATAAATTGTAATTATTTGCATAAGGCATATGAAAAGAAAATGATATATACATTGTTTGGCTAAATGAAGCTTAGGGTTTAGTTGAGGTTATAGGTGTTGGGCTTGATGGTTGAGCTCAGGTCTGTTGTTAAGGTTAGGTTTTCAAAGTGGGGTTAGGTTTGTTAAATAGGGTTTGGGTAGGATATACTCAAGGCTATTTAGAGGGCGGTTTGGGTATGTTTGTAGGGTGAGCTAGGTCCAATGGGGTGGGGTGGGCATGTCTATAGGATGGGGTTAACCCTATCAGAAAGTCAGAGTTGGGCCTGTCAGTGGGGATGGGTCAGGCATGTCAGTGAGGATGGGGGTCAGACCTATCACTGGGGCTGGGTCAGGACTGTTAAATATTAATGGACCTGAGTTGGGCTTGTCAGTGACGTTGTTTTAGGCTTATCAATGGGGTTGTGTCGGGCTTATCAGTGGGGTTGGGTTGGGCCTACTAATGGGGCTGGGTTGGGTCTATTAATGGGGTTGGGTCGGGCCTATCAATGGGGCTGAATTGGGTTTATCAATGGGGCTGGATTGGGCCTATCAATGGAGCTGGGTTGAGATAGTCAATGGAGCTAGGTCGAGGCCATCAATGGAGTTGGGTTGGGCCCATTAGTGCACCTAAGTGGGGTCATTAGTGGACCTAGGTGGGGGCTGTTAATGGACATAGGTGGGGGCCGTTAGTGGACATAGGTGGGGGCCATTAGTGGACAAAGGTGGGGGCCGTCAAAGGAGCTGGGTTGGGGGGGCTGTCGGTGGGAGCTGGGTTGGGGGCTGTCGGTGGAGCTGGGTTGGGGGGCTGTCAGTGGAGCTGGGTTGGGAAATTTGTCGGTGGAGCTGGGTTGGGGTCATCATCAAGGCCGGGTCGAGCCTGTCAATGTGTCATGGTCGGCCTGTTAGTAAAATATTGGGGTTGATGATGGGGATAAAGTAGATTTTAAAAATGTTGTTCTAATTTAATGGAATCTATATAAACAAAATTATTTACAATATTATTTAACAAAATTTATTCACTTAAAATATATATTAAAAACCAAATCATATATTTTTTATTTAAATATAATACTACTTGATATATTTTTTTGAAAACTGCTTTTCATGAAATACACAAAAAATATAAATTAAATATCAATATAATACATGTAAGGAATAACATAATATTTAAATAAAAAGTAATAGAATGAATATGGTTGAAATAACCTACAGATTTTATTTCAAAAACACATAAATTGTCATTAATATTTTATTATTTTATTTTTATATCCTTTGTTTGAATTTTAAAAATTCATTCACCATAAAATTTTGGGATAATTTTCTTTACTAAAATTTTTTTTACATAATAAATTAAAAATTACACTTTTTATTTTTGAAAATATTTGTTTGAAATAAAAATTTAAAGTACTAATAAAACATGGTTTTAAAAAGCAATAATATATTTTTATATTTCTAAAATATATTAAACTAAAATAATTTATATTTTATTTTAAATTTTTCTGTGTGTAGCACAGGCTTTTATGCTAGTATATATATTATAGGAATGGGGGTCGAGAAAAAATAGGGACAAAAATGCTGATGTGGCTTCTCCTATGACCTCCTTTAAATTTAATAAAAATAAATTCTGAAAACCTGGTAAAAACATGTATTGAAGAAAATTAAGAGATAAAAGATGCAAGAGAAAAAATAGGGAGAATACAAGATGGTTGACGTGTAGAGGATTAACTAGGGAGTTAAGTGGGGAGACCTTGAAGCATATTCTGTGAACAAGGGCCGGAGAGGGTGAAAAGAGGCTAACTCTAAAATGTCACTAAATAATGACTTTTGTTAAAGGGAGATATTTTTTTAAAAAAATTACTCTCCTTTTTAATAGAAAAGATTTTTTTAAACGATTATGTTGTCCTCATGTGCAAGGATCTGGATCCTCTGATTTTATTTATGCATTTTATTGCTTATTTTAGTCATTCAATAGTTTTAATTATTTGATAAAATTCTAATAGCATAAGTAATTTGCTCATTCTAGGTTATATGTTTAGTTTTTTACCCTTCAAATATTCATTTAAAATTGAGAATTTAATTTTAATTTCTATATAATCTGTATAACTTAGTTTTCAATTGCATAATTTTCAATGGCGTTGCCATTAATGTACATTAATGTATAATATATTTTTTAATAAATCATTTCAAGTAAACTAAGGTTAGGAGGGCATGAGGGATATATACATAAGTAAAAGCAAATGAGGAAATACAAAATTATTGATTCCAAAATTTAATTAAAAACTAAAAAATTTTAAAACCCTATGTTTTTTATATTTAAAGTTTATACATATAAATATAATAAAATACTTACAATATAATTTTAATTCTGAAAGAAGTTAAAAATAAAATGTTTTAAATAATATCAAATTATTTTTTGTGAAGTTGTTATTACTTTATAATTTTAAATTCAGAAATCATTAAAACTAAAATAGATATAAAATTTTGCAAATCTAAATTTATTATGTGGAATTAAGCTAAATATGGAGAGTTTAAATTAGTCTTGCATACAAAAAAATTTGAATAAATATTTTAATGTTATATTTAAAATAAAAAAATATTTAATACATGAAATTTTGAGTTGAACTTCAAAAAAATCAAACCCCTAATATTTTAAATTTACATATACATGAATTAAAATTTTTTTATTATTAGTTTAAAGGTTAGGTTATTAAAGAGAGCTTGGATTGTTGACTTTTCAAAGTATGGACTAATTTGTAAGAAATGTTGGATTAAAGGTTAGGATCATGCAGAGGTGTCACTATGGTCATGAGCCGAGACCATGTTGCGTAGGAAGTCGGGCAGGAAGTTGGGTAGGAATTCGGGCAGGAAGTCGGGCAGGAAGTCGGGTAGGAAGTCGGGTAGGAAGTCGGGTAGGAAGTTGGGTAGGAAGTCGGGTAGGAAGTCGGGTAGGAAGTCGGGTAGGAAGTCGGGCAAGAGCATTAGGGTAGGACGTTGAGTTGGTTCATTGTGTAAGGTAAGGGGTTGTGCAATAGGAGCATGTGATGGGACGTTGAGTTTGGGGTCATGGGGTTTTGGAATGAGGTCATGGGGTTTTCGGATGGGGTCATGGGGTTGTGGGATGGGATAATGGGGTGGGATCGTAGGGTAAGAACACATTGTAAGAGCATGCGGAGGAGTGTTAGGCAGACTCGAGGGGGTAGGGCATTTTGTTAGGGCAATGGGCAGGCTAAGAGACGGGGTCGAGGGGTGGGGGCATGTGTTGGGGTCATAGGGGTGAAGTTGTATATAGGGGTCACAATGGTGTAAAGGTGGGTCGAGGTGTGATTGGGATAGGGGTGGAGTTGGGGTTAAAGTTGGGTGAGGAGTCGATCGAGGTAGAGTCATGCACTGGGGTTGCAATAAGATCCGAGTTGGGGTGATGAGATGGGATCCGAGTTGGGGTGATGGGATGGGATCCGAGTTGGCGTTATGGGGTGGGATCCATGTTGGGACCATTCGGGTGGGATCCGAGTTGTGGTCATTCGGGAGAGGGGGGGGGGTGTTTTTTGAAAATAACCCTATATATATGCATTATTTAAAAATTTATTTTTTTCTTTATGCATGACTTAAATTACTAATTTATTATACATTAACATTTACAAATACAATTACCCCTATCAAATATTCTACACAATCAAGTAGTGTTAAACATTTATCCTTTGAAAAATATTTGTGAAATAATAATTATTAAAAATTAAATTTAAATTCATATATTAACGAACACTTAATTTTATAATTATTTTACAAAAAATAACTTTAAGGTATTTATAAATATTTTAATAAAAAAATTTGTACATCATTTTTTAGTCTTGTGCTTAGCACGGGCTTTTCAGCTAGTATATATATTATAGGAATGGGGGTTGAGAAAAAATAGGGACAAAAATGCTGATGTGGCTTCTCCTATGACCTCCTTTAAATTTAATAAAAATAAATTCCAAAAACCGAAAAAAACATGTAATGGAGAAAATTAAGAGATAAAAGATGCAAGAGAAAAAATAGGGAAAATGGTTAACGTATAGAGGGTTAAGTGGTAATTTAAGAGTGGAGAGAGATAATAGAAGAAAATAAGAATGTTAGCTGTCTTTATTTCGTATTTTTTCTCACTCAGCGTTTTAGTTTTCAACAGGTTAGTATATATATTATTTTCACCACTTCCCATATTCGTTCAGTTTCAGCCACCAACAGGTAAGTTATCTCTCAGTTGGTTTTCATTTTTTTTTTTTTTCATTATATTGATGTTTATATGATGCATTGTTGTTTCTCTTATCATTTGCACTCTCAATTTTTATTATTTATATTTTTTTATTATACTAATGTTGTCTTATGTTTATCTTACTATCTTCCCCTCTTTCTCCTCTCTTATGTTTTTTTCCTTTCTTTTGTTTCTTAATTTTCTATTATTTTGTACTTTGGTTTCATAAAATATACTTTTTTTTTTCATTTTTTATCCTCTTTTAGTTATTTCCCATTTTGGCATTTTCCTCCAGCTACAGTAAGTAGTTGGTTTCCTGTCATAGTTTCTTTCCAGCATGGTTTTCATTTGTTTTGATTTCCTTCATATTCTTTCCTGATCTGATACTACTCTATTCTCTTCTTCCTCCCGTTTTTTCTTTTTATTTTTGTTTGCTTCAAGACTACCCATTTATTTATTTATTTCATTGCACTGCCTCTTTGTTTTTTATCTATTGACGCATTATGGTTTGTTTTTCATGTAACTAAGACATGAGAGACGAGGAAACTGGTGACAGAAAAAATAAGCAGGCCGAGAAGGATATTCTGTGAACAAGGGCCAGAGAGGGTGAAAAGAGGCTAACTCTAAAATGTCATTAAAAAATGACTTTTTTTAAAGGGAGATATTTTTTTTAAAAAAAATTTACTCTCCTTTTTAAGTGAAAAGATTTTTTTAAATGATCATGTTGTCCTCATGTGCAAGGATTTGGATCCTCTAGTTTTATTTATGCATTTTATTGCTTATTTTAGTCATTCAATAGTTTTAATTATTTGATTAAATTTGAATAGCATAAGTAATTTGTTTATTCTAGGTTATATTTTCAGTTTTTTACCATTCAAATATTTATTTAAAATTGATAATTAATTTAATTTCTATATAATATGTATAACTTAGCTTTCAATTGCATAATTTTCAATGGCGTTGCCATTAATGTACATTAATGTATAATGTATTTTTTAATAAATTATTTCAAGTAAACTAAGGTTAGGGTTTATGAGGGATATATATATATATAAGTAAAAGCAAATGATGAAATACAAAATTATTTATTTCAAAATTTAATTAAAAACAAAAATTTAAAACCCTAAGTTTTTTTTTTCTTTAGAGTTTATACATATAAATATAATAAAATACTTATAATATAAGTTTAATTTTGAAAGAAGTTAAAAAATAAAATGTCTTAAATAATGTCAAATTATTTTGTGAAGTTGTTAATACTTTATAATTTTAAATTCAGAAATCATTTAAAACGAAAATAGATATAAAATTTTGCAAATTTGAATTTATTATGTGAAATTAAGCTAAATATGGAGAGTTTAAATAAGTCTTGCATACTAAAAATTCGAATAAATATTTTAATTTTATATTTAGAATAAAAAAAATATTTTAGTACATGAAATTTAGAGTTGAACTTCAAAAAAATCAAACCCCTAATATTTTAAATTTACATATACATGAATTAAAATATTTTTATTATTAGTTTAAAGGTTAGGTTGTTAAAGTGAGTTTGAATGGTTGAGTTTTAAAAGTATGGACTAATTTGAAGGAAATGTTAGTTTAAAGGTTAGGATCATGCAGAAGTGTCGTTATAATCATGAGCCGAGTCCATGTTGGGAAAGAAGTCGAGTAGGAAGTTGGGCAAGAACGTTAGGGTGAGACGTTGAGTTGGTTCATCGTGTATGGTCAACTGGTCAAGGGGTTGTGTAATAGGATTATGTGGTGAGACGTTGAGTTTGTTCATCATGTAGGGTCATGGGGTTGTGGGATGGAATCATGGGGTGGGAACATAGCGCAGGAACACAGTGTAAGGGCATGCAGAGGAGTGTTAGGCAGACTCGAGGGGTGGGGCATTTTGTTAGGGCATTGGGTAGGCTCAAGGGACGGGGTTGAGGGTTGGGGGCATGTGTTGGGGCCATAGGGGTGGAGTGTATAGGGGTCACAATGGTGTAAAGGTGGGTCAAGGTGTGGTTGGGGTAGGGGTGGAGTTGGCGTTAAAGTTAGGTAAGAAGTCGACGTAGGTAGAGTCATGCACTAGGGTTGCAGTAGGATCCGAGTTGGGGTGATGGGATGGGATCCGAGTTGGGGTAATGGGATTGGATCCGAGTTGGCGTTATGGGCTGGGATCCATATTGGGATCATTCGGGTGGGATCCAAGTTGTCGTCATTCAGGAGAGGGTGGGTGTTTGTTGAAAACAACCATATATATATATATGCATTATTTAAAAAATTATTTTTTCCTTTATATATGACTTAAATTACTAATTTATTATACATTAACATTTACAAATACAATTACCTATCAAATATTTAACACAATCAAGTAATGCTAAATATTTATCTTTTGAAAAATATTTGTAAAATAATAATTATTAAAAATTAAATTTAAATTCGTATATTAGTGAACATTTAATTGTATAATTATTTTACAAAAAATAAATTTTAGGTGTTTGTAAATAATTTAATAAAAAAATGTATACATCATTTTTTAGTCTCGTGCTTAGCACGGGCTTTTCATCTAGTTTACTTATTTACAAGTTGAGTAGATTACGCATGGGATGTCTGTTAGCTTCGATTTCTTTGAGTCCGATTTTGCTATCCCCAAATCAGTTGTTGTGGGGGGTGGGGGGGGGTAACCTCGACTGAGTTGCTCTGCGACTCGGGTCACTGTACCGGAGTTCTTAAAAAAGAATGACTTGGCCTTTAAAAAATTACCAATAAATTACATTCAAATTGATATATAATATGTCATAATTATAGTGTAAAAGAAAAAAAAATGTTTATGTAACTCTAATTTATGTAAAAATACGTATATAAATGAATAAATAATTTTTTACAATGTAAAATTGATTTTGTTGTTAATAATTAATATAGCCTTTTTAACTTGCATTTATGTAAAATAAATAAAATATAAATAAAATATTTATAGTGTTTGATTACTTTAAATATTAATTTACACTAATTTTACACCATGCTGAAACATAAATAGTGGTAGCACAATATCAATACAATTTGTCATGAGTCAATTTCAACTAATCTTACATATCAGTAAGGTAAATCCAATTTTCAAATATGAGCTCATAGTTATTGGTTAAATGCTAGTAGTAGTGGCACAGGAATAGGAGCACAAAAAACACATACCACGTTACATTTTGGAACAAAAGTTATGTATATGTATGATATAAATATTTTTTTTATATTTTAATTTTTATCATATAATTCAGAATAGAATTTTCAATCTCGCATAACACCACTGATTTAAGTATGTTATATAAGAACGTAATTTTCATATTTAAACTAGATGTACCTAATTTTTGGGTGAAAGGTCATATATTTACAACTAAATAAAATAACTTAACACTTAAAATTTTCATAATATTTTTCTCAATGTAATATGTATACAATATATGCTATATATAGTACAAGCAATACACTTAATAAGCTGGTAAAACTTGATTTTTCATCAAAACACTTTTATATAGTACATTATATATCAAATTAAAGATCTTTTTTACAAAAAATTGATAATTTTTCATAATGTTTTAAGTTTGTCTTCCCAATTTATCCCTTTTACCAAATCCAAGTCGGTGGCGACTCGTCCTATATGAAGTGGACTGACTCGGATTTTGACCTGTCCGATACAGTTCCAATTCGTGAGTCGCACAACCCCCTTCACGACAATTTGTAAGTAAATTTTTTGGTGTATTAGGAATACTTGTTATTTGTGATTCTTGAACTAGAGTGGCTCTAATTAAATACGACATGTTTCCAAATTATAATAGAAATAGAAGGGAAAAACAAAAATAAGGACAAATATGTTGTTCAAAATAAGTTAAATGATTTTAATATAAAAAATTGAAGAAAAAATTAGAAATCACTGTTAGAATTTGAGATGGAATTTAAATTATCTGACAATAAATTTCGAACAAAAGTAACTTTGAACTCTTTGACCAAGCACTCTGCCATCTATGCTACATCCCCAGTTGTAGGATTAAGATAGAAAATAGAATTAAAATGAATTAAATCATTTTAAAACTATACAATGCTCTATGACAGAATCCTCTAATTGCACTAGTAGATGGTGAGACTGTTGAGTCATTATTTGACTTTGTTTTTCTTTCTAGTAGTCTCTGTTTTTCTTTCTAGTAGTCTGTTATTCTTTCTAGTAGTTTTCGGTTTCATAGTTTCACTGCTTTTATTCGTGGATATAGTTGTAGAATCAAAACCCATATGCATGGCTTACATATACATGGCACCAATATGTTCTTTGGATTAGATGGTTGTAACTTGGTAGGGGATGACTTCTCTGCTTTGAATTCAATCTAAAGTTACAAGGAGGCCAAGGTTTTAATATATGAATTTGTTAATTAATTGGTATATGAGTGTACCCTAGCTAGTGTTGAATGATAAAACGGTGGTTCTTTGACTTTGAAAAGAGCACTAGGATTTATTGCACATTATAAATTATAAGTTAGATTATGTTAATCATTAAAGTGATCCTCACTCACATGGATTGAGGGTTCAATTAGGCTAAAGTTTTGAAAGTATTTGGGCCAATGAACTATGAATAGTATTCGTGCCAATTATTAAAGTTTCAAAATTATTCTCACTAGTAACTGTACTGGTGAGTATTGCATTGCTAGCGAGGTAAATTTAAATATACTAACCCACTAATATTCCCACATAGAGGTCATTTATTTAATGTTAAGACCTCCTTTCCTTCTATACTACATTGCTCGATATAATCAACAATCAACAAGATTGCCATGTCTCCATTTTTTGAGACAACATCGATAACAAAGTTTTGACCTGTACTTGAGTGGTGCATGGTTAAACATTAGAGCAACCAACATTCCTGATACAGGGATTTATAACCTTTTGCAGAATCAAGATTGATATGCACAATGTTAGATTGCATAAATGCTTAGAACCACCAAAGACCAAATAAAAGGAAAATTTTTATTCTTTCCTATTAGTATACTGACTGAACAAGCCATCAATGTGACATAAAATAGCTAGAATGGCAATCTGGCCTCAAAGTACAGGGATATGTAACTGTTTCATCAAAAATTCGCCGGTCTGCGAAGATGCACGACCGAGAGAATAAATCGATTTACGACAGAAAATTTGTGTTACAAGTTGTATTTGAAAGTCAGAGAATGAGAGTACAATTTCCTAGTCTTCCTTTTATTCGATCTCCGTGTAAATTGATAAAGTTTTGGCTTCTAACGAGTTGACGTCGAAATTCAAGTTTCAGAGCGAGTGTGCACTAACGATGATGGTTTCGTCGGTCAGACGGAAGTATTTGTGTTCCGCGTGTATCGACTTGTTGACGTTGCCAGTGAACATGTAGAGTTGCTCCGGTTTGAACTGGTGAATTCGACGAACTGCGAGTCACTTGAACTCCTTTGGCTTGAGAGAGCTTTTGTGCGTGAGAGTATTTCTCGACAAAAGAGTTTCGAACCCCTTCGACAGAGCATTTTTGGCTATTTGTAGCCGATTCTGTCCAATTGTTGGGGGTAGATATTTGGAATGGGGACCGTGATCCCCTTTCTGCTGCTTCTGTTGAGATAGGAGGACTTGGGCGCTCCTCCTTTTCCTCTGTTGATCCCATCGAATGAGGATCATCTATCATTTTTCGATTTCTTCAATTGGTGACCAAGCTTGGTCAATTGAACGTTGAAGTGGCATGTAGCGTGAGTGGCAGCTAAGTGGCGCTGACGCGACAAATTGTGGTTGACTAGGACGACGACGGTACCAGTGACGCGACAAAATGAATGGACCTAGTGATGGGCAGTGAGTGACAACTTTGATGACCGGTGGAGCAGAGCCATGGCAAGCTCATGACGATTCACCGATGGAGTGGTGGGCGTTTGGGCTCGCCGTATTTGGGCTAATCGCATTTTGGCTTCTACAATAACCTTGAACTTTTGGTACAAAGTAGACGTAAATACACCAAAAGGACATGGTAATTTGATCTAAATATATCAGAATTTATTTTTCTCTAGAAAATAAGAAGCAATCTCTAGTGCAACATTTACATCACGAATAACAGAATTAGCTTTCTTCATTTTGATATACACATTAGCTGCATATGAAACGTGGAAAAGAGAATGAATACGGTGTTTGATGAACACAAAAAAGCAAATAAGTGTATACCATTACACCTAAAAAATAAAAAAGTGGAAAAATTTGTATACCTCTATTGTCATACATGATAACAGATGTTAGATTGCTTTTGTAAGATGTTTAATAGCCTCATTCAGCTTACCTAATAACATAAGAAGTATTTAATATCAAAACCAATGGACTAGTGGGCGTTTGGGCTCGCCGTATTTGGGCCAACCGCATTTTAGCGTCTACAGTAACCTTGAACTTTTGGTACATACTAGACGTAAATGCACCAAAAGGACATGGTAATTTGATCTAAATAAACCAGAATTTATTTTTCTCTAGAAAATAAGAAGCAATCTCTAGTGCAACATTTACATCACGAATAACAGAATTAGGTTTCTTCAATTTGATATACACATTAGCTGCATATGAAACGTGGAAAAGAGAATGAATACGGTGTTTGATGAATACAAATAAGTGTATACCATTACACCTAAAAAATAAAAAAGTGGAAAAATCTGTATACCTCTATTGCCATACATGATAACAGATGTTAGATTGACTTTGTAAGATGTTTAATAGCCTCATTCAGCTTACCTAATAACATATGAAGTATTTAATATCAAAATCTTACATCGCATAAACATACAAGACAGTTAAGTATATCACTTTTATACAACGCATCTACACCAAACACAAATAATAGAATGAAATATTTTTACTATTTTTAAGAATATTAAGGAACCCTAAAAACCCTAAAATAATAATTCAATTATGTGAAATATTATGTGACTGACCAGCTGTCACACCAATTAGAGAAAATAATCTATATTACCAAACTCAAAAACAAAACCCCCTTCAAAGAAAGCAATGCAGTTTTAGAGACAAGAAATAACAAAAACCACATGCTGGTTGTGTCGTGTAGCCAAATCTAGCAGCAAAAGTTTGCTACTACCACAATACCAACAACAATTGGTGTAATATATATTCTAATAACAGTTGCAATAGTTTGCCAATACTGCATGATTGATGCTTCTAAACAGGGGCTAGTGACATCCATATTTGAATGCTTCACATCGAATTAAGGATTATAGGTATATCAACTAATCTGCTACAAATTTTCCAGATGAAATATCTCCAATAAATCAACCCAGACAATTACCATAGAGAGAGTAACTTACCAAGAGAGAGAGACTTACCGAGAGGGAGAGAGCGAGCGACAGAGAGAGAGAGAGTCAGAAGAGGCGACGAGATGAGGAAGCTACCCGACGATTTAGGGCAGGCAGAACTCCAGGAAGTGACTCACGGCTTAGACGAGGGACTTCCATTCTGGACTTAACCGGTTCTCAATTGAACCATTCAATGCTACAGGACCGGCTCTTTGGTAGAGGAAGCTACCTAGGGGTGGGCATCGGATCAGGTTTTTCGGGTAACCCGACCCGACCCGACTCGAAAAACTCGGGTTTGGATTTCCAAATACAACCCGCGGGTCGGGTTGGGTTCAGATTTACCTAAACCCAACCCGTGGTTTTTTATTTTTAATTTTTTAATATATTTTTTTATTGATTTATATAAAAAATATATAAAAAAATTGGGTTTTTTGGGTCGGGTTTGGGTTTGTAAAATCATAGTTCGGGTTGGGTTCGGGTTCGGGTTCGGGTTTTTCACGGGTTCGGGTTTTTCACGGGTTCGGATTTTGGGTTATATATGCCGAGTCGGGTTCGGGTTTTTAGAAACCCAACCCAAACCCGACCTGTGCCCACCCCTAAAGCTACCCGATGATTCAGGGCAGACAGAACTCCAGGAAGCGACTCACAACTTAGATGGGGGACTTCTATTATGGACTTAACCGGTTCTCAATTGAACCATTCAATGCTACTGGACCGGTTCTTTGCTACTGGGTTGAAGAGGGGTAAAAATGTCCGAGAACACTCATTGGATTAAAATCAAGACATAGTAATGGTTAGATATTTAAATTAAAGTTGATACGATGATTTAGGGCAGATAGAACTCCAGGAAGTGACTCACGACTTAGACGGGGGACTTCCATTCTGGACTTAACCAGTTCTGAATTGAACCATTCAATGCTACTGGACCGGTTCTTTGCTTCTGGGTTGAAGAGGGGTAAAAATGTCCGGGTATACTCATTGGATTAAAATCAAGACAAATTAATGGTTCGATATTTAAATTAAAGTGGAAATATGATGCGTAATATGTCCGACAGGCGACAATAGGCACAACGGTAGACATAACTTCGTTTACGAAAGAAGAAACTTTAATTTGATAGCAGTAGCCTCCCTTTCCCTTATTCCGCATCTGTCGAATTTCCTTGGCAGCTGGCTCCTCTTAGTGGTGGAAATGAGCCGATACGAGCCAAATCTATGCTGGCTCGAGCTCGGCTCAGCCATTTACACTTCAGCTCGAGCTCGGGCTCGAGCCCATGGCTGGGCTCAAGTTCGAGCTCGAGCCCATGGCTGGGCTCAAGTTCGAGCTCGAGCGAGCTCGATTCGAGCGGGCTCAATCCACTAATTGAGCCCCTAATCGAGGTGAAACTTTTGAGTATTTAATGACCTGAAACTAGTTTACCAAGCTTCCTCTTCGTCGGTGCTTCCCTCTGTTCGTGCGTCGTCCCCGATCTAGGTAGGTACCTCTGTTCTGTCTTATCTCTCCTTCTCCCGTCTTCTACTTCTCTCTCCCTTTTCCCTTCCTCTCTCCTTTCCCTTCCTCTCTCAGCTCTATCATTCTGAGTGGTCGGCTTCGTCTGGGACTCATCTCTGGATTGATCAACAACTTCGTATTGCATTGGCTCTAAGGGTGGCAGTTTTACCTAATTACCCGATTTCCCGCTTACTCGAATGGTAATCGGATGGATAAGGAATAAAATTAAGCATTTCGATTACCCGATTACCCGATTAAAAAATTACCCGATTACCCGCCTCTTAATCGAAACGGATATGGATAATGGGTATTCCTTACCCGATTACCCGATTACCCAGATGGCAATTTGGTAAATTTTGAAAATTTTATGTCCTTACTCATATCATATATACCTTAATGGCAATTTGGTAAATTTTAATTTTTTTGAAGTTGTTTCCCTTTCCCCCCACCTAGGGATGACAATGGGGCGGGGTGGGGCGGGTTTTTGGAAACCCGTCCCCGCCCCGTGAAAATATGGGGAAACCCGTCCCCGCGAAAACCCGCCCCGCGGGGTTAAAAACCCGCCCCGAACCCGCAAAAACCCGACCCGAACCCGCAAAAACCCGACCCGAACCCGTAAAAACCCGACCCGACTTGACTCGCCCTATTAAATATTAATTTTTTTTTTAAAAATATAAAAAATATAAAATAAATATTATAAATATGTAAACATATAAATAATTATAAATCATGTAAAATTAACATTTTTTTAAACATAAAATTTATTAATATATTTTTTACATATTTACTTTCTAATATTTTTTTTTATAAATATTAAGCGGGTCGGGTCGGGTTTTTGGGCAAAACCCGTCCCCGCCTCGAACCCGTGGGTTTGCTCCTAAAACCCGAACCCAACCCGCGGGGTAAAAATATAAACCCGAACCCGCTTTAAGCGGTCGGGTCGGGGCGGGTTCCCCGCTAAATGGAACCCGCTGCCATCACTACCCCCACCCCCGACGTTCCTTTCCCCTCTTTCCCGATTCCCCCTCTTTCCCTCTCTCTTCCCCAACTCTCCCTCTTTCTCTTCCCCAACTCTCCCTCTTTCTCTTCCCCAACTCTCCCTCTTTCTCTTCCCCAACTCTCCCTCTTTCTCTTCCCCAACTCTCCCTCTTTCTCTTCCCCAACTCTCCCTCTTTCTCTTCCCCAACTCTCCCTCTTTCTCTTCCCCAACTCTCCCTCTTTCTCTTCCACGACTTCCCCTCTTTCCCTTCCTCTACTTCCCCTCTTTCCCTTCTCAAACTCCCCCTCTTTCTCTTCCCCGATTCACCCTCTTTCCCATCCCCGACTCCCAACCGAGACCGACAGCTCAAATGTTAGAATCGCCATTTCAAACGCTGCCTTGCTGTTTCAATCGTCTAATTTTCGGGGGATCTCGTTGATTCGTCTCTCCTTACAAAAGGTTAGCTTGTTCTTTTTGTTTCTGTAAATTTTTCTTTCCTCTTCACTTCTCTTTCTCTATTTCTGTGAGTCATTTTTATCTTGTTGCTACTCAATCGACTCTCATTGTGACCGAATTTCTGTTTCCTTTCAGAAATTTTAAATTGCTCTCAATCTCCCCTGTTTTCCGTGCCCAAATCTGACTTGTTGCTGGTCTCAATATCTGGCTTCACCGAATAGTGTAAATTTTGCAAGGTACGTTGAAAATCTTGTTGGTTGCAGCGTTATTTGAAGTTAGTGTGTTAGATGTATTCCTTTCTGTTTCTTTATTTTTATTTATTGTCCATTTATTTACCCGATTACCCTGTTACCCGCGGGTAATCGGGTAAGAAATTCGGGTGACGAAATAGCTAGTTTTTATTCGGGCGAAACGGGTAACGGAATACCGGGTAGGGTAAACGAAATGGGTAACGGAATAACGGTTACCCGTTTCGTTTATTACCCGTTAATTGGCTCATTCAAGCTTCAATTTTCAAGGCTTCATCGTACTCGAAGACTTCAAGAGACCAAAGTAAAACCTAGAACTATGATATTCTGTTGGCGGAAGTTTTAGTGCTCTCAGAGAGCCACGAGAAGGGTGTAAATATTTGAGGAGGAAATCTAGAAGAAAAAATCGAAGAAGAGTAGAAATCTAGAAGAAAAGGGAAAGAGAAACGGGAGGAAAAAAGAAAGAGGTTTTTGAGCAGCCTAAGTGGGTTTGTAGATCCCCAAATCGTGGTTATCTGGTTATCGAGGGCTCGACGAGCTTTCGAACCGAGTCACCTGAAACTCGAGTTCGGCTTGATTATATAAACGAGCTACACTACATAACTGAGTTTGGTCCAAGTTCGATTATTTTTGGGCCGAACCGAGCCAAACCCGAGCCGAGCCCGAGCTACTCGCGAGCTGGCTCGGTTCAGTGCCACCCCTAGCTCCTCTCTTACACTTCCAATCTCCCCCGCTGCAACTTCAAGGAGTATCGACCGAAGACCCGGGAGATTGAGGCGAGAGATTTTCTTTATTCCTTTTCTGCCTTTTCCTTTTATACTTTTTGCCGCTTCATTTTCTTTCTCCATGTTTTTCCTGTGTGTTACTCTTTTCTACTCTTACTGGGACTGTCTTTCTTCGCCAGACCTCTTGTTTTTTTTCCTTTTCTCTCTTCATCTATCCTGTTTTCCTCTTTGTTCGCTCTTCTGCTCTTCCCTTATTGTGATTGTCCTTCTTATCCTAACTTCTGCTTCTAATTCAAATCATTTTCTGGCTCTCTCCTTAATAGCAGTAACTTCGGACATGTTTAATTGGGCCGTCTAGAGATTAAGGCGTGGTGGAGATGATTATGGGCACGATGGATAGTGTAACAGATGAAAGTAAAGAGGTTGAAATTTTCAAACACCAGTTTGATGAAATGGTGGCTAAGGTCGACGAGGTAGTAGTTCAATACTTTTAATTTTTCATATGAAATAATAGTTCATTTCGAAGTGTTTACATCTATTCTATGATACTTCAGTCATTCCATCTCATGTATCTGTCGCAACAAGTCTTTTGTAAAAGAAGTTAAAAGGGGATCGATATCATAAACTTCATTGTAGCTCCGGCACCAGGAGGGTGTATTTTTTGTATTTATGCTTCGTGAAATAATTTTCAGTTGCACTTGACAGCGATTCTTTTTTATCATCACGCAGAACAACTATTATGGATGTTTAGCTACAGAACGTTGGACCTTGACTCCCAAGGTTGCCATGCATTATCATTGGGTGATAGATGTCTTATATATGGTTATTTCATTTGCAGCTTGAGCAGAGAGTCAATGAAATATCTCAGTTTTATTCATCTATCAGTAAAAAGCAATCAAACAACTCTAAAGGCAGTTCAGTTATGAAAGAAAGGGAAAAGGAAAAACAGATTGCAAATGCTAAGAAGCTACCACAAGATCCAGCACGGAGGGAAGCTGCTGCTGCGAAGAGAATGCAAGAGCTGATGCGTCAGTTTTCCACAATATTGCGCCAGGCATTGACTATGATTTTTTTTTTTTTTTAATAATTTTTCCGAACATTTCAATATATAACCTCTTGCATATTAGAATCAGGCTGTGTTGCTTGTATTTTATTTATTTATTGAACTCTTGAAATAGATCTGTAGTTCCTCATCCCAAATTTTATTTATGTTGAAGGAACATGTTTGTATGCATTTCCTTATAAGCTTCATCCTTCTTTACCAGATCATGCAACACAAGTGGGCTTGGCCCTTTATGCAACCAGTAGATGTAGAAGGTCTTGGCTTACATGATTATTATGAGGTAAAAACTGTCTCCAAGGTCCTATTTACGTCCATTTTCATACAAACATCATTGCTTCTGAGGATATTTATTAGTCTAAGAAAACTAACTGCGGTTGTCATGATTAATGTTAGACTATGAAGCTCTTACGATCATGATTAATGTTGAATAAGAAACTGTTGTGGCTCACAACAGCCCTGCTTTAGTGGTGTGACTTATACAATCATTGGTGGATGCATTTCAGGTTATTGAAAAACCCATGGATTTCAGTACAATAAAAAACCAAATGGAAGCAACTGATGGTACAAGATACAAGAATGTCCGTGAAGTATTTGCAGATGTGCAACTAGTTTTCAAAAATGCAATGACATATAACGACGAGAAGAGTGATGTTTATGTCATGGCTGAAACATTGCTATCAAAGTTCAAAGACAAGTGGCTTCAACTATTACCTAAAGTTATTGAAGAGGTACCTTCTATGTTGTTAATTTGCTTACACTCTAAGCCTTAAGAGTTAGATTATGTAATATATATTATTCCATAACAGTACAAAAATCATAAAGAAATCATATGGTGCACTAAAAGATGTGAAAGGAGTGGAGGCTTTTAATCTAAGCTATTGTTACTTGCACTGCTTTAATTAAGTACAGGATGGTGGACAAAGGATGGACTTTCTTACAAGTTGGTGATGTTAAGTAACAGGAAACAAGGCTTAAAGAAGAGGAGGCAGAAGCGCAGGCAGACATGCAGCTTGCACAAGAAGTTGCCACAGCTAAATTGGCCAGACATACAAGTATAGAGGTATCTTCTTCATGACATTCACTTCATATGAAAGCATTGATAGTTGTAGAGTATACAGGGCCTTTCTTTTGGCAGTAAGCAGGCAGGGGATCGTGGGACCAATTGGACTGCTAGGTCAGCTTGCTTACCAAACTATGAGCCTTTGCTGTTCTAGACTTCCATCAATAGTGGATTGCTCTGTATTTCTGTCCACGAGCATGCAATTTTATAATTTCCCTTCTTTTGTTAGAAAATTTTGATTGGATCACTCCTATAGTACTATAGTGGATATCTCCTCACAAACTTGTCCTTTGATCTTCACAGCTTTGTGACCTTGATTCCCATTTAGAGGAGCTCAGAGAGATTATTGTTCAGAAATGCAGGTATTCTGAGGCACAACTTTATTACTAAGAAAATGTTTCACTAGTTTAAAAAAAAAAGTATTTTGAATATACTTTTCCGTTTAAAAAGAAAACTCTGTATGATTAAGTCCTTTGTTCTTCTGCTGTTAAAAATAAATAAATAAATAAATAAATAAATAAATAAATAAATCAACCAGCAAGTTGCATCTGCTTTCCCCCCTCTTGTGTCTTCAGGCTATAAAAGTGGCTTCAAGAAACTGCCAACCGTTTCCGTTTACTTTGATTGTGAGGAATCAATTAATCAAAGGCTTTTTGCAAAATCTTGGACATTATTGTCATCTTTTTGTTTTTTTTAATTTTCGTTTGTTTTATTTTCTTCACTACTTAAATATAATCGAAGGTTCTGGTGAACTTTTTTGTTTGGTTTGTTGAACTATCTTGATGGATGAAATCTTGTGGGCACAAGTGTAAACTTGTGTGATAAGCTACTTGGAACCTTTTAGCTCTAAAATCCTGATGAATTCTAGGGACTTATCCCACAAATGCGAGGTTCTAAGTTTTGGCTATTCTATTGACTTACTGCATTATGATTGTCAAGCTGGGTTTTCTGTATGGTGGCATTGTCTCAGCAGAAAAAAAGATCATTTGTGGCAGCGATTAAGTCAAATTTGCAGTAATGGTAATATAGCAACTCACAGATATGCATGTTCTTCACAGAAAAATGACCACAGAAGAGAAAAGAAAGCTGGGTTCAGGCCTTAGCCGTTTATCACCAGAAGATCTAAACAAAGCACTTGAAATTATTGCCCAAAGAAATCCAAACTTTCAAGCTACTGCAGAGGAGGTTGATCTTGACATGGATGCTCAGGTAGTAATATCTCACTTAAGAGTCTGCATACATAACCTCTCTAATTTTTTGTCTATTGCGAAGCCGATGCCGATTTGCAGTTTAGTTCTCCTTGTTCAACTACCTTTGTGGACCCTGGGTAGTTACCACAATCTCTGTTTTATCACCATTTCAGAAAGCAAGGATGAAAATAACTTTAAACAAATGTTTGCATCTTTGAAGAAACTTCCTTTAATACTTATTTTCTATTTCTGTTTACTGGAAAGGAGATGCCTTGAGGAAGTCTTGTGAGCTAGTCAATGTATTTAGTAACTTTGGTTTATCGGGTCATTGTACAGAGTGAATCCACATTGTGGAGACTCAAATTTTTTGTGAGGTCTGCACTGGAAGCTCAGGCAAAAACAACTGCTATCAAAGGCCAAGAAAACTCCAAGCGCAAGAGGGAGATTTGTGATGCCCTTGCCAAGACGGCAAAGAAACGGAGTAAAAGACTGTCCTCTTGATCTGACGCAGAAGAGTTTGCCAGCTACTTGAACCATGGACAAATGCTTTCTGGAATGAGACAATTTTTCCATTTTTTCTTGTCTTAGCCAGTTAGTTGCTGGAAACTCTTTGTAAATATGTGCTTCTTTCTCAGCCGTTGGTAGTGTAGATGGCTGCATTTTGAATGTTATTTACATGAATATGGTTGAAGCTAGTGCCATTTCTTGCTGATTTCACTTGTCTTTCAACTTGGTTCAGTCATTCAGGATTCTAGGTCAGATGAGGGGTCCGGTTAGATTGCACCATTTGCCTCACGCATTACCAATAAACCTGTGCACAGTGCAGTTGTGTACTCTATTAAACATCAACATGAAACTACCTTCATTTTTGGACTGCAAACTGTCGTTTCTATTTGTTAGAATGATAAGGTTGCTCCATCTGATATGGAATTATCTTGCGCAGGATTCCACCCTGTGCTTATCTGCCAATTAATGTTGATAGATTCTGGTTTTATCTTTTAGCTTTAGGGTTTGGGTTTAGAGATTAGGGTTTTAGTGTTTCAAGGTTTCTGGATTTTGGGTTTTAAGTTGCAGGATTTCAGATTTTAAGGTTTCAGGATTCAGGATATTAGAGTTTCAGGATTCAGGATATTAGAGTTTCAGGATTTAGGGTTTTAAAAATATTTGAGTTTATATTATATTATTCGAGTGCGGTGTGGATTTACATTGATCTATTCAAGGGGTTTGGATCATGCCTCCATATGCTATTTGCGATTGATCTGGATGTATATTGATCTAAGTGTGATCGATAAGGATTTATAGCATGTATGATTAAATATTATAGCGGTAAAAATGCACATTGCAGAACGTTGGACAAGCGTTAGTAGTAGACACTGCAAATGTGTTCACTGGGTATATTTGCAGAGAGATCTCCATGCTGGATTGTCGAAGCCGTAAGCAATCCCAGGAGAACAACCGGCTTACAGGTAAAAAATCTAGTTACTGCTACAGCTATTGCGTTTGAGAGTAAAAATGTTGGCTAGGACAAGGGAGCTCAAAATAGTATTTATTAATATGTTCAGGCCTGGACAGGCTGTTTGTTTTCTCTCTTCCTCACAGTGGTTTCACTGAAAGTCGATCGACATGCCTTAATAATGCAGCGAACATGAGGATCATCTCTCGAGATTTTCCTGAGTATGTCTTCGGCAGATTTCTGTTCCCCTGAGGCCAACATTACTTGGTACATCCTGTACAAGGTAAACAGTGCAAGTTAAACTGCGTATGGTTTCATTAGAACAAATTCCAAAAACATGCAAAAAAAGAGCTCTTACGAACCTCAAGTAAGTCAAAATGTTCATTGGGAGACCAGCTTTCTCATATTCTCCCCAAACTTGCCAAGCACGGTGGGAATCCTTCTTACATACACATGCACTGAGGAGAAAGTCTAGACTGGTGCGGGAAGGCTGAAGTTTGAGCTCGCCCTTCATAATCTGGAGCAAGTTCAGTGCTATGTCCAAATCAACTGGTTCTGTCTCCAGGATTTCAGCATAAATCTGATTTTACAAACATCAAAAGAATCGAGTTATTGTTGTGAGTCATCAGCATATTCACGATTAACGTTTCAGCAACTTAGATGGCAATTTTTGTCCACGTTAACAAAAATTCGTTGCATCAGGAACGGCAGCTATAAACTTAGACCAAGGATCAGGATCACAATAGTTTGGCACTGATATTAGATGACCGTAGTAGCAAATGGAGTTTTCCTTGGTGAAGTCATCTGCATATGCCATAGCCTTGAAAAATAAATCTAGTGATGGCATGAATTGACTAAAGATAGACAACCCTTAGAACCAAGGGCTTCAACATCCACATTATGTAAGAAATGCGATCATATTAGACAAAATCAGGACAAGGTAAGACTTGTGAGGGCCTGCTGACTGACCTGAACAGATTTTATAATTTAGACAGGATAAGATTGAAGACTACACTAGGAATGTATTTTCTATGGATTAAAACTACCAAAAGGAGAAGTGCAAAAATCTACAGGAGTTTTACTAGAATGGCTTTAGTTTAGTAGATGTTGGAAGGTCAAAAGGTACAATCAACAAAAGATGAGGGTGGCAGACATGAAACTTTTGAGACAGAATGAGAGCACAACGAAGGACAAATTTCAAAGATATAATACAAGACAGAAAGTACCATAATGAGTAAGAGCACAAGTCAGGACAGTTTCAAAGAGAGTAAATACAAGAAAGAAACTATCACAGTAAATAAGAGCACTAGGAAGGACAAATTCTCTTGAGATAGAGTGTACACAAGGAAACAATTTTCTAAATTCATCATTTGAACAAGTGAGAGTAGTTAATGATGTTATGCGATGCACATGCTGAGAAAGATAAGTGCAATAATCTACAAGAGGGTTACTCGATTGGCATTCGTTAGCAGATGCTGGATGGTAAAAAAAAGATGAGGGTTGCAGAAATAAGAGAGTAATACATAATAGAAAGTATCTGAGTTAGGCACGAAATAAGAGAATATTTGGAGATACTGAGGATTTGGTGAATGTCTTACCTTGATTGTGTACATTTTAAAATTTTTATAGTAGGAACACCGAATAACTGAAGATTTCATCAATCTTGGTGGCTAAACCAGACATTCAGAAAAGAAGACAATTCTGTTTAGGGGTGGCAATAGGCGGAGGTCCAACCCGATAACCAAATATCCAAATCATTCCATTCAGAAACAGATATCCAGTAAGCTGCTTGTTGGATATCCGTTTCTTAATGGGTCGGATGTGGATATTATCCGTGAGCTTAACGGATATCTACAGGCCTGTTAAGAGTTTCTGATCTTTCTTATGCCCTTTCCGACCCGACTCGACTTCACCTGACCGAATTCAACCCGACCTGACCTGACCTGACCCGGCCTACCTGGCCCAACTTATATATTATTATATTATATATCTTTAAAAAAAACGAAAAATCATATACAAATTTTATAAAAATAAAAAAATAAAAAATAAAATTAAGTTAAATTTATACCCTTAGGTTAAAATTTAAAAATCTTTAAAAAATATAGAATTTGATGTACAAACAAATCTAGGTTTTCTGCCCTCCTTTAGCAAAATATGAGTACTCTCTACTTTATCTCATTTTCTCTCTCTAGACTTTCTCTAGGATTCTCTCTAGACTCTCTCTAGGATTTTCTGTCTAGAATTTTTCTCTAGGATTTCTCTCTAGATCCTCTGGATTTTCTCTCTCTATATTTTCTCTCTAGACTTTCTCTAACTTTCTCTCTGGAATTTCTCTCTCTAGATCTTCACTCTAGATCTTCACTCTAGAAATTCTCTCTAGAATTTCTCTAAATTTTCTCTCTAAATTTTCTCTCTAGATTTTCTCTCTCTAGGTTTTCTCTCTATAAATTTAATATACATTTAATTTTACATTTAATTACAATTTTTTATAATTTTTATTAAAATTTAATTTTATTTAAAAAGGCTATTTTCTTAACGGATCTATTGGATATCAATACGGATCCAATAAGCTTATTGGATTCTTATTGGATATCCAATAAGAATCCAATAAGCTTATTGGATTGGTAATAGAGATCCAATAAGCCAATAAGCAAATTATTGATTTGATTTTATTTGGATATTGGATATATCCAAATCATTGACACCCCTAGTTCTGTTGCCAAACTTATACACAGCTTCAGAGAGCTTCCGGCAAACGAAGATTGTCTATCAATATTACAATGACATCAGGGTAACAAGGACATCCTTTTTCCAGTATAAACTTCATTTTGCCTATATCCAATGGTAGATTCTGCAGTGATCTTTTCCTTATGCTTATAAACAGAAAAGTTCTGTACAGTGTCATATCATATATTGATTCAGAGCAATTCAAAGGTATTATGCATGCAAAATGGGCTTTCTAGTTTTCATCAAGGTTACACGACCAACCCGGGTTTGCCAAAACCCAGGTCAGGTCAGACAAGTTGGATAAGACTGACCCTCCAGACTCGACAAGACTCAGGCCGGGTTGGAGGCAACTCACCTAGAAACAAAAGGGGTGAATCTGACCCTCCGACTCAACAACCAATGGTGGAAACACAGTTCGACCCAGTGGTCAGTAAACCAGGTTTTCATGAATGAATTTGCATTAATTGTCGGGTCATGCCCATAGTTGTTATGACTTCAAAGACTGGGATTGAAGTAGAGTTATACCATATCAAATACAGAACCTGTCGATGATTTGTCGTTCTCCTTTAATTGCTTGAGCAAGTCAATGGTGCAACTGAACCAAAAAAAAAAAAAAAAAAAAAGTCAAAGATGGCCAAACGAAAGGCAACCAGTGCTAGCAGCGACATAAAGAGGATAGAATCAACTACCTCAGATGTTTATAGCGAACACAGTAGAGGATAACTCTGGTACAACCATCAAACCAGTAACTTGAATCCTTCAACCCTTCTAGCAGCTCAAGCAACTTATCCACTTGCCCTTCAAACCGAAGGTACTCCTGTCATTAAGAAGAGAAAGGCTACTATCACAGTCTCCAGGTGAAACTATGGAAATTCAGTAGGACATACAATTAAGCTGATTATAGCCTTAGGCTCCAGTTGGCATCCAGCTTGTTTGACTTCCTCGTATACTTTTAGGGCATCTTGGATTTCCCCGTTGAATGCAAGAGCTGATGCAAGTACACTTTTTACCTCATTGATGCTTTTAATTGGAATCTCTGGATCTATAAGAACCTGTAATAACAAATTTAGCTCTGAGAGATCTAAGGTAACACAACTTGCATGTACAATAGGCAGGTGTCTCAGTTTAGAATATCTCCATCTCTGCATCAATAACTCTAATGAAATTGTACTACGTTACCTGTTTTGCCTTGTCAAACTTCCCAATATTTGCATAAGCATTTATTAGAGCCATGTAAATATGCTTCGTTACCAGAACTCCGGCACGTTTGATATCTTCCATATACTACAAACAGGTAACATATGTGGTGCTTTAGGTTGTCAATTGGAATGATTAAGAAGCCTTCAGTTTAAAAGATATTTAATTTTCCATTTTCAAAAAAAAAAATGATAAGAAATAAATGATCAAGGAGATTGCCATAATCCACTGACAATCTCTCCTCAAATTTGAGTGAAAATAAAGACCCTATTAAAAGCAGAACTAGCAAGAGAACTGCTCTCATAAACAGGGAACACACCTTATCAATATCATTTTCTTTTTCACAATTACACAATAAATAGCTGAAAGTCTCAGAATCAGGTTGAACTTTTGCACGTTCCATTTGTTTAAGAACCATCAGCCCACCATAAATATTTTTCTGCAAAGAAAATATTTTTGTCAAAAATACTCTCGGTATACTTTCTAAGGCAACAGTCTTTTCTATTCACAAAAAAGCATAATTTATTATCTCAAATTTCATGTCTACTTTGAGCAGATGAACTTTCCAAGAAAATGAAACTACGATCTCAACACAAGGAAATCACTTGCCTCCCTGAAATATCCAGCCATTATAGCATTATACATATTTGGTGTTGGCTTTACATCCATCTCTTCCATATCTTTTAGCATATTGTATGCACCTTCAAACTGCAACAAACAGAATAAAATATTTCATAAATGAAAGAAAACTTTGAATTAAGCAACAAGCAAAAAGGAAAGTTAGCCAGATTGAGAATGTAGAAAGAACAGCAGAAGACCATTTTCAATATGAAGACATACAGATAACAAGCAGTGTGACAAGAGTACGCTCATTACCCAGATTATTTACTGCAAACAACTAAATAGTTAGGTTTATTTTTCTTAATGTTGGAATCCAAAAAAAAATTAGATGCATAGAACATTTAGCTGTTCCAAGTACGATCTCCATGTCCAGAAGATCCTTATCATTACAACAATAGCTATAGTAGCTGCATTGGAGATGGTATATCTTTAACAAATGGCAAAACAATGTAAAGCATTAAAAGACCTGGATGTATAATTTGTAATGTTCTTTTAAGTATGAGTGAAGCAGATTGTCTACTGTAGAAGGATGTTTACTGTTAGAGATGAATAACACCGATTTAGTTAATATAGCCATTAAAAGTACACAATGGGGGAACTTGGGCAATAGCTCAGTGATTCCATGGGTGTTATTGCTGCGGGAGGCCTTGGGTTAGGGTCTCCATAGCAGCATTGGAGTATTGTAGTCTACTGAAGTTTGTATTCGCTGTTAATAAAAAAAAAGTACACAATGGTATTAACCGAGTCAATTATCCAAAGTGACCAACACATATAGCAAATAGTCCAATAAGAATACAAATAGCACAGCCTACTATAAAGCTTTGTGATGGAATGGTCAAGAAGCAGAGACAGATTCCTCTGATTCTAGTCGGGGCCTCAAAAACGAGCAGAGGCCCCAAGACGAGCAGACAACTGAGTCCAGTCTCACAAGGTGGTTTTCAATTTTCTCAAAAAGAAAAATCTCACAAAGTGGAATAGTAGAGTTAAACCTTTTCCTCAACCCAAATTTTACAATACTTCATGACCAGGTATGGGAGTAAAACAATAAGTGTCAAACCTAATTCCAATAAGTCATACAAACAAAAGTTATTTGATTAGTGAATAAAAAATATAAAGAAAAAATTGCAGAGATAAAGATATTCTTCTTATGACAAAAAAGGGAATGTTCATTAACACGAATAGCAAAGCATTCCATCCCATATGAATATTACCATTAGCAACGGCAGCAATAATGTTTTGTCACAGAGTGGTCAAGAAACTGTGGCAAGCACCACCAGTTCTCGATAGGGTATATTTGGCATTTTAGAAATTTCTTTTCAGAAGCCTTACATCTTACTCCTAATGTTTGACATCGGTATAACAGTGTTTCTGACTCCCTTGCTCTCTCTTTTTTATTTTATTTTTATTGTGAGAGTGTGTGTGTGTTTGGGTGGGGGGGGTGTTCCGGTCCTGTCACTCTTTGAAAGGAAACCCTTCTCCTTTTCCCTGTGGTTGCTTGCCTTCAGGCTAGTTTATGAACACATTCTTTCTCTTTATTTATTTATTTATTTTTATTGTGGAATAGTGATTATTTTTTTATTTAATTTAATTTTTTTGCTTCTGAACAAATAAACTAATTAGTATTCCATTTTGATCAATGAAAAGACAAAAACATTAACCCTTCCATTCGGATTACCATTTATCCAGCTTCTGTTTTGAAAATAATGAATAGTTTCTATTGCACTCAATTATAGAAATAAACAATCCATTTCCATTTTATGACCTGGTTAAAGATCATGTAAATAGGTAAATAAGCGAAAAATATAAAAAACAGCTAAAGAATCTGCTGGATGAGATCAGTTTCATACTCAAGTTTGTTCCTTGTCAAATGGTAAATTTTTTGAATATGGTGCAAAGCTTTTATTAAAAGAAGGGAAAAGCCTACAGTACACTAGAGGCAGAATATAGAATACAGTAGTTTGTGAAATTGGAGAAGAGAGTGAAAAGAGAGAAAAAAGAAGAAAAAAAAGAAGAGAAAAAGAATGGAGAGAATCCCCAGACCCTGCCTCTAGCAGTTTGGTCATCTTAGGGATTAAAAACAATCCCTATTCTCTTTATTATCACTTAAATAATAATTTATATAATGACAAAATTGCCCCTATACATAATATGACCATTAAGGCAGTAAATAAAGACCAGAATAAACTAAAAATTACATCAAGCTCTATGCACCCATGTTATCAGAACACTACTCACCATAGGCCATACCAGAAATCATCAAACTGCCCCTGGTGCATTATTTTTAACATAGTTGACATGAATAGACCTTTCTTCAAAAAGAAAGGTATATTTTTAATTGCAGAGACTCTAAAGGTAGAATTTTGACATGAGAAAATGAAAAGATCTCAACATTGTTACTAGCTTTGCGTTTGGAAATAAAAAATGTATACATATTGTAGTAGTTCATATACCTTATGATTTCTAAAGTTTAAGAAGGTTGAGAAGGAGAAGTAAAACATAAGTGATGGAAAAAGGAAGTTGCAGATGAAAAACATAAAAAATAAAAAAAGATTAAGAATCAACAAGCCTTGCAAGTCATGTATCTTGAAGCAGATTAAGAGACTACTCTTTCTTCTTACTGACACTTAAGTCATCATAATTGCCTTCTTTCCTGCCAAAAGGCCTTTTGTCATTAAACCCAGTGGTACCAGCCTACTGCAAGGCAAGAAAAAATCCAACAGTGACACTACTCAAGAGCGTTGTGGTATTGAAAAACTTGAGTTGGAACAGTAGGCTGAAAGTGCCGAATGAATTCTGTACTTCAATCATGTAGTATCCTTTTCAGAATTAATACAAATCCAATTTCCTCAAAAAAAAATAAAAAAAAAAGAGTTGGAAGAGAGTAGATTTGTACTGATTAAAAAAGATAACGAAACTAAGAAAAAAGAAAATCAGAGATGTTCAAGGTCTCTCAGTTGGAGGACGCTTGAAACCTGAATGTTGAAGGAAAAGAGAGGACATAGAACACAAACTATGCATTTTAAATCAAACAAATTTACTCTGATTCCCCTTAGTCTTAAACAATGATTGAAGTCAGATATAGTATAACTATTTCATTCAGATTTCATTAAGCACAATACTTTTTTATTCCATTAAGCAACAGTAACACGTTCAACAAGTACTAGCCTTTCAACTTTTTTCCAAGAAAAGCATTCTTTGGTCAAAGAAACCAAGAAACAGATTTGTGCAATACAACTAGAAACCAAGAAACACATTTTGTGCATTTCAACTCATAAGGTAAAACTATACTCTATGTTGCAATAAACAATTAATATAAGCAGCCAAAAGATTAAGAAAATTAATAGAAGAATGGAAAATCATAAATAGAATAGTATATGGACTTACATCTTTCATCTTTACATGTAAACTTATCATATTCTTGACGGTTTCACCTTTTGGTACCAAACTGTGGCGCCGCATCACAGAGTAAATTGGACGAACCTTGTTCATAAAGTACAAGTGATTTAAAACAAAATGGACAAAAAGCCTCCGCTAAACAGCTCTAAACTAGTGGAGAGAATAGACATAATATACATGCACCACTAATGTAATTGAATAAGCATCACAGGTCAGTCCTAGATAAAGTATACGCTTAGAAATAAAAAGTCAAAACCATGAACATCTGATGAGGCCAATTTGTACATCTTATTATAGTTCACATGGATGTATGAAATCTCATCTTTAATGAAGGTAAGAAAGGCTATGTTGTTATTCCTCCAGTATTTGCTTTGAATTGTCTGTCATGCAAATCATGGCAAACCTAAGGTTCTTTTTTTCTGGAAAATAGTGATATCTTATTGCTAAAGAAAAGAATACAGCATTACAGAGGCAAGTAATGGCACATGTAGATTACATTGGCATACTACAATTAAGTTTGGCTTGTGTACTCCTTCCTTTGCTAACTCATCCGCCAACGAATTAGCTGAGCGTGGTACCTTGGACCACATTATTTGCCAACCAATAAGAAAGGACTGCAACTCATCAGAGATGTGTTTTATCTTCCATGGAAGTGTTGTAGTTTGCTTCGCCCATTCAAGCACCAGCTTAGAGTTGCCCTCAATCAGGATAGACTTAACTACAGCAGCAGTTTCTTCATACGCTACAGCAGCAGTTTCATACACTACAGCAGCAGTTTCATACGCTCCAGCAGTGCACATGCTTCTACTCTGTTGGAGGTGCATGGAGCTAAGGGCCCTGAGTAGGTGAGCAAGCATCTTCCATCATTGTCCCTTATAGAACCACCTATTCCAATAGGCCCTGGGTTCCCTAGTGAAAACCCATCAAAATTAAACGTATACATGCCACAAGGAAGTGGTTCCCAAGTTTCTTGTGAAAATTATTAAAAAAATATTTATCCTTTTGTCCTATTTAAGATAATCTTATCATCATCATCATCTTTAAAAGTTAAAATTTGATTCCATGTTAGACTGCCTTTTCCCTGTCTTCCCTCACACAGGGCTCACCGCATCATTATTGGCTCCTTCGCTACTATCTCAACTTCATCATGATACAGAACTTTCAAGACAACAATTTTTATAGAGACACATGGAATACTACAAAGAGCAATGTTAACCTTCAAAAAAGTTTTTTAAACAAATTAACTAGCAGGCTTGAGTTTTGTCAGTCTTTGCCATTAAGCATGTGCATATTTAAAAGTATATATCCTTTTTATAGAATATAAAGCACCCAGAAGCTTATGCATTGCCACATAAACATAGGAAATCCAAAGAGTTTGTGGTCTTGGCACAAAGAGTATATCCCATGGCAAGTGTCTAGAGCTGTCAAGGTAGTGTTAGCATGTGATACATGTCGAAGAAAGATGTCATTTCCCTATCAAATAGAAATAGGAAGAGCATAAGCATGAATCTTACCAAATCAATATCACAGCTCTTCTCACTTGCACGTAAAATAGGGTTGAAAGTATCAGCTGAAAGGGCCAAACCAGATTCACACATTAAATCTACTACGTCAAGGGCTTCATGGACCTGACATGATATTATATTTAAAGGGTTGAGCGCCAACAACTTCAAAAAATGAATAAGAAACATATTATAAGTTTAATTGGATCTCATCTAACGAACACAAAACAGCTAGATTTCGTACAAAATTTTTACTAAACTACAGTTCTGGCCTGACAACTTGAAAAGAAAATATGTTGATCACTCAGATAAACAAAATGCTATGATCTTCAGGATAGCAGAACTTACCTTTAGTAAACTGCAACAATGCATAATGAGATTCTCATAAGCTGCTGCACTGGATTGCACTTCAAGCCTCTCGTGTAAATACTTGAATTTAGAAATGACTTCGTCAACCTTCAATGTGCAAAAGTTGGGTTACGTGTCAAACTTCCAGGAGAAGAAACTGTGAACAAGTGATGAGCATGAAATAGATTCTTTTTAGTGTGATTGTGTGACGGAGTCAGTACTTGCAAGGGAGGATCTTGCAAGAATGAGGCGGCAGACAGGTCTCAAGGAGTCTAGGAAGTGGACGCACAGCCTAGAGGGACCATTTGTACATGACCGGGTGGGTTATGTAACTTAGTACAAGGGGGCTTGTACTACCTTACGGGTGTATGTAAGGGCTACATGCGAGATAAAGCATGTACATGTGTAAGGGAGCTTACGCATGGGAGCGCTAGCGAGGATGGGTGTCCTGACACTAGGGGTGGTGGCGGGCGGGCGGGCGGGTTTTGGAAACCCATCCCCCGCCCGCGAAAAATTCGGGAAACCCAGCACCGTGAAAACCGCCCGCTGGTTTGCTTTGTAAACCCGTCCCCCCCCCCCATTTTGACATATTTTATATTAAAAATATAAAAATATAAAAAAAAATCGAAAATAAATATTATAAATTTATAAACATATAAATACTTAAAATTTTATCAAACATAAAATTTATTAATATATTTTTATTATATATTTACCTTTTAATATTTTAATTTTTATAAATATTAAACGGGTCGGGTCAGGTTTTTTGGCTTAAACCCGCCCCCCCCGAACCCGTGGACGGGTTTCGGCTCCAAAATACCAAACCCCCGCTGGTAGATATATAAACCGAACCCGCTTTTGCTGGTCGGTCGATCGCGGTTCCCGTTCACGGGAACCCGTTGCCATCCCTACCGACCACAGGTCAAAGTGTCCAACAGTCGCGGGTCCGGCAGCGCACAACACAAGTGCACATGGGGTTGCACTCATGCAAGGCAGTGCGGTCAAGGGCCATGACGCGCGACGCGGCAATGCGCAAAAGATGCTGGTATGATGGCGCAGCTAAAGAAAGCACGTGACGGAAGCTTACACGCGACGGCAGAGGCACGCAGCGGCGCAAGCCGAAGCTTCTCCCATGTGGGCGCTGGAGCGACACCGCATGGGCAAAGAAATGCGAGGCATGCGGGCGCGGGAGAGCGCAGCGCATGGGACATGGCAGAGATAGGGGCATGCAGGCGCGGGAGCGCACAACGCATGGGACGCGGCAACGGCAAAGACGTGCGGGCGCGGGTCAACGCGTAACCCCACAGGGTGCGGTTGGGCACTAGCGGGCGATGTTTGGCGTTAGCGCCAGAGGTTCTCCAGCCAGCAGCGCAGCAACATGCGGGCGAACGGCGCAGCACCCCTCGTCCCCGCGCATGCAGTGTACCCATTCAGTACATTGAACCTGGACATGGCGGCTGAGACCCAAAGTGAAGAGTCACTTGGTGTGAACGCGGTTCGAGTTCAGGGGCTGGAGAGTGAATCTGGGCAAGGATACATGTATGTGCAAATTACACTCAGGGGCGTATAATTAATGAGGGTTTTCATCCTTAGGGGTATAAATAGAGAGGCTCTCCTCTCTCATTTGTAAGTTGGTTTTCTCAACGTGAATACAAAGAAGGATTTCCCTCATTGCTCTACTCTTCTTTTCTCTCTCTTCTTGGCGGGTTTGGGGTGCGAGTGCGTGAGATCTTGGGAAGGAATTGGCTGACTGCATAGCGATGGACTGCCGTGTAGGCCAGCGACGGTGTGTTCTCTCTAGCGTTAGTTCTAGAAGAGAAAGGTCGGCGTTTTTATGTGCTAATGCATAAAGGTCTATCTTTTCTTGTACCAGTTACCTTTGTAGAGCATTGACGGAATAGCAGTATTCTGGACAAGTGACATTTGGTTTTAATTGCACAAGTGAATACCACCTTACATGGCTCCTAATTTTGAACTTAAAAGAGCTATTCAGTTACTGCTCTTACTCTAGAGCAAAGTGGCAGATATCTCTTGACAGCACATAAAAAAGTACCGTGTTTAATCTGTTTGCATTCTACCACAGCAGAAATTCAAAATCTCTGCTACGGACTCCACAATTTCAACAGCAGATTTCCTGGCAAGTTTTATGTGAAAGGAGATTCCAGAGTGGTGATTCAAATGCACCAATCAGGGATCTCCTTTGGTGTCATTGGTCCACTTTCAGTGAAATCCAAGAATGCAGCCGCAAAATTTGTCTCTTGCTGTTCTAATATTCCTAGATCTGCCAATGGTTTACAAGATCATTGGGCTATTTAACAATAACGGTAGCCATGCCATCATCAGAGACCAAATGGCATCTCTTGTCCTTACATTTTCATGTCCAGCAGGCTGAGGTAATTATTTGGAGGCAGAATTACAGGCTCTACAGGAGGACACTTGCCTCTACACAATGTCTTGCAACAACAGTAATAATAGAGAAGATTCAGTATATAACTTGGGCATTCGCACAATGGTCAACGGGAGGGTTTGAAGTGGGATTTCTTCTCATAGAAGTAAGGGGTGTATGTGCATAAGTATCAACATCCCAAAGAAAAGAAGATTAAGTGGCTGAAATCTTTTGGTTATAAATGGAAAGCCCCCACCATGTAAGTATAGGCAATGTGCGATGAAATCTCCTCTCCATGTTTTGTTAGGAGATCACATGGCAGCCACACTGCATGCAGCAAACTCACTGGCTGACTGTCAAAGGGGGGGTGTTTCCCACTCTCTATTAGTAAATCACTTCTCCAGCTTTACGCTCTGGGCTTTAGGTTTTGGCACTGTATTCCTTACCAGATTGGAACTGGAACAAGAACTACTACATACCCAAATCCCAAAACTTTTTAAGTTATTGTATGTTGTATAATAATAATTTTCTTTCATATTCTTTACATGAGAGGTTAAAAAGAATGTAATAGATTTCTAATATATGAAAATAATGATCTTGACTAAAGTTGTATATTGAGGATCTATAGATGTCTTTAATGTATTTTTCATATATTTTTTCAACTTTTTTAAACACTTATTTAAGGTTTTAGTATCCAGACCTGATCATCAGTTGACAGAGATTCAGATATCTAATTTCCCCATAGATTGGATTATTTCAAAGCTCGGTTTGAGGTCATTTTCCAACTCATGTCACTTCTTACGTATCTTTTGTTAATCAGTCAATGTCGGAATGGTGCACCATGATGCTCGACAAATATTCCTAAATCATTGTATGATAAGGATCCAAACACCTAAAACTTTTTAATATGCCATTTCTAATTTTTTCTATCATTTATGCATCATCAGCAGAGCACTGTTAAACATGCCCAGATTTTTTTTTCTAGTAAAAAAAGTAAATAAAACACCCATTAGGTCAATATTCCATTAGCACTAAAAATCTAAAGACCTAAATAGCTAGTGATTAAATACTTTGTTTTCAGATATGTTTTACAAGGATGACAAAATGCTAATATATATAGTGTAAATTCTCACCGCTAAATTTGAAATACTACTGGCATATTCAAAGATGAAGGATGAGGTATCCTCTGCCATAGGCTCTGTACAATGCAAAAAAAGGCATATGTATTTAGTGAAGAAAGGATTTAACAAAAAGAAATGCAGAATATATAATAGATTTTGCTTTAACCTTACTGCATGGATATAACAAGCATCAGAACCCCAAACAAAAGAAAGTGATACTTACAACCAGATAACCACGTTTACAATTGCAATAGACAAACATTTACCTGACTTCTTCAGTGCCATAATAAGTTCTTGAGCTTGGTCTTCCAGCAGCAATCTTCCCATGGATTTGAAAACACATGCCATAGATTTTTTTGATGACATTTTAGTAACATCTACTATCTCCAACATTTTCAAAATATCTTTCTCTCGCTCACTTTCGCAGAAGGCTAGTAAATAGCTTTCTGCCAAACCCCCTAAAGAAACGAAAGGTTTCAAAGTTACAGTTGCAATGAAATACACAAACCCCCTTCTAACACAGACAGACTGTTCCAACACACACATATACACAACCAACACACACACACACACGCAAAAAGCAAACCCCACCACCACCGCCGCCTCCAAACAGTGTCTAGTGTGATATTAATGTAAAGTCCAAATCCACCTATTTTTAAACTTTCACTAAAACTGAAAGATTATAAAGAAGTATACATAAAAAAAAAAAATCACCAAAACGTACACAGATATACTAATAAAAGTAACACACATACCAGCTAGGGCATAATCCTTGCCCTCACCACCAACGTTGACGGAACTACAGAGTTCCCTAATTTTATCTTCACTTTTCAGTTGTATCCATAGCAGCATCTCATAGTATCCTAATCTGGAAATACAGTCTGCCTTATCATCCTGAATCAACTCCTTCAAGAAAAGGAATTCTTGCTCCAATGACATGTCAGCTAAATAAATAAGAAAGGGACCATAACTTTCTTCCTCCAAGGGGAAACCTTTTTCTTTCATCGATTTAAAGAGTTGGAAGGCCTTGTAAATTTGATCAAGTGATCCTTCTTCACTGGGACTCTCCCTTGCCTTCTCTAAGCAAACTTTTATCAAAGCATTGTACTCCTTAACGCCAGTTTCTCTACCTAATTTACCAAAAATGTCAATAGTAGCATCTGTGCCAAGTTTTTGTGCACACATTTTTACCAAACGCTCAAAACGGCGATTCTGCGTATTTTTGAAGATCCATTTTTGCTTCCTCTCTCGGGCTAATTGTTTTCGCCGCTCTGATACGGAGATGGAAGACACTGTTGAGAACCATGGAATGTCCAAAACATTATCAGAAGCATTATCAGTTGACTTCCCACTAATAGGTAATTCAGATGAAGGTAAGTTGGATGATGCTGAAACATGGCTACCTGACAATGTAAGTTTCACGTAATGAAGTCAGCCTCTTTCTGCATAGCAAATGCAATATTAAAATGACTGCAATATAGAGGATCATCTCCTGAAGGGGACACAATAAACATTCTCAAAACCCTCAAGAAAATGCTGAGCATTGAGCAAGAAACCATATCCACCATTTTTTGTTTTGAAATGGAACCATATCCACCATTTGGCATGGCATTTGACAAACCAAGGTCTAGAACTCCCCTCAGTTTGAAAACAAGGTGAACCGATCAATATCTTCATACAGCAGATATATGAAAATAAATGAAAACAGAGATCAGAACAACAACGTTCTGAATTACAGACCACGGAAGGTTCAGCAAACTACTCCAAGATTTTCTGAAGCGCATCACCAAGAGAAACAAATGGAATCACAAAAGAATATCTTAATCGACAACAAATAGGAAATGGGCACAAGTGAAAATTTAACCAAAAACTGGCCTAAAGAAAGCATAATGCATCCTAATAATTGAACGGATGACTTACGACATAAGATAGAAGAGATCTCCTTCAATATCTGGTTTGCTGAATCGCTTGAACCATCTACAATGGAAAGAGAAGAAATATCAACAACTATTTCTGGCCGCAAATTCATTCATCTATGACATCCATATTACAAGAATTTCGGAGTTACCCGAAGATAGGTTACCAGTAGCAAGACTCGATTTTTCCAATGACGAGGGACTTGTTTCTGGCTCGGCAAAATCCTTGCGCAATTGTTTCATAGCTCTTTTCGAAGGTCGAGTCTGTTCTGCAGAAGTGTTGGAATCGGGCGAGCAAAACTTCTTTGTGATGGAAACGATCTCGGACGCTGCAGTCTCATCAATTTCTTCAGAATCCTTCTTTGTGATGGAAACGATCTCTGATGCTGCATTCTCATCGGTTCCCTTGGAATCCTTCTTCGAGATGGAAACGATCTCGGACGCTGCAGCCTCGTCGGGTTTCTTCAAATCCTTCTTCGCCGCAGAAGCGAATACAGACGACAGGGCCGATAACTTTTTCGCTGGCACTGTATCATATCCCACTGCATTTAAAGCGTTCAATGCAACAAAAATAAACAAACGCTCCACAAACTGCTGCTTCTACGTGCAAAAGCATACGTTTATATCACATTCAATACTATTTCAATGTCAAATTTGGAGAAGATATGTTACCGGTAAGCAGGCTCGAGTTTGCCGATGACAAAGAACTCGTTTCTGATTCCGAAAAATTCCTGTGCAACTTCTTCGAAGCTCTGTTCGAAATCCGAGAGCTCCGTTCTGCAGAAGTGAGGGAATCCGGCGACAAAAACGACTTTGCGACGGAGAGTATCTCGGAAGCTGCAACATCGTCAGGTTTCCTCAAATCCCTCTTCACGACGGAAGCAAAGACTGAGGAAAGGGCCGTTAACTTTTTGGCGGGCATTGGAACGTAATCTCACTGCGCTCCAATGGATTGAACACATCGTCAAGGAGCGCCGCACGGCCGCGCGGGACAACAATTAGGTAACATATTTTGAAGTGCATCCTACCGCGGGATTCGCCTTTCTCATTTTGCTGTCGGTATGACCCAAGCGGGTACGGTCTCTTATAAGATCATACACTTGGAATAGAGAAGCGCTCGCCCGCCCGCCCAAGGTTGGATTCTTTCATCGAATAAAACTGTTTTATATGAGACCATTACCCTATCTAAGAGTGTGACGCCAAGTGATAATAAAGCATCGTACTATTTCTACGAGTCCTTTGACTTGGTTAAGTAATAGCTAAAGGGTCATTTAGTAAACCATGTAAAACAAAATCGATTAATAAAATTTGGTCATTACGTAATATAACTCTTTTAGATAGGGTCTATGTTTCCAAAGATCATCTCAGATAAAATATTTATAAATGTGGCTGAAGTCTGAATAGCAATGTAAATTCCAGACACGGATGCACCCGGTCCTCTCTTCGCCCCCTGCGTCCCAAGCACCCGTTTCGCACGATGGTCCATGGCATGGAATACTAAGTTGGATGTTATTTAATCGATTATACAGGGTAGCCTTAGACATTAGAGCACTGAGATCTGTCACGAACGTTAATCTGCCTCCCATTCGCGCTGAAACGACGAGACTCCATGATTGAACATTATTCTTCTACATTTAGATGAAATCTTTTCTGCGTCTTCCTCGAAATTCTCAGCCTCCATTAAAATTCAAAACGAGTTGGCTACAAGAATAGCTTGCCTGCAGCGAGCCTTGGCGGTCTCCAGCCGCTCCTGCAATGTCTCTTCCTTGACGGCGGCCTTCACCATCGCCAAATCCATCTCTATCAGTTTCAAGACTCTGAAAAGCTCGGTAATCAGTCTGTCCTCCACCTCTCCCTCTTCCCTGAGCACCTCGGCTTCTTCCCTCGCTCTCTCCGCCACGATTTCGCCCGTCTTCGCCAACAGCTCCGTCGACCCAAACGCTTGTGATCCTATTAGACCTTCTAGCTTCTCCAAGAAGTCCGCTATGACGAAGCCTTTCGATTTCGTTAAATTAATCTCCTTCGTTCGTTTCCATCCGATTTCGAAGTTAGGCGGCTCTGGTTTGTCCAAGGTGGAAGGAGATCTCCGTTCGCGGAGGATCTCTGATTTTCGCCGTTTTTCCAGCTCCAAGCGATCAGGTTGGGGAGCAGTAGTGTCTGAATTCGGGTTAACGTTGGAAGCCGACAGGATCAGGTATTTGTTTCGCCGAAAGGGAGGAAAATGGGAGAGAGGCTTCGGGTGGGAGAGAAAGGGAAGAGCAGAAGCCATGGATAACCTCCGCAGAAGGAGATAAGGTCTTTGTTTCTTTTGGGGGGCAGATCCCGACCCCTCTCGTGAGATTTTTGTACAAGCCAAGACAAGGGTTCGGCGTGATAAAAAGTTATGATTTATGAAGCTGCCCGGCACGTGCTTAAATCCGATACGCCCACTCCAAACCGATACGTATCTGAATCCGATACACTTATCCACCGAACTGCCGCTCCGTATCAGGTCCTACAAATCGTTCATCACCATCGTGTATTGTCACAATCCATGGCAAGCACATCCAAATTCGAAGGTCCAGAAACGAAGACGGAGGGGGTAGCAAAATAAAGCCATTGATGAGTCGTCTGACTCGCCTATTGAACTTTGTCCACTCGGCCGACTCAACCCTCTCCGCTCCCAGAATCCGACGCCAGATTCACGTCGCCGCCGCTGCCAGAATTCATGTTCGCATTTCTTTCTTCCCAAGTGAAACCGCTGCCTTTCACTGCAAGAATTTGAGTTATCCTACCGCGTCATTTTGCTTGAACAAGCCGAAAGTTCTCTCGGCGATGGAACCCGAGGGAGTTGATCCACCGGGTGCTGCAAATTCCATTAGAACTGATCCACCGCAATTTGATGCTTCCGTCGATGCCACAAAACCTGATGCT
The DNA here is from genome assembly GCA_019845555.1 of Aristolochia fimbriata. Classification (NCBI taxonomy): domain Eukaryota; kingdom Viridiplantae; phylum Streptophyta; class Magnoliopsida; order Piperales; family Aristolochiaceae; genus Aristolochia; species Aristolochia fimbriata. The sequence goes on along the minus strand of CM034079.1, from coordinate 32,793,642 downwards.
GAACCCAGTGAAATCCAAGTAGATACAACCCAGCAAAATCCCACTTCTTCTGCTTCTGGAAACGTGAACGGCGCTGCTGGTGTTGGCCCTTCGAACGATGATTACTCTGCTACTGGTAATTCTGATGGTTCTGGTGGTTATGATAGGAACGATAGGAATAGAGTTCTCCCGGAGGAGCTCTCGAGGAGTGTGATATTGCTGGAGTGCGAATCATCCGCTGAAGGCGGTTCTTGTGACGTCTATTTGGTCGGGACTGCTCATGTTTCCAAGGTAACTTAACGTGTTTTTGGATTTTTTGGCAAAAATTGAGGTGTCCTGTGAATATCCGTTACTCAATTATGCTTTCCCTACCCCATCTCTGAAAAAATAGTAGCCAATTTCTCATCTTTAGATATATGTTTTTGTGTAAATTCCAGCCTCTCCATCACCCCTCCCCCCTTCCCCCAAAGAATTGACCATGTTGAAAGCACTCAAATAGCCGGTTGTGTTGCTTTTTTTTTTCTCATTGTGCATTGCCTGCATTTCACATTGCCTCCATTTCGCATTGCCTCCATTTCGCATTGCCTCCATTTCGGGTTGCCTCCATTTCGGGTTGCCTCCATTTCGAGTTGCCTCCATTTTGGGTTGCCTCCATTTTGCATTGCCTCCATTTAGCATTACCTCCGTTTAGCATTGCCTCCATTTCATGTTGCCTCCATTTCCTGTGGAAACAATCTTTTTTTGCATCTTTTTATTGTTTTTCACTTGTGTATTAACTCTTAAATCTCTTTATTCAGATTTAGGTATATGTTCTTCCTTTAATAACAAGATGGGTGAGTTAGGGTGCTGTGACTGAAATAGCTTTTATTTGAAAATTGAATATCTAGGATGGCAGTTATACCGCATTCCTTCACTTGAGCTAGTTGATTGATAAAATTTAGCTGAGTTTCAAAGACAAAGGGTGGTTTAGAGTTGAAATGTGACTTGCAGTTTTTAGTGTCCTAGGGAGTATGTTTTATTTTATATCGACAAATTTATCTGGGAAATGAAATTTCTTGTTCATGTTTATTATGATTAAATGAAATGAGCTGCAGGGGAGGGGCAAGGATAGCCTTATGACAATAATGGACCATTTCTTGACTGGGAAGCTTCATCACATGGTGTAATACTGTGGTTGTGGGTTGTTAGATGATGTGATGGTTATGGACAATCTCCTCATTAAGGAGGTCCATTCAGAAGATTAGTAAGTTGAAGCATTGTAAGATTCGCTTCTGTCGCTAACCATTTCTTTACTGGAAGCTTCACACTTAGTGTGATATTGTGTCCGTGGGTTCTTAGATGGTGTGATGGTTATGAAAAACCTTCTTATTAACGAGGTCAAGTCAGAAGATTCCTGAGTTGAAGCACTGTAAGTTTCATTGTGTTTATCTTGTCAATGTGATTGCAGGAATCCTGTCGAGAAGTTCAAGCTGTCATCAGTTTCTTGAAACCGCAGGTGCTTCCCTCTATGAAACTCTCACAAACCCAGTTGTTCATGGTTGAGTCTGCAGGTTAGAGGCCTGCTTTAATTTTATTTCTGCTTGTTTATGCTATGTGCTGAGGTGCACTGATGAACTTCCCAATGGTTATGAAGGTTGTCTTTTTGGAGTTATGCTCAAACCGAGTGGCAATTTTGAACCCTCAAAAACTAGAGGTATGATATTTGTTGTCACGTTTCAGATTTGACACCTGCCTGTTTCTAATCTTTTTGTTTGGTTATCTGAGTGTTTTACATATTAAACTATTTACCACGGAACTGACCTTTTGATCTGGTATCCATCTAATAGACATGTCTAACATTGAAGAACTACGATGTTATATCTTGGCACAAATGTCTGCTTATTTTATTTGTTGAATGACAATATGACTTAGAAATATTGTACCTCTATGGCTTTTTTGACTCATTATATATCTCCACAGGTGCCAACCATGAATGAGATGATAAATATGTGGAAGAAAAGAAGAATGAATGCATTTGGTATTCTCTACAGCTGGTTTCTTGCCAAAGTATTACTCCTTGCTCTTTGTTCTGTAAACTTCTTGATTACATGTCTTTCCTTATTTGTATAATTACATATTGTTTAGAAATTTGGCAATTCTGCTTATCTTTCTTGTTTATTTCTTATTTCATTGCTTGTTTTTTTCTTTATTATTAGGTTGCAAGTAAGCTAGAAGTCCTCCCTGGTGCTGAGTTTCGTGTGGCATTTGAAGAAGCAATGAATTGTGGGGCGAAGGTTATGTTGGGTGACAGGCCTGTTCATGTAAGATTTGATGGGCTTTTTTAGATTTTTGTGTATTTAATAAATATTTTGGACCAGCTCTTTTATTTTTCATTTTCATTCTAACTGAGAATCCTTTACATCATAATTGCTATTATTGTTGATGATCTGATATAGATTACATTGCGAAGGACCTGGGGAAAAATGCCATTGTGGCACAAGGCAAAATTTCTTTACTCTATGTTTTTCCAAGCCTTATTCTTGCCCAGTCCTGATGAACTCAATAAATTGGTAAGTTGTATTTGTCTGGTCGCAACCTCTTTTATTAGTGCAAGCCTTTCTTTGTATAACCATGTTACATAAATATTAGGGTTTATTATGGTTATGGGCCACTATTGGGTCTTATGTTAGATTTAGCCATATTAGGGACTTATTATTATGGGATATTTGGGATTTATTTGCTGTCCATGTTGGAATGGCCTATATTGCAGTTACGTAACTTTTGGTTTTTTAAATAAAGAGGACTTACCCTGGTCCCGTAGGCAAGAATTACAGAAATTAACCTGTTTTGTCCCCACGTTCTTTCCTCTTTTCTCTTTTTATTCCTTGTTCTTTCTTTTCTAAACCCTAATTCCTCCTCATCTTTTGCTGTTGTGGATTAGAATCGTAACAAATGCTGAAGAAATCTTTCCATTATAAAGAAAAGTGTGTTTATTTCTTTGTTGGTGTCTTTGTTTTGTTCCTACACTAGGATATCGTAGCTGAAGAATTCATGTTTCTACTATTTCATCATTTTCAGGTCTTTCTCACCTCATGAAATATTATTTGCTTTCTTCTTCCCCTATGAGTTTCTTTGAGCTTGCCTCTTTTGTAGTGGTGAACTCTTTATTAAGTTGACTGATACTAAACTTGGGGTTGAGAGATAGAAAACATGTGGGAGAGGGAGGAGCCAAGGTAAATTACTGTAAAGAACTAAATGAGAGTAATTAGTGTCTTGTGTATTATTGACCTTATGTAGCCTCATGTGTCTGACACCCAAGGGAAGTCATCATCATTCACTACTTTAGCAAGGGGTGATTCTTTCCTGTCATGAATTTAATCTTGGTCGAGAATTTTCCTGTTGGACAATCTTTCACAAAGGAACTTGACAGTCATTTTCCGTCCTGTGGTTTTGACTGTGTTCTCTCAGATGGTTTGTTAGTAAGTGTCCGGAGGTTTACTGCAAGAAATTGAGTTGTATCTCTGCCAAGTAAACAAAACATAAGCTTGTGCTCTATTTGTTGGTAACTGTTCTGAATCAAATTTAATTTCCATCAAGTGAACAAAACATAAGTTTGTGCCCTATGTGTTAGTAGCAGTTCTGAAACAAATTCAATCTCCGACAAGTAAGCAAAACATAAACTTGTGCTCTATTTTAGCCACTTAATATGTTGTCCAACTAAAAGTCCAAATTTCTTTGATACAATGAAAGCAATTCTCTGTTTGTAAAAAATATGTTCTTCTATTTATGTGTAATTGTGTTTTTTCAGCTGAAGGAAATGGATGATGTGGACATGCTGACTTTGGTGATTCAAGAAATGAGCAAGGCATTCCCCACGCTGATGGAGACTCTCCTTCATGAGCGAGATATGTGAGTAGTCCTCTGCAACTTCCACTGAATCACTGATTTGATGAGCACTACTTTTTTGTACACGCTGACACGTGTTGAATGCACGAAATGCATCTGTATTTTTTAATTTCTGATATACTAGTCTTTGCTGCCATGTTCAGGTATATGTCTTCCAAACTACTACAAGTTGCCAAAGAGCACTCTTCAGTTGTTGCTGTTGTCGGCAAGGGGCACTTAGCAGGAATTAAGAAGCATTGGCAGCAGCCTGTGGAGGTGAGAATCTTCGTGCTATTTCAGGTTATTCTTGTATGCCTTAAGACTTACTCATATGTGATTCGTGACTGGACCAACTTCTTCTACCATAACTTTATTGGGTTAAAATACTCTTCCAGTGAAGAGTACTCTTTGAAAACTGCTTGGTTAGATTCTTATTAGAACTGCACCCTTTTTAATTTATTTCCTCTGCGCCAGTTTTTTAAAAGTTGGGTGCTCCTTTGAAGAGAAGACTGACCCCTGACCTTTGCTGCTAGAGAGCACAGGAATCTGCATCCCAAAATAGAGAAATGGGGAATGCAGGTCTGCCTTATCTGTGTCTCGCTTTGCTCCCACCCACCCTCACATTTGTTTGCTCTCTCATTTGATTCCTCACTCTCTTCACTCTGTGTTTCCACTCTCTTCCCCTACCCGCTCTTCCCCCGTCCCCCATTCCTGGTCCCCCCTCTCTCTCTCTCTCTTGCGGGTGGAACTTCTGTTGTGGTTGGGTTGTCTGTGTCTTGCTTCTATTTGCATTTGTCCACGTTTATGTCGGTGGTTGACTGGTTAATGTTTTCAGATGAAGGATCTAATGGTAATTCCTGGAAGGACGCCAGTCCTTTCTCCCATTAAGATCCTGACGTCCGTGGGTGTGGCAATCACTGGCGTTGCTATCATAGCTGGAATATATCTGGCAGGAAAGAAGTAAGATGTGGTGCAAAAACTGATTGCGGCACAGTATATATTCGACAGAGAGCAACATTCAACCATTTGATTTAGAGGGAAAAGCATAACTTTGTTCTGAGTACTAGCCGGAATTCATTCCATAATAAGCTCCCTCCCTCCTGTCCATGGCTCTGGTGCACCGCAGTAACTGAAAATGGATGCCGAGTGACTTCCCTTGCAGAATGAATACTGAGATATTCTAAAACTCCTAAGCTATTGGTTTTTTCTATTTTCTGTTTTTATCTTCTATCTTAGAACAGAAACTGAGAAGGATAGGATCGGCCTTAAACATTTACAGAACAAGATAATTGGTATTTTACGAAGTTTGGTAAAGATAACTACAAAAAGAAACCACGTGTTCGATTTTCGTTACTAAATCCTCAACTAATTGATGTAAACATTATAAAAGTTAGGGAACAGAAAGTTTTAAGTGGAACCCCGAGTGTCGTCTGTCATGTTCATCCAATTTGCAGTCATGGTTTCGGAGACTACTTAATACTGGTAAAGCTAATGAGAAGTTCAAAATCTGCAATAATCTGATCCGAGTAAAGGGACCGAGTTAAGACTGAGTGAGGCTCAGTCACGATATAGTCCGGTGGGCGGCCACTGCCCTACTCGGCGGCTGCTCTGAAAGATCGACGAAAGCGTCCACTTTGGCTTTCTCGGCAACGAGTAAATGACAACGGATGATGCCAAAAGCTTCGTAAAACCATTCATTGGATTCTCTATCTTTCAAGTTTCAATTGGGTGAACGAGCTGGACCAGATACGAAGTCGTCTGCGGCTCAAATTTGCTGCGCCCAGCTCTTAGCGATGGCCTGTTCTCACAGAGGGTCAGGTTGAGTCCCAAGGGGGCACGTGTTGGCCCCTCTGTGAGAACGCCGTCGTCACCAAAGGAGCAAATTTGAGCCTCACACGTTATGACACAAAACTGTGTAACAGCCAGAATCCAGAATCCACCATGCACGGTCCGACGGTCGCACCTGGGAAAATGAGCTGGGCTGTTATCTATATTCTTTATTGCATTGGTGACTGGAATCTGACCAGCCATCGGCAACCCCTCGTAGGCCACCACACTGAGACCACATTGTATTTTGAAACAAAATGATGAAAATCATGTTAGATTCTTAATGGGTTTCTCGATGTGGCTGATTTTAGCTGCCGCTAAGGTCCCTATGGGAGTTGGATATAAAGTAATTGACGGTAATTAAAGACAAACGATGACAATGGATGTCATACTTGTTCGTCTTAGATAATGATGAACACTCTTTCCTCAGCGCTATCATTTGGCCTTTTATGTTGTCTTAGACGAAATTTATAATAAAGTATTAATGTAGAATTATTTGTTCTAATTTGGTGTTTGAAAACTGGGTTGATACATTAATTGTACTTTAAAGCAATTAATGCATAATCTTTTGTATTAATGCATAATTAACCTAAACTTCTTTGTGGTATATTTGGAGTTTTTTACTTTCGTAATTATTATATACTAATAAACATTAATATTTTTCCGATTAATATTTATATACTTATTAGATGCGTTTCGTGCATATATTTTGCGTTTCTCGTATACTCTGGGCATGTGGAGAGATTTAATCACCAGTGGATAGATTCTAGAACGTTACAACGCAAAAGTTTCTTATTTTCTTACAGCATAAATTAATGATCGATGAACTCGACGAACTCGGCGTCGGATTCGAGCGCGCTCATTTCGGCTGACGGCAGACAGATTTCGAGGAAGACGGACCCGATCCCTTCTTTTCCCGGAAACGCCGTTATCTTCCCGGCGAACTTGTTATCGATACCTGACCGGACCGCGGCGGCGCTCCCCCACCCGAAGTCTACGCCGTACACGTCAAACCTCGGCGAGCTCCCCGTCAGCACGCTCCGACCGTCGAAGTCGCTGAAACGGTGGATCATCGGCGACTTCAACCACGCGTCCAGTGCCCCGCGGACCACCGCGTCCGTGTGGGCCGCCACGTTCTCCCGCAGCAGCGCCGCCGCCCACCCCAGTTCACGCTCGAGCAGTTCCTCCACGGTGACCGTCGCCCTTATCATGCCGAGCGCGTTCCCGAAATAGTCTCGGGAGAGAGGGGGGTTCAGTCTCGATCTCGTGTCGATGGAGAACTTGCAGGTGGTTGTCTCGTGGCGAGGCAAGCCCACGGCGCGGACGATGGAGCGCCAGGTTAAGGCGGACAAGGCTTGGAAAGAGGATATCATGTTTTGGGCTTTCGCTTCCTCGTTAGCTCTGGCTTTGAGTCTCGAGACCGATTCCCGCGAGAAATGGAAGAATCTGTCTCTGAGGGGCGGGAGCGAGGACCTTTCTAGGAGGGGAGTGACGTCTCTGAAAGGGAGCCGGACTTCGGACCTCCCGTCTGAGAACCAGCGTTGGGTGACGGGAGGACGAGATATGTCGGCGTTTCTGGCGATTTCAGCCCAGGTGGCGAAAAAGTGCCAGAACCCGGAACCGTCGGCGATGGCGTGATTGAACGAGCAGCCGATGAAATGGCCGTCCCTCAGGACGGTGAGCTGTACGGCGAAGAGCGGGAGAAAGTGGCCGTCGTGGTTGATTGCTTCGTTGAGAGGGAAGAATGAGTACGCGACAATAGGGGGCACATCGACGGGGGAGAGTACGTCGTCGACGGTGACGTCCGCGGTGGCGTGTATGAATTCGGCCCCGGCGCCGTTGCAGTCGATGGAGATGCAGGAGGAGTTGTCGTCGTCGTTTGATTCGGTGACGAGGCGGCCGGCGAGGGGGAAGAAGATGTCCAGGGCGCTGGAGAGTGACTGCTTTAGGGTGTCGACGAGGGAGTCCGGGAGGCTCGAGAAGAGTAGACCCTTTTGAATGTACCGAACGGACATTATCGGGAGGTCCCATGGCGTGAGAGCTAGCCGTGGCTTGTTTGCTTGCTCGGGACTTGGCTTGATTATGGAGGTCGAGATGCGGCGGAGGCTCGTATTCTCCATCTCGCTCTGGGGCTCGCACCTGTGTTTCCTTGTAATTCTCTCAGAAATGAGAACCCTGGCGGATGATGAATATGCACGGCGGCCGTCGTCGACGGCGCCCACCGTACAAAATCTCTTCGGCTGCTGGGCCCCGTATGTTTGGAAAAATTTAAGCGACCTTTGCTATTTTTGGACGAAAGTATAAAAATATCGGTTGATTACTTTAGCCTATAATATTCATGGTCCCCTTATTTTTGGAAAATTAAGGGGTAAGCTGAGATTTTATAGGTATAAAATTGAGTTAATTTTGCATATTTTGCCTCCACTTTTACTAGTTTCATTCCCAAATGATGGAGAATTTTTACTTAGATTTCATATTAATCGATTAAATTAGTATAAAATATTAATTACTCATAAATTACAAAGAACTTAATTTTTCAGATTATGAAATTGAGTTATTTTTTGTTATATTTTAATTATTTTTGTAGAGAATTTTTATATTTTTATTATTTGATATTTTATATTCAATATACATATAGACACGTATAAATGTAAATTTTTAGTTTATTGTTATGTTAGTTTTATGATTAGTAAGTTAGTTTTATGGAAATATATTAAACTGAAGTAAATAAAACCAAAAAAATTATAAATATTTTTCATAATTTAAAAAAGAATTTACCCGTATCAATATATCTCCCGATATGTATCCCCTAATATGCCCGATACATATATCTCCATTTTCTATCTTTTGGCTTAGGATGATTCAAATCTGTATAGTAGAATTTTGATCAGATCTGTACAGTTGTAGCCGTAGAATTTTGACCCAAAATGTAGTATTCTGGGGTCATTTGTAGTAGTTAAAAGGGTCGGTTAAATATATTGAAATTGGGTTTAAATTAGCCTCCAATCATTTCCCATGACAGAAATGTCACCTGGATGAAGGTTTAGTTTTTTTTCTTGCATATCTTAGCAGTGAGATCCATCCCATGGTACTGCAACAGAAATTATCAGTTCTCCACAGGGAGATGAAACGAAATACTGAGGTGATTGGTATAAGCGAATCTGATTTGAGTTAGGTTTGTCGTAAGAGTTCCTTTGTCCCTGGCCTCTTTGGTTAAATTAATAGACAGTTTCTGTTCCTGGCCACTTTTGTTAAATAGACAGATTAAGTTCCTCCTCCCTGATCAGCCACCACAGGGTGGTCTCCGTGCTCTCTTAGTCTAAGAAGGAATGCGTAGAAGTCCCGACCGAGAAATACGTTGAATGCAAAGAAGTCCCGACCAAGAAGTCAATGATCACAAAATAAAAAAATTTGAAGGAATTTGAAATGATTTGTGATTCTGAGTTTATTCTTTCTCTAATTCAATTTCCGTAAAAGAAATACAGATCAAACTGAAATTAAATGGAATTAGGGTGTACTTAAGTAATAATCAAAACGGGTAATGGGTATTTCGTTACCCGTTCTCATTACCCTATTCATTACCCATTACCCGTTTTGCTCGAGTTAAGAATTGTTATTTTGAATCTAAAATTTTTACCTTATTACCCGTGGGTAAAAGGGTAATCAGGTAACTATATGAGTAAATACTATTTTTATTACTTTTATCATATAAACCTTAATAAATATTTTTAAAATAAAAAATATAATTTATATAAAACAAAAAAATACAAATGAAATTTTAAATAATAACTCTAATATCATGTTCATGCCTATAATAAATACCAATACAATTATTTAAAATTCTATAAATAAAATATAAGTGACATTAATTAAAAATAAAATTTAATAAAAAAATTACTAAATTACCATTCGGGTAATCAAATAGACATTACCCAGATCCGTTTCAAATAGAAGACGGGTAATGGGGTAATCGGCTAACCGAAATAAAATAAATCATTCCTTATCTATCCAATTAAGATTAATCGGGTAATCAGGTGAAATTGACACCCTTGAATGGAATGGATGTGAAAATCGGTTTAAGCTTGACATAATTGAGTCTTCTGCATAGCAGTAATGGTAGAGAAAAATAGTTGGAGATTTGGCCAGCGTGTTACTACTTCAAGATTTGATTTGATGAAATTTTGGTGGAGTTTAGGCTTGGGTATTTTGAATACTCTTCATCCTTTTTTGGACTTTTAACGATTGATCCCCCTAATTTTCCTTTCCTTCCTTTTATAAATTTTCGTGGGACAATTATTCTAATTTTGTTTTTCCTCCCCCTTCTCATTGATCATGGCATTCTCTTGTGGATCGACAACGCTCTTCTGGAGAGTTCGTCGCAGAGGGTTTGGACTGAGGCTGACCGACGTGGCGCTTCAACTCAACTCATGACATGTCTCAACCATCCAAGTCAGCGTTTGCATGGCTAGTGACATGTCTGTCCCTTTGGGTTGGATCTGGTCCGTGGCTTGATGGACGTTCAATTTTTATCTTTTGACCAGAGTCAGAGTTTGATACTTTGACCCAAGTCTTATGGCTGATTTGGACCTTACTTTTGCCTTATGTGACAAAATATATGTCTACAGATGCCCCTTTCGAGATATGTACATTTGAGTGCATAGTTCTGGAATATGTACTCTTGAATGTGCATATTTTAAATTTTATTTTTATTTTTATTTATTTTGTGTTATCCACTTGATAACGGGGTATGTACTCTAGTTCAGGGTTTCACTGTGAGTTTACCTCATTGGAATTTTTGTCCTCTTGTGAGTCAACTGTTGAGCTACCCAGGTGTGCCCAGCTACCCTTCCGACTCTTCATTTATTAGACGCGGGCTTTTACGTTGCCCGAGGCATACCTTTATAAGTGTTATCTCATCTTTCTCCTGCTCTTATCATCTCCAGTTTGTTTATTCACTTCCCAAAAGATTTTAGGGTTTGCTTTGTGCTTCTCCTATTTCTCTCAACCATCTTGTTCCCCTTCATCATCGCTTCTCTTTACTCTTTCTCTTCTCTTCGATCCAAAGTTAATGTATTTTCTTGCTTTCCTCTTTGTCTTCCTTGCAAAGGTTTTGTGATGGAACAGATTCGGCGGAGCTCCTTTGGTCTGTTGTGGGCCAGGGCGTCTTCTGGTCTTGTTTCCTTCCGAAACTGGAGCTTCCCTTTTCTTGAGTAAAAGGTCGTCATAAGGAAGGACAAAGGGATGGGAAGGTTCAGCCCTGGCTCGACTTTTCCTTTATGCTCTTCTTCTTGCCTGGTGTTCTTTCGACGATGGACTCCGGTTGCCCACTTCTCTTTGTTATTCTGTAAAAGAAAAAGGACAAATAGGCGAAATGATTTCTGATTTAATGCCTCATTTTTTGGCTTTCTTCATTTTATTATTATTTTATTATTTTTTTATAAAAAATTTCTTTTGTTTGACACCATTTATGCTTTATTCTTTATGTTAATGGTGACTGAGAAGTATTGATGAGAGAGAATTAGAAAGCGGAGAGGTTATGCCCTGACTTAGTTATTCTCCTTTGTTTTTTCGTTCTCTTATCACGCTTTCCTGATGGTGGTCTTGTCTTTAAGTTTATGATCCGAAAGAACGAAGGGATTATACCATAGGTCAATTTTGTTTGCCATATTTGTGTTTTCTCTTCGTTGAAAGTTCTCATGAAAAAGGGTTCAGTTCAGCTCCACTCTCTTTCTTCATTTTTCGAAAAGGACTGCTTCATTTTTGCTTGACTTGCTTTTGTCTTTGCCTCTTTTATGGTTTTGTGATCTCCCGATGGGGTTTCTGGCCTGTGATAACAATAGAAGACGTCCGACTGTTTTCTTCATATGAGGCCCAAGGTTTGCTTTTCATGTGCGATTTTGCTTGCAAAATTTTAGTCTAGACTTTTCCAATCTCAGGTTCCTTTGCGCATCTCATCTTTGGCTGATACGACTTGCCCCAAAATCGTCTTCGAGATGTTTTTTTCGAATCACAGATTTGTTGATGTTGGATGCTTGGGTTTGTCATGGTTTATCTTATGCACTCATGGCTTTGTTTGCAACCTCCGATTAGTTCCATGGGAGTTGACTACTCTCCTTGGAACGATTGATTGTTTGCACAAACTTGGGTCTGGCTCTGATGTTTTGCTTGTGCCATTTTCGCTTTTTTACTTGATGTGGTTTACTTCTATCAGTTACAGATGGATGGTTCACCATCCGACGGTCTTCCCCCAGTTGTCCGGCTTTCCAAGGTAACTTTGTTAAACGACACCATGAATATGGGTGGCGAGTTTGTGCCTGCTTTATAGCTTAGTCATCCGGGAAATTAGATTATCTTGACTCCCAACAGGGAGTCCCCTTTTGGTGGTCATACAACGATGCGTCCTTCACTTGTAAGTCGTTTGTATACTAGACAATCTTGGATTCAGGTCGTGAATGAAACTGAACGGGTATATTTCATACCGACCGACAATCTTATTCGGGAAGGTGTCCTGCTGGTCGAGGAGCACACGTGTTCTTGCGCCCTTCCCATGAGCTTAATGTTGCTCCTTTACCGTTGTTTTTTGCCGATAAACTGTTGGCGGGTCAGGTCGCCTGGGGCTAGGAACGTGCCTTTCTTCTATGAATAGGCAGTTGTGATGTTGGGGCATCATCATGAAGTTGTTTGCGATGCAGACATTTACTATGCTATTTGGAGATTCATGTTTTGAGTATCACAGTGATTTGTCAGTGGTACATGCCTTCTTGGAGTTGGACCTAAATCGGCTTTTTGGGCTTCCCGTTGCTGGTGAATTTTTTTGAAGTCCAGCGGTGGTTGCTTTTTTGGAACCGCTTGATTGTGAACTACCTTACAGTTGTTAAGCTTTACTTCTCCCCGTCTTTCGTCTTTGGCGCCCTAATCAATATCTCTCTGGAGAGGTGGGTTCATTATTGGTTCTATCGGGGTGAGGATGTGGAACCAGTTGCCGACATTTGGTCGACTTGGTATTCTGAGTACGGCAGGAAAGTTCCAAAGCATCCATGGATGTCGAGGTGGGAAAGGGAACCCTTCGCTGAATTTCATATGCAGCCGGGGAAGAAGAAGAAGTTCACCTGGCTACTTTTCTTTCCTTATGCTTCTGTCACTTCTTCTGGGGGGGACTATATTTCGTCCTCTATCTTCAAAGGCTACATGGTTATTGACATCCGTTTTGCTTTGGCTGACCTCCCTTTATCGTGGTCTTGAACATATCGCTTTGGAGGTTAATGCTTCCCACCTAATCTAATGGTCTTATGTGTATGTTTAATTAGCCACCAAATACAGGGGCACATGGGTTGGCTGGAGCCCTGAAATGATCTGTTTCGATAACCCTTCTTTGCGGTGTTCCTTTTCTGAGACAACGGCCCATGAATTGTTCTGGTCAGTGCCCATTTCAATTTGGTGCCATTATAATTTTGGCGACAATATCACTAGTACAATAGCCCCTTTTAACGGCTGGTTTCTCAAAGCCAGTCCCTAAAGGTTACTTATGGTGTTTGATTTTTTTTATGGGCACTGGTGTATCTATGTCAGTCTCATAAAAAAAATTATTGGTGATTGATTTTATTAATAATGATTGACAAAGAATTATCCGTCGCCACTATTCTCATTTAATGATTGTTATTTCAGTCATTATTTTGGCAAAATATATGGACTGTTGGTATAGTCAGACTTTAAAAGGGAAAATATCAGGTGACTGGTGTGTACAATCGCCATTTCATAATATATAGGGGATTACATTTAACCGTGACCAAATATGATGGGACTGAGAAGAGACATTCCAAGCTCCTCAAAGATTTTGAGAAAAGGACAATGGATGTAAAAGATTGTGCATATTTAGATGAAATGATTTATAATTGTAGACCTTATAATTCAAGAAGTGAAGTTGTTAGTCACCACTAACACTTATAGAGTATAATTGTATACTTTTGGAGTATAGTTGTATATACTTTTAGATTTTTTTTAAATATATTTTTTGTTATTGCATGGAGTTTTGTTATTTATTATTTTTTCATCAAATTTTAATATGGGAATTGTATGTCTTGTAATAACAATCTTAAATATGTAAAAAAATTTAAAAATACAAATGGTGACTAGTTACACCAGTCCCCATTGATACTATAATGGTGACTGGTATGAAGCAACTAGTCACCATAGCTTACATAAAGTCAGACTGGTAAAAAGGTACCAATCAGTATAAAACCTCTTTATGGTTACTCACCAAAATCAATTCTCATATGTAACTTATTAGTGACTGACCACCAGTCTCCCATAATGAATTCTAATAGGGACTGTTCATCAATAACCATAGATGCAAATACAATGGTGACTGATATAATCAGTCAGCATATATTCTTGGTGACTAAAGAATGGGTGACATTTATATAGGGATGTTTTATCAGTCACCCATGCTATGGTGTTTGACCTTTCTGTCTTTGAGGATGGGCTTAGCCAGTCCCCAAAAGCCAAGTATGTATTGGTATATAGTGTTAAAAGATTCCCTTACTGGTTGATCAGCGGGATTACGAGCTTATGCTCAACATTTGTGCCCGCTTTTTAAGGATTCACCGGAGTTCTTTTTTTAATCGTCAAACTTTACAATCTCCATACGTTTGCTCGTCAATTTGGGTATGTCAAGATTTGCTGGAAGTACCGCGAGAATGGAGGAAGTCGGCTCAAATTTAGATGACTTGCTAGAGATGTGGACTAGCAGCAGGCACTGGATCTGTTATGAACAAGGCTAGTGTGCGTCTGTCCGCACAGCCAATAGCTGTTCACAATGGCACATGGGGCGCATGCGAATAGGTTACATAATGTCACTCTATTAGCCCGAAAATAAAATTTATGCCCCATTCGTATGTGCCCATGTGCCGCTGCAAACAGCTATTGGCTGTGCGAACCAATGCGCACAAGCCTTGGTAGCAGCAGATCCGGGGCCCTAACAGCATGGTTTATTCGTGCGTCCTGATGATGAGCGTCGAAGGAAGATCATGGGGTTACTCACTGTTTTGCAGAGTGGTGGGCTAGGTAGCTAGTTTTAATGTAACTTTTGAGTTTGTTTGTGTCTTTTTTTCTGGCTTCTTGAATTCATTTTTTAATATATTTATTTTATCATTTTAGCGGGATTGGCCACTCCTTGAAGAGCTCAAATTTACTACGCCTAGGGCGGAGCGCTTGGCTATGACCCTCTCTCATAGAGGGTCCGGGTGGGTCCCACCCGTGCCCCCTGTGGGGCCCTCCCTCTGTGAGAGGGGGGCGGAGCCAAGCGCTCCGCCCTGGGCGTAGCAAATTTGAGCTCCTCAAGAGGGCGGAGCGCTTGGCTCTGCCCCTCTCTCACAGAGGGTCCGGGTGGGTCCCACCCGTGCCCCCTGTGGGGCCCTCCCTCTGTGAGAGGGGGGCGGAGCCAAGCGCTCCGCCTTGGGCGTAGCAAATTTGAGCTCCTCAAGAGGGCGGAGCGCTTGGCTCCGCCCCTCTCTCACATAGGGTCCGGGTGGGTCCCACCTGTGCCACCTGTGGGCCCTCCCTATGTGACATAGAGAGGGGGGGGCAGAGCGCGAGGGGGGCAAAGCCAAGGGGACCAAATTTACTACGCCCAGGGCGGAGCGCTCGGCTCTGCCCTCCTCTCACATAGGGTCTGGGTGGGTCCCACCCGTGCCCCTATGGGCCCCTCCCTATGTGAGAGGAAGGCGGAGTCAAGCGCTCCGCCCTGGGCGTAGCAAATTTGGTCTCCCAGCAGAGCGCTCCGCCCTGGGCATAGCAAATTTGAGCTCCTCCTTAGAGCTTGTCCCTATTATTGTACTTCTTTCTCACACAGTGACGATGAGAGCAGCTAGAACAGTGACGGTGACCTTCATTCCCGTCGCGGCAGCGACTGACATTAATTCCCGTCGCGGAAGAGGTCCTGAGTCATAGATTCTTGAACGTTACAATCCCGCAGTAGTTTCTTATTTTATTACAGGATAAATTAAATAAATTAATGATCGATGAACTCGACGAACTCGGCGTCCGACTCGAGCGCACTCATTTCGGCGGACGGCAGACAGATCTCGAAGTAGACGGACCCGATCCCTTCCTTTCCCGGAAACGCCGTTATCTTCCTGGCAAGTTTGTTATCGATACCAGACCGGACAGCGGCAGCTCTCCCCCACCCGAAGTCCACGCCGTACACGTCAAACCTCGGCGAGCTTCCCGTCAGCACGCTCCGGCAGTCCAAGTCGCTGAAACGGTGGATCCTCGGCGAACTCAACCACGCGTCAAGAGCCCCGCGGACCACCGCGTCGGTGTGGGCCGCCACGTTCTCCCGCAGCAGCTCCGCCGCCCACCCCAGTTCACGGTCGAGCAGTTCCTCCACGGTGACCGTCGCCTTTATCATGCCGAGCGAGTTCCCGAAATAATCTCGGGAGAGAGGGGGGTTGAGTCTCGATCTCGTGTCGATGGAGAACTTGCAGGTGGTTGTCTCGTGGCGAGGCAAGCCCATGGCGCGGACGATGGAGCGCCAGGTTAAGGCGGACAAGGCTTGGAAAGAGGAGATCATGTTTTGGGCTTTCGCTTCCTCGTTAGCTCTGGCTTTGAGTCTCGAGACCGATTCCCGCGAGAAATGGAAGAATCTGTCTCTGAGGGGCGGGAACGAGGACCTTTCTAGGAGGGGAGTGACGTCTCTGAAAGGGAGCCGGACTTCGGACCTCCCGTCTGAGAACCAGCGTTGGGTGACGGGAGGACGAGATAAGTCAGCGTTTCTGGCGATTTCAGCCCAGGTGGCAAAAAAGTGCCAGAACCCTGAACCGTCGGCGATGGCGTGATTGAACGAGCAGCCGATGAAATGGCCGTCCCTCAGGACGGTGAGCTGTACGGCGAAGAGCGGGAGAAAGTGGCCGTCGTGGTTGATTGCTTCGTTGAGAGGGAAGAAAGAGTACGCGACAATAGGGGGCACATCGACGGGGGAGAGGACGTCGTCGACGGTGACGTCCGCGGTGGCGTGGATGAATTCGGCCCCGGCGCCGTTGCAGTCGATGGAGATGCAGGAGGAGTTGTCGTCGTCGTTTGATTCGGTGACGAGGCGGCCGGCGAGGGGGAAGAAGATGGCCAGAGCGCTGGAGAGTGACTGCTTCAGGGTGTCGACGAGGGAGTCCGGGAGGCTCGAGAAGAGAAGACCCTTTTGAATGTACCGAACGGACATCATCGGGACGTCCCATGGCGTGAGAGCTAGCCGCGGCTTGCTTGCTTGCTCGGGACTTGGCTTGATTATGGAGGTGGAGATGCGGCGGACGCTCGTCTTCTCCATCTCGCTCTGGGGTTCGCACCTGTGTTTCCTTGTAATTCTCTCAGAAATGAGAACCCTGGCGGATGATGAAAAAGGTGAGGCCGGGGCCCGCGTTGAGATATGCACGGCGGCAGTCGTCGACGGCGGCCACCGTAGAAAAATCTCTACTCCACTGCCCCACTACGTTTAGAAAAATTTAGAAATTTATGTGGCCTTGCTATTTTTGGACAAAAGTATAAAAATATCGGGTTAGCACTTTAGCTTATAATCCTGGCCCCCTTATTTTTTGAAAACTTAAGTGGAGTTTTACTATTTTTAGAATAAGGACTATTGGCTTCAAAATTCTCAAGAATATTTCGTCTTTTCATTATAAAAAAATATAAATATTCAAGTTTCAACAATTTTAAAAACCTTAAAAATTATTTTTAACATTTTATATCATTTAAACTTTGATGTACATAAATTTTATCTTATTTCTAATGTTATTAGACCGAACTCGGACAGTGACCCGTAAAATTAATTGAGTTGGGTAAAAAAAGTTAAGCTTTGGGTTAGTCCAATTGAACCATGTCATGATAATGATGTCAGCACATAATAAACCCTTTTTTAAGTTTTTATCTTTTGTTTACCTGTCATTCTATCCATGGATCCGGCGGCCTCGACAACTAAGAAAGATGGAATCAATCTTCTTTTTTCCTCTTTTTCTATCCTTCTTCTCTCTCTTCTCCTTCATTTTTTATTCTTTTTGTCTCCCTTCTGTTTTTTTTTCTTCCTTTTCTTCGTTTCGATTTTATCTCTCCTCCTTTATTCTCTTCTTTTTTCGTCCTTTTATTCTTTTTTTTTTTTTTTTTCTCTCCCTCTTTACTCTTTTTCTTTCCATTTTTTTCTTCAATCCCTCTTCTTCTCTTTTTTTTTCTATTTTTTTTTTCTCTCTCTCTTCTTCTCTTTTTTTTTCTATTTTTTTTTTCTCTCTCTTCTTCTCGCCTTCTCTTTCTTTTTACTTTCTTCCTCGTGTTTTCCTCTGAAGACTATCGAGCCACGGCTTTGGCTAGTCAAACAAGTGGACGGTTTACCGGTTAAACCGCAAAACCCAGCAGAGTTGAATGAGTTTCTGAGTTTCTAAATTTAACTGAGTTTCTCTGAGTTCAACCTAGAGAAGGAACATGTTCCTTCCCAAACTAGTCGAACCTAGGGGTGGGCATCGCAACGGGTTCCCCCATAACGGGAACCAGCACCGACCCGACCCGCTTAAAGTGGGTTCGGGTTTGTATTCTTTCCCTGCAGGGCGGGTTTGGTATTTTGAAGCAAAACCCGTCAAAGGTTCGGGACGGGGACGGGTTTCGCCCCAAAAACTCAACCCTACCTGTTTAATATTTATTAAAAAATAAAATATTAAAAGGTAAATATATAATAAAAAAATATATTAATAAATTTTATGTTTGAAAAAATATTTAAGTTAAGTATTTATATGTTTATAGATTTATAATATTTATATTTTTTTTTTTTTTTTATATTTTTAAAATTTTTAATATTAAATATATCATTATGGGGCGGGTTGGGTCGGGTACCCGCGGGGTGGGTTTCGTGGGTTCGGGGCGGGTTTTTTGCTCGGTGGGGCAGGGAGGGGTTTACTTCGTAAACACGGGCGGGTTTTCGTGGGGACGGATTTCCCCAAAATTTCTTGGGCGGGGATGGGTTTCCAACAACCCGCCCTGGCCCGTTGCCACCCCTATTCCTGCCCAAACTAGTCGAACCTAGGGGTGGGCATCGGGTCGGGTTTTCTGGATAGCCTGAGCCGAAAAACCCGGGTTTTGGGTAAACCCAAACCCGACCCGCGGGTTTTTATTTTTATTTTTTATAGATTTTTTCTTGATTTATTTAAAAAATATATTGTATGCACCAAAATACAAACGACCCAAATTCGACGAGCCCAAACGCCCACAGATCCAGTGATCGATCATTGTGGGTAGGCTCTGTCGATTCTTAAAGTCATTTGTCGTAGCCCATTGCTAAATCCATTCGCGTCGCTACGTCATCGATACAGTCGACGCACCAGTCTGCAGTGAGCCACCGCGTCAATACCAGTCAGTAGCCATGTCACGACACCACTTAACTCATCAGTTAAGCGACTAAGTCTGGTCGCCAATGATGGAAACCAGGAAAGGAGAGTCACGATCCTCATCCAAGGGGGATCCAACAGAGAAGCTCCCGGTCTTCCTCCCATCTCAACAACAACAGCCAAAAAGGGATCGTGATCCCCGTTCCAAGGAAAGAACTCAAAACAACTGACAGGGTCAGCTACAAATAGCCAGAAAAGCTCTGTCACAAGGGTTCGAAAATTCTTCACCCAAGAACTCGCACATACAGAAGCTCTCTTGAGCCAAAAGAAGTCAAGCAAATCGTAGTTCGTCGGAATTCAATAGTTCGACCGGAGCAGCTCTACACGTTCGCCGGCAGCGTCAACAAGTCGATACACGCAGAACACAAATACTTTCGTCCGACCGACCAAAGCTGTCACCGTTCGTGCACACTCGTTTCAGAACTCATATTTCGACGTCCTCGCCAGAAGCCAAAACTTCACCAAATTCACATGGAGATCGAATCAGAAGAAGCCTAGGAGATTGTACTCGCATTCCTTGATACTCTAACACAACTATAAACACAAAATTCTCTGTTATAAATCACATTTCTCTCTCGGTCGCGCCTCTTCGCGGACCGACGGATTTTCGGAGAAATAGATTTGGCACGCCTGGTGGGACGTTTCCTACATTTCATCTCCTCGTCCGTTCAACAAAAAAAAAACCTTCTGCCATGGCCAGCAACGGCAACAACAACAACAACAACACCAACAACAATAGGGGCAAACAAATTGCCACCTCGAGCTCTGCTCACCCGCGCTTGCCGCGACTGCAAGCTCGATCGCAGGAGCTCGCGGACCAGCTGCCGCATCTCCGGCCGACCCCCGCGCTTCTACCTCTCCACCACGGGCCACTATCCCAATGACCAGGGCTTTGGCCAGAAGCTTGTCCATTGGACAAGCTCCCTTCATGCGCGACGCACGTCGCCCAAGCGCCATCTTCGTGCCACAGGCTACCGCGGCCTGCGCCATACCAGCTGCGACCTCAGCCAAACCAACCACGGCCTCAGCCAGGCCGATTCCAGCAATGGACAAACCAACAAATTTGGCCGTCGCTGCCTCCCCTCCTCCTCTCAGCCCGATGGTCAGCCCGACTCAGTCGCCACCATCGTGAAGGAGCTCCATCTACCTTTGTGCAGCGCTACGAACAACATGGGGGCACAACTTCCTCAACCGCGGCAAGAGTGA
Organism: Aristolochia fimbriata; assembly: GCA_019845555.1. Lineage (NCBI taxonomy): Eukaryota > Viridiplantae > Streptophyta > Magnoliopsida > Piperales > Aristolochiaceae > Aristolochia > Aristolochia fimbriata. Next base: position 32,773,351 of record CM034079.1, on the reverse strand, counting down.
ATTCGCCATCGGCCTCCTTCGTACAGAGAACGACAGCCGAAGACAGGTCTCCGATCGTGACTATATCTCACGATCTCTTGGCCGCGCTCACAGCAAGCAGCCGGTCCATCACCAATCCGCTCACCACGCCGACAGACATCGACGACCTCCCCTACTGCATTATCACCCATTCCTCCCTCCCGAATCTCACCGAGGGTTGCCACCACAAGCCAGTCACCCGTCAAAACCACATGTCGCGTTCAATTGACAGCGGCCGATTCTCCTGACCGGTCGCCCACCGCAACCACTCCACTCTCGAGAACACCAAAGACCTTTCCCCAATGCGGTCGCCGACTAAAATCTCACCACTTCGATCTGCGTCGGGAACAGCTCCGCTGACGCTGACTGTTAAGATGTCGAGCAGCTTGCCGAAATGCAAGCCGCACTCAAAGAACAAAACGAGAAGCTGCGCATCAAAGACGCGCAACTCGTAGCTCGTGATCTACAAATCGCAAGGATATTGGAGTGGCTCGAAATGGGTGTGGATACAAACAACACTGGCAGTGTTTCTCAAGAAGTCGACCGAAATCGGGTGACTACCAACGGTTCGGCCGAACCATTGCCAGAAGATCCTGCCTCCAACGACGAGTTGTCGCCCGTCACACCTGTAATCGTTCGCAGAGGTCGAGTCGAAGCAAAGCCGGCTGCCCTCACACTCGACGGAGTCACTGAGCTCATCAACGCCGCTGTACAGAATAGCTCGGGTGACAGCAAATCTGTCGCCTACCGGAGGCCTTACATGCAAAGGATCCAAAACATCCTGATGCCAGTAAGCTACCATTCTCCAAAAATCCAGCAGTTCAATGGCGACGGGCACCCCAAACAACACGTCGCTCATTTCATTGAAACCTGCAACAACTCCGGCACCGACGACGACTTGCTGGTCAAACAGTTTGGCCGGTCATTGAAGGGAAATATCTTCGACTGGTACATCGAGCTGGCCCTGGAGTCAATCGACAACTGGGAACAATTGGAGCGAGAATTCCTCAGCTGGTTCTACAGTACCTGGTGCACCGTTACCCTGGTCGAGATCGCCAACCTAAAATAGAAGAAGGGTGAAAAGGTCGTTGACTACATCAACCGGTGGAGGAACCTGAGCCTCAATTGCAAGGAGAGCTCAAACTTGTCCCTCAAAGACGAAATTGAAATGTGCTCTCGAGGGATGCAATGGGGGCTCCTATGCTACATCCGAAGTCGGAGGCCGACCGACTTTCAAGAGCTCGCAACAGAGGCTCATAACATGGAGAATCTCATGGAGGAATGAGGAGAAGAAACTTCCTCGTCTGCTGGCCCTCGCAAGAAAGGGAAGGCAGCAGCTGCGACCGAGCCCAAAGGCACGAAGGAGAAAACAAAAGTTTCCTTCGCAACGAATGCTTTTGAACCAATCAAGGTCGGGTGCAAAGTTAAAGCTACTTACGTCCCACAACAGCTAACCGGGGGCACGTACCGAAGGCCTTCGCTGGAGGAATGACAGGCCAAAACATATCCGTTTGCTGACGCAGATGTTTCTATCATGCTGGACCAGCTCCTCGACAACCAGTTACTAAAGTTACCAGAAGTCAAAAGACCCAGCGACTTGTCAAGGGGCAAAGATCCGAACTTCTGCAAGTACCACCGCTTGGTCGGGCATCCGACCGAGAAGTGCTTCGTCTTAAAAGACAGGATCATGGAGTTGGCGGCTCAAGGCCGCATTGAAATCGAAGGAACCGAAAACACGACGTCCTCACATGTCATCTCCATTTAAGCCGACCCAAACCGGCGAACTCAGCCAAGCAAACAACAGGTCGCAAGGAAGGAGTACCGTCCAAAATCCGGTCCCTCCAACCGACCGCAAAACCACAGACGACCACCGGCTAAGGTCGCACCAAAACTGGCACCCCGTGAAGCAGCTGCTGCTGACGCAGAAGGGTGGATCCTGGTCACTCGGCAAAAGAAGCCTATTCGAGAAATCGAACTGGCGTCGACGAACACCAAAACCAAGGCGAAGCAGCCAAATAAAAAAGCCGCGAAGCGCCCAAAGAAAGCTCCCAGGACCAACGTTCAAGGAGCAAACAAAAAGAAGAGAAGACTCGTCACACTGGAGGAGTTCCTCCCAAAAGCGTTCTTCGTGCCGCAAGCAATGGTGGTCACTTGCTCGACAGCCCCTTCCGAGCAGACAGTATCAAACGACAAAGGCAAACGACCAATCGTCGAATGCAACGACCTCGAGAAGTCACTGAAGCAAATCTCGTCGCTTAACGAGATAGAAGACGACCTCGACTTGGCCATTCCATCAAGAAAGGCCTTAATTCGAGTCCTCGACAAACCATAGGAGCTCCAAGCCGAAGTTGAAATGCTGCTCATGAGGAAGCACGACTTGCCGAAAGTCGGCCTAACTCCACCTTACCGAAAGGAGGAAGAAGATGCGCAATCCTCTCCGCAACTGGCAAAGTCGGAGGAAGCGCTCGCCATCTCATATCCGCCGTGCATCACATTTCGTGAAAAGGACGTGCAGTTGGTGACGAAGAACCACAACAGGCCGCTATTTGTCTCCGGCTACATCAGAGACCACAAAATCAATCGTATTCTTGTCGATTGTGGATTTGCAGTCAACATTCTGCCGATTCACACAGTGAAGAATGTCTGCCTCTCTGCTGGCGACCTCTCTCCGAGCTCCCTCCTCATCCAAGGCTTCAATCAGGAAGGCTAGAGGACGCTTGGCATGATCCCACTCAAATTGCACATTGGCGACATGGCGGCCGAAACCCCTTTTCAAGTTATCGACTCAAGAACATCTTATAATCTGGTCTTGGGTTGACCGTGGCTTCATGCAAACGGAGTTGCGCGATCAACACTTCATCAGTGCTTCAAGTACAGGGAAAACGACAAATAAAAGATGGTGTACGTCGATGAAAGTCCGTTCACAGAGGCAGAGGCATCATTCGCAGACGCCAAATTCTATTTCACGACCAGACCGACAGTCAAATTGTCACCCTGGCCGAACCAGGCCTCAAATGCCAAGAGCACTCCGATGCAAGCTGCATCACCCAAACAGCCGACACAAGCTACGTCTACCAAACAATCGATGCAAGCCGCGTCCCCAAAACAACCGGCGTACAACATCTAGTCGGCACACGACCACATATCGGCCGCAACAACTCCACCGCCGGCGCAACGTATTGTACCTATCTTAAGGTACATTCCCCAGTCGCAAAGAAAGAAGGGAGAAGTGATGCGATCCCAGCTAATCACTAGCAAGAGGACTAATCAGTGTAATATAGACTTAGGTTAAGTCCGAATATCGTCTCACAAGGACCAAGCTAATAGATAATTACTTTTCTAGTTTATAGACTTAGGTTAAGTCCGAATATTGTCCCACAAGGACCAAGCTAATAGATAATTACTTTTCTAGTTTAAAAACCAAAGTTTGAGAAATCGATTGGAAAAGAGTCACAAAAACAGGAATTAAACTAATCTACCTAATCCTACAGAGATGAAGAGACAACTTTTGATAAAATTAGTATGGAAGAGACGTTGGGAATCCAATTCCCTCCCTAGGCAATTCTGAGATTGAATAGAAGTTGAGTTTTTCAAATCAATTTCTAACGAGCTTATAAAACCATGGCTACAATCCGCATCGGTATAACCTTTTTCTATATCCTAGAGTAAACCTAGCTAGCATGATCGACTCTACTTGATAGCGTAAACATGAAGCTCATTGTGTCATAGACAAATCAATCTAATCCAACAGGGTATTACTTTAAGGTCGAGGATTAACCCCAGGATTAGTTGATCTCCCTAGTGTATGAACTCAGAAAGACTTGTAAAACCCTATCAACATATCTTACCTTAAGTCTAGCGTCACCATATAACCAGTACATAGCAAGACAACAAGTATAAATAAAAAATTATACAACTTTGGAATACTCATTCACGCACCAAATTGAAACCAAATAAAATATAATGTATCAATCTCATTACATGCCTAGGGAGTCATGGACTCCCAACTACAGATGACTACTCCATACTGGAAATATAAACACAAATCAAGGTTTTGATAACAACCATGAAAGAAGAAAAATAACTAAGTACAAAAACTCCCTTTGGAAGGCTGCTAGAGGTCACCCTTGCTCCTTTGCTGAATTCTCCACCTTTCTTCCTCAAAGCACCCAGAGGTCGTGTAAGACTCTCTCTGGACCTTCTCCTCTCTCTAAACTAACCTAAAAAGCTAGAAATTGAACTAAAAACTGGATCTAAACTAAAAACTGAATGCTAGAACTCAAACTGAATGATAACTCTCTTCCTCAGACCTCTATTTATAGTTGTTATGTTGCCCAAGTCCTGTAATTTGGTCTTTGTCCAAGGGCGTAAATTGTGACTTCCTGACTTCAGAATTGGATGAAATTATACAAGAACCTTCCCTCTATAGTCCTTTCCTTGTGTACAAAATTTCGTTCAATATGAGTTAGGCAACTTGAGATATGATGCTCAGACGTTGGGTTGATTTTGTTGCCAATTCCAGCACTGGGTCCACCACTTTGAAAATATAAAACTCTATAATCTCGCCTTGGATTAACCTCATTTTCGTGACATGATTCTAAATCCTCTCAAGAGTCTGTGGTCCAAATTTGGATTCAATTGGAAGTCAGAATCTCCAGATATGGCCTCTTCAATCTCAGACTGTACTTTCCTTTTATAGCAGTCTCCTAATCAAGAATAGCAATCCACCTCTTTGAGGATTCAAACCTCTTAAGATTTCCCTTAATTTCCTCTATATACTTCGTGGACACCTTCCTTATACACTTAGGACTCTACCTCCCACGTTTTATCTTGATTACTTGTCAAAATCCTAAGATTTGTGCAATTTTGCATTGCTGAGTCACTGGCGCGGTCGCGTCATAACTGTGGCTTAAATTGGCGCGGTCGCGCCACTCGGGCAGAACTTCTTTTAAGTAATTCGAATGGAAAGAGTCCTGGTCATGTTTGGAAACTCCATTGGCCTTGTGGTGCCATCTTGGCGCGGTCGCGCCATTCTAGTGGCGCTGTAGCGCCAGATTTTGTCCACCAATTGGTGCGGTCGCGCCGGTCCATGCAGCCTTGTACCTCTTTGCACTAAAATCTTCATATTTTCCTCATTTTACCTCTGATTTCAATGATTTTTATTGCGTTGGACTCTTGAGAGAGAAAACATGAATCTGAGACATATTTCATGATATTATTATGATTATTGACTCCAAAATGTAATTTTAAATTCTAATTAAGGCCTAAAAATAGCGTCATTTAGACACTTGTCACTACCCCAAACTTAAACCTTTGCTCATCCTCGAGCAAAACTTAAAGAAAAAAAGAGCCAGATTTATCACCAATCGTCAAAGTTTAAGAAAAATCTGTGGGGTTAGCCTTTCAAAGCATCAATCAAAGATTACTCATTCAAACCACTCCTATTTTTGGTTATCCTGCTTAGTCAAGGCATGATCAAGCTATCTTCTATCATTCATACCACTTTTCCATGCATGTGAGGAGGTTAAATTGAAAAACATAAGCCAACCATCAGTCTCATCTCCACTAACATGCAGGAATTTCAAAATTATGATCAAAAGGTCTTCTATAGGTTGTAATTGGGCATGGGTAATGGGCAAGGAGAAAATTAAGGATAAAATTTTTAAGGGGTCAATCCTCCTCCTCATATCCATGTTCCATCTTCTTGAGCATGAACCTTCTCTGATTGTAGCACACCACCCCAAACTTAAAAATTTGCTTTGTCCTCAAAGCAATAAAATAAAACAAAGATATTTGCACCTTCTGCTTAATCCCAATCACAGCCTCATCTTTCAAGGAAAATCTCTCTTTATTTCTTTTTTACACCCCTTTTTTTTTTCTTTGGCTTTGTTTGGAGTCTAGCTTACCTTGCCGGTTGACTCAGAGTCCCTAAGCTTGCTGAGGCCCGAGACCCGGTGCACACACAAGGTGGTCTTTCTCCTAACTCAGCAATTTTTTTTTTCTCTTTTTTTTTTACTTTTACTCTTAGATATTCCAGCACGTTTTTCATTCATCTTGCTCCTTCTTTCCTCTCATTTTCAAAGACTTTCTATAACCTTCACACTTCCCTCCATATTTCTCCATAACTGCAGTTTTTTTGTTCATGCTCACTCAAACAGAACACTTCAATAATTTAGATAAATATAGGTTAGTAAGAAACAAGTTTATTCATCACAAAGGCTGGTTCATGTAATGTGGGAATTGAAAACAAAGCAGGGATCTTGTCGGCTCAAAATGTTTGACAAATGGTGATGCATCTTGTGCATTAAAGTGGATGGCTAAAAAAGGCTCAAACGGTTCAAAACAAGTGCCTAGATCATTTTATAATTTTGAAAAACCTATCTTCGTTTCGCCTCGATCTTCCTTTAGGTTGGTTCTATTGCAAAAAATAAACATGCTCAATGCTTTCAACCAATCAAACTACTTTCCAAAACAACTTTTCTCATGCCAAAACCAAACATTCAAACAAATATATTTTTCAAGAGAATGAATGAGATCTATCTTCTCAATCCACTAATCAGAGTTCCCACAAAATTTTTCAAATTTTTTTTCATATTTAGAAACATTCTTCTGGTGTTGACCCAAAATAAAAACAAAGACTAACAAATCAAATCTAACTAAACAATGGAAACCAACTAGACTTCAAAATCCGAGTTTCCCACCCCAAACTTAAAATTTCACATTATGCTCAATTCAATCAAATAAGATAAAGGGTAAGAAACTTCCCTGAGAATGTTGGCTTCTTGAACTTCCAGATTTTTCGAAGCACCATGAGGAATTCGAACTTGAGCTGCCTTCATGCTTGACCAAAAGTTGTTAGAACCATTCAAAGCACAAAATTATTGCAAACGAATTCAAAAAGTTATGAAATTTTACCAAGGAATATAACTCATAAAGAAGAACATGTCGAAATTGGAATGGAATGATTATGAGTTACTGATCCTCGGAAATTAATCAAACAAGTGGCGCGGGCGCACTAGAATTTGGAGCGGGAGCGCCACTCTTTTCCTTCATAAATTTAAATTCTGATTGCAAAATTTAAAAATTCCACTTGGAACATGTTGTTAAGGTTCAGAGGTGCACAATAAAATAGGGTTCATGGCTTCCTTCACTCCACTTAGCTTTCAAATTCTAGATTTTTTTATCACACATGTGCCATGGAAGATTATTTTTTTTTTTCTTGGTGTTTATTCAAACCAAACAAATTGAAAAGACTAACCTACCATGAGTAAAAAAAAACTAAACCTAAGATCTAAGATTCACACAAAGTGATTATTCAAAACAAAAGAACAATTGAAAACTAAACTCACTTACCTACCATGGGTTGCCTCCCATGAAGCGCTAAGTTTATGGTCCTCAGCCAGACTAGTAGCTTCATTCCACCTGGATCAAAAGGAAAATTCTTTTCGAGTCCATTCATGACCTTTTTTCCTTTGAAATGCTTTATGGTAGAGCAACCAAATTTTGATGTTGAGCTAAAAATCTTTTCTTGTGACCTTGTGGCTGCTAAGAAGTAAATTTTCACACATATCAGCCACTCATTCATCCTCTTGTCCAGCCCTAATAAAATTTTCAGTTGTAATTTTGGGCTAGGTGTATAAGGTAGGATGATGAAAAAGCCTAAATCAAAGGAGAGCCCTATCTTTTCTTCTTTCTCTACCCAATTCTCTAATGGATTTTTAGGGGAAGGTTCTATGATATGACCTATGATTTCTTCTTCCTCCCCGACATCTAATTCTTCAGCTATGGTTTATTTTTCAGCCTCTAATGATTTATCTCCTTGTTGGGATTTCTTTTCTACCTCTTCTCTATTTGCAGCTATCTCAGCCATGGGTATTTCTTTCTTGACCTCATCCACTTCTGCCATGGGTTCTTCTTCAGCCTCTACTGCTTGTAGCTCTCGCTTAAGTAATTGGAAGAAAGATGGTATATTTCCTCCACCTCATCTACTACCTCTTCAATTGGTTCTTCCTCATCCTGTAAATCATAGGGGCACACACTCTCTTCCAAGGTTTCTTTTGGTTGAGGTTTTTCTAGGATTTCTTCACTCCTAAAGGGTATGGACTGCTCTTGCTCTTTTGGATTCTCCTCAAAATTGTTAGGCATGGTTCCCTCAGGTCTTTCATATACATCTCTATTAAGTTGATTCACTTGAGTGGTCAGAAGTGTGATCGATTGCTTCACTGACTGAACTCTGCATGCATTGTCTTCATTGACTGAAATTCTGCATACATTGCTCGCATCAATTTCATGTCTTCCTCCCATTCATCCCTGGTGATTATTGGCTCCTCCTTTTCTTGGTTGAATGAAATGCCATATGGGTCTAACTTGTAGGAATTAGACTCATAATCAGAAAAATCAGGTCTTGAATTTACATTGCATACATTAGTAGCATGGTTACCTCCATACACATCACAAAAATAATTCACAGAATTCCTTTGGAGTTGCAAGATATCAAATTGCCTTTTAAGTGAATCAAGTTAATTTTGAGTGCTAAACATATCATCATGGTGGGTGGGAGAATTATATGAGTTAGCAAAAGAACTACATGGCTGTTCATAGAATCACATGGCATATAAAAATTTCTTGAGTGCTGAAAAGAATTCTATGCTTGATTTGGGTAAGAAAAATTAGTATACTCCTCAAGGTGTCTCCTTCCATATGTGGACTTATGCAAACCAAAATCCATGCACACAACACATCAGTCCACTAAAAATAAAAATAAAAAATAAAAATAAAAAGAAAATAGAGTGTACACTCAAAGCTCTAGTTTTAAACACAAGCAATTACTATTAAAACATTGGTCCCCGGCACCGGTGCCAAAAACTTGAGCGATCCTAGCTAATCACTAGCAAGAGGAGCAAGAGGACTAATCAATGTAATATAGACTTAGGTTAAGTCCGAATATCGTCCCACAAGGACCAAGCTAATAGATAATTGTTTTTCTAGTTAAAAAACCAAAGTTTGAGAAATCGATTGAAAAAGAGTCACAAAAACAGGAATTAAACTAATCTACCTGATCATACAGAGATGAAGAGAGGGCTTTTGATAAAATCAGTATGGAAGAGACGTTGGGAATCCAATTCCCTCCCTAGGCAATTCTGAGATTGAATAGAAGTGGAGTTTTTTAAATCAATTTCTGACGAGCTTATAAAACCATGGCTACAATCCGCATCGGCATCACCTTTTTCTATCTCCTAGAGTAAACCTAGCTAGCATGATCGACTCTACTTGATAGCGTAAACATGAAGCTCATTGTGTCATAGACAAATCAATCTAATCCAACAGGGTATTACTTTAAGGTCGAGGATTAACCCCAGGATTAGTTGATCTCCCTAGTGTATGAACTCAGAAAGACTTGTAAAACCCTATCAACATATCTTACCTTAAGTCTAGCGTCACCATATAACCAGTACATAGCAAGACAACAAGTATAAATAAAAAATTATACAACTTTGGAATACTCATTCACGCACCAAATTGAAACCAAATAAAATATAATGTATCAATCTCATTACATGCCTAGGGAGTCATGGACTCCCAACTACAGATGACTACTCCATACTGGAAATATAAACACAAATCAAGGTTTTGATAACAACCATGAAAGAAGAAAAATAACTAAGTACAAAAACTCCCTTTGGAAGGCTGCTAGAGGGTCACCCTTACTCCTTGGTTGAATTCTCCACCTTTCTTCCTCAAAGCACTCAGAGGTCGCGTAAGACTCCCTCTGGACCTTCTCCTCTCTCTAAACTAAAATAAAAAGCTGGAAATTGAACTAAAAACTGGATCTAAACTAAAAAATGAATGCTAGAACTCAAACTGAATGAATAACTCTCTTCCTCGGACCTCTATTTATAGTTGTTCTGCTGCCCAGGTCCTGTAATTTGGTCTCTATCCAGGGATGTAAATTGTGACTTCCTGACTTCAGAATTGGATAAAATTACACAATAACCTTCCCTCTATAGTCTTTGACTTGTGTACGAAATTTGAGTTCAATATGAGTTATGAAACTTGAGATATGATGCTCCGAAGTTGGGTTGATTCTGTTGCTAATTCTAGCATTGGGTCCACCACTTTGAAAATATAAAACTCTATATTCTCGCCTTGTATTGACCTGATTTTTTGAGAAATGATTCTAAATCCTCTGATGAGTCTGTGGTACAAATTTGGATTCAATTGGAAGTCGTAATCTCCAGATATGACCTCTTCAATCTCGGACTGTACTTTCCTTCTAAAGCAGTCTCCTAATCAAGAATAGCACTCCACCTCTTTGAGGATTCAAACCTCTTAGGATTTCCCTTAATTTCCTTTATAGACTTCGTGGACACCTTTCTTATACACTTAGGACTCAATCTCCCATGTTTTATCTTGATTACTTGTCAGAATCCTGAGATTTGTGCGATTTTGCATTGCTGAGTCACGGGCGCAGTCGCGCCATAACTGCGGCTTAAATTGGCACGGTCGCGCCACTCGGGTAGAACTTCTTCTAAGTACTTCGAATGGAAAGAGTCCTGGTCATGTTTGGAAAATCCATAGGCCTAGTGGCACCATCTTGGCACGGTCGCGCCATTCTGGTAGCACAGTAGCGCCAGAATTTGTCCTCCATCTAGTGCGGTTGCGCCGGTCCCTGCAACCTTGTACCTTTATGCACTAAAACCTTCTTATTTTCCGTATTTTAGCTCCGATTTCAATAATTCTTGTTGTGTTGGACTCCTGAGAGAGAAAACATGATTCTGAGACATATTTAATGATATAATGATGATTATTGACTCCAAAATATAATTTCCAATTCCAATTAAGACCTAAACATAATGTCATTTAGAAACTTATCAAGAAGCTCCCTTGGTCGTTTGTCACAAAATCCAGCCGACCCCTTTAGCAGAAAAGGTCACCCTCCCACTGCCGAAGCTCGAGGTAAGAAGTATTGTGAAGCAATTCTCGAACATCGAGCAATTGCCATCTACTCGCTCGAACGAAGGCTTTGACCCGAACGCATATAGGCTGATGGTCAGAGCTGTGGGCAACTTCACAAAAGACCAGCTCCATGGAAAGCCACCCGTCGCTCTACCGGTCCTCACTCCATAATAGGAATAGTTAAGAAATGAAGGTCGCCGAATCACTCAAGGTCGCTGAATCACTCAAGGTCGCGCAGGCCTCGGCTACCAGAAAGAGAAGCCAATCAACATCTGTAGGGCTCAGGCGTAGCCAATTAAGATAACCAGAAAGGCATCGGTAGATGTACACCAAGTGTCAGTCGGCCAAACCCCGACAAAAAAGAAAAATGCTTCGAACCCGGTGATTGTTTACACCTTGATGGCAGCCATCACACGAGTTTGCGCATACGACTCGGTTATGGTAAATCATATCTCTGTCGCCAACGACAATCAAAAGGATGACAAGTTCATCTTGGAAGAAGCCCCGGCTATGTTCGAGGAAGGCGGCCAGTCGAACTAGGCACAATAGAGGATCCGAGGTCGACATTTCTTAGCACTTTATTATCGGCCAAAGAAGAGGTCGAATATATGTCGCTCCTTCACGAATATCACGATATATTTGCCTGGAATTATACAGAAATACCAGGCCTCGACCCACGAGTCACAGGACACAAATTGGCGGTTCATCCCTCTGTTCGGCCAGTCAAGCAATCGCAATGACGGTTTTGGCCAGAACTTGTGCCATAAATCAAAAAGGAAGTCAACAAATTGATCGCTGCCAATTTCATCAGGGAGGTGAAGTACCCATCCTGGATCACGAACATCGTACCAGTCAAGAAGAAGAACGGCCAAATTCGGGTCTGCGTCGACTTTTGCGACCTGAATAAGGCTTGCCCAAAAGACGACTTCCCTTTGCCGATAACAGAACTCATGGTCGATGCGACGACGGGTCGTGAAGCTCTATCTTTCATGGACGGATCATCTGGTTATAACCAAATTTGGATGGACCCGAATGATGAAGAGCTCACTGCTTTTCGAACTCCCAAAGGCATTTTCTGCTACAAGGTGATGCCGTTTAGACTCAAGAAAGTCGGCGCGACATACCAGAGAGCAATGCAAAATATCTGCGATGACTTCTTGCATTAACGCGTCGAGTGCTATGTCGACGACCTGGTCGCAAGGACAAAAGATCGATCAGATCATCTTCTCGATCTCAGGGCAGTATTCGAGCGACTTCGACGGTTTCAGCTAAAAATGAACCCGCTGAAATGCTCTTTCGGTGTCACTTCTGGCAAGTTTCTGGGATTCGTTGTGCACCATCGAGGAATTAAAATCTACCAATCCAAAATCGATGCAATTCAAAAGATGCCAGAGCCAGAAACATCACCGAACTCAAGAGCTTCCAAGGCCACTTAGCATATATCTGGGGCTTCATCTCGAATTTAGCCGGAAGATGCCAGCCATTCAGCCGTTTGATGAAGAAAGACACGCCGTTCGACCGGGATGAGTCCTGCTGGAACGCCTTTAACAACATAAAGGCGTATCTCACCAAGCCGCCAGTGCTCGTCGTTCCAATCGTCGACAGGCCACTGCTGCTTTACATCGCAGCGCAAGAGAAATTGGTCAGAGCACTCTTGGCTCAATGCGACAAGGACAACAAAGAATGTTTCCTCTATTATATAAGCCGAACACTGGTGGGCGCCGAACTCAATTACACACCGATTGAGAAAACTTGTCTGGCACTCGTCTTTGCAATCCAAAAGCTCTGACACTACCTCCTGGCGCATTCGACAAAATTGATTTTGCGAGCCGACCCAGTGAAATACATTATGTCGCGACCTATTCTCTCTGGCCGACTGACAAAATGGGCATTGCTTCTCTCGAAATTCAAAATCAATTTCGTGCCGCAACGTGCGATCAAAGGCCAAGCTCTGGCGAACTTCTTGGCCGACCATACGGTGTCGGCCAAATGGGCATTAACAGAAGAATTCCCAGACAAAGAAATCTTCTTGGTCAAGGTGCTTCCCCCCTAGGAGATGTACTTCGACGGTGCCGCACGAAGGAACGGAGTCGGCGTTTCACCTACAAAGGACCTACTCCCATATTCGTTTGTTCTTACCCAAATTTTTTTGAACAACGAAGCAGAGTATCAAGCAATCCTCCTCGGACTCGGCATGGCGGTCAAAATGAAGTTACCGCAACTACACAGATATGGTGACTCGGCATTGGTTATCAAACAACTTACCGGGGAGTTCGAAGTAAAGAAAATCGAGCTCATGCCATTCTCGAGACATGTCGGCGAACTTCTAGCCCAAATTCCGAAAGCTTCACTTCACTACGTCCCTCGATCTGAAAATGGGCCAGCCGACGCATTGGCTGGAATTGCGGCCAGTCTAGTGTAATTCGACGAATGGCCGAGCCAATTCCCTAAATGCCAACGATGGGTAATCCCTCCACCGGCCGAAGAAGAAATAGAAGAAGAACAGGTAGAAGAGATAGAAGAATCTTTTCCTATCTCGGCCAGCCAAAACGAAGCTGAAGATTGGCGAGAGCCTATCTCGAATTTTCTTCGTTACGGCACACTCCCGGTCGACCTGTGAGAGCGAGTTCAAATTCGCCGAGCAATGCCAAGGTACGTTTTTGTCAATGACGTACTGCACCGGAGGTCGTACAAAGGTCTGCTTCTTCGCTGCCTATCAAAAGAAGAGGGATTGCAAGTCCTAAAAGAAGCGCACGATGGAATTTGCGGTGCGCACCAGGCCGACCCGAAGCTCCACCTACAAGTTACACGACTGGGCTACTATTGGCCGTCGATGCTCAAGGACGCCACCGAAATGGCTCGAACCTACAGACCATGCCAACTCCATGCCGACTACATACATCAGCCACCGAAGCCGCTTCACCCGACGATTGCGTCATGGCTGTTCGAAGCTTGGGGGATGGACATCATCGGTCCAATAACTCCCAAATCTGACCCCAACAGGCATTACATCCTGGCTGCTATCGACTACGTCTCAAAATGGGCCGATGCTGCTGCCTACCGAGAATTCAAGGCTACCACCGTCGCCGAATTCATTCGAACCCAAATTATCTACCGATATGGGGTTCCTCGTTACATAGTGACGGATAACGGCACACCGTTCAGAAACAGAGTCATGGACCGCTTCTGCGAGAAATTTCGTGTGCAACAGCAGACATCGTCGGCTTACAACCCGACAGCCAATGGACTCGCAGAAGCATTCAACAAAACGCTCTGCAAAGTCCTTAAGAAGACAATCGGTGCCAACAAAAAGAGTTGGGACAAAAAGCTCGGCGAAGCTTTGTGGGCATATAAAACGTCATTTCGAATGCCGACCTAGTCGACTCCATATTCGCTAGTCTACGGCACAGAAGCGGTGCTTCCACTCGAGGTGCAACTCCCCTCTCTACGCATTGCTATTAGAGAAGGGCCCACCACAGAGGAGTGTGCTCAATAAACGGTTCTGAGCTGCCGATAATGAATGGTAAATTCCTCAAACGATTTTACTCATGAAGAGGCAGCGAAAAAAAAAAAGAAAGAAAAAGAAAGTCAAATATAAGAAACAATACTTCTCATTGCAAAAAATGTATGTGATGAGAACAATGGAAGCCTCACAACAAAAAAAAGAGAGAGGCTACAAGTTCACAAAAAAAATAAAGAGGAGCAGAAATGCAAGGAAAAAAAAAAACTACATCAAAGTCGTGGAAGCTCGAAGTCAGCTACTCGTCGTTGCAGCCGAACCACTTTGGCATGAACCTCGGCCAGCTCCCGCATCTCAGCCTCGTCGAGAATGGGACGCGAACGAACAGAAGCAAGCTGGTCCTCGAGAGCAGAAGCTTCCTCCTCGGCGGTGTCTATTCCACTTCGGATGGTCGCTAGCTCAACATTTATGGAGTCGAGTTGAGTCGATACAAGCGTTAGGCGATCGCGAAGAGCCTTATGTTCAACCTCAGCAGCTCCTCGCTCTGCTTGATACCTATCCATGTCCACCGTTAAGTCATCACGCTGACGGATCACCCGCTGGACAGATTGTGTGAGCTCAGCTTCTGTAGCGAACCGCTCAGCCAGATTGAGCTTACCGGTCAAGGAGTTGCGCAGCCGATGAAAATGATCCACCTCCGAGGTAAAATCCACAACCCACTGCTCCAACACCGAAGTGTCAACGCCAACTCCTCTCAAGTGGCCGAGGATGACGCGAGTGTCTGCTGCAAGCTCCGGCTAACATGGGTCGTCAGCTGGCAACAAATCCGACTCGACGAACACCATCCGCAGCCTCAACGCAGATTGCTGCAGTAACAGCCTTGACCTTGCCGAAGGATGGAAGGCCGACACCTAGGAAAAGGGAGATAAGAAAAAAAAGAGAGAAGGAAGAACAAAGAAAGAGGTTATACACTTACCGACGAAGGTCGCGAAGTGGAGGAATCCTAGCTGATGGGTAGACAAGCTGAACCCAACGCTCCTTGGCAGCAAGATATGCCTCTCCACTGCTAGGACGAAACGTCACGAATGCATCCCTCCTTGAAGGCGCAGTGACAAGTGGGGATGGACTAGAAATAGGCTGCTGAAACTCACCCGCGATAGTAGCTCCGCAATCAACTGAAAGGCCCTCCACCATGGCCGGTCTATCCGAAGGCTGAAGAGGCGTCACAGCTTCATCAACGGTCGTCGTCGGGCAATCGGCTTCGCGAATTAATAACTCACAAGCAGCGACTGGAAGACGGTGTTCCCCCTTCGACCCACCCCAATTGTCGGGTAACCTCTAACTCAGCGAGGTCGAACAAATCCTCTTGCCAAAAGTTGGGCTGGTCCGCAAACGGAGCTACGACGATGGCAAGGTCATCAGAAGCAAGGTCGCCAAACTCCTGGATCGTCTGGGTCGCCAGTGCAGGTGACAACACCGCTGGCTCGGCAGTAGCCTCTCCGGTCGGCAGAACAACAGACCCGTCGAGAGGCGCCGGCTCCCTAGCCTTCTCTCCCGACTCCGACAGAGGAGTTTCCAAGGGTTGAACGACAGCAAGAGGAGCTAAATTAGTCAGAAGCTTACCTAGACCAGTCCGCAGCCGCTTCTTGAAGGGAGGAGGAACGAAAATGAAAGGCTCTAACTACAGAGCAGCGGACTTCTTCTTCGAAGCAGCCTTCTTCGGCGAGGTCGCCGATTTAGCCAATCCCTTCCCCTTGCCTAAAGGAGCATTGTTTGCTGGTAAATAAAGTACTACTGGCCGAGGATCCCCCTGCGCTAAAGAAGCATCTCGGATCACGATGCCCTTCTCTAGAGCGACTTGCGATGGAGCCGACGCCTTCTCTTTCACGACCTTCGGTCGAGGCGCTCGCTTCTTCGCAACTTTACTCTTCTTCTCCCTGGGAGAAATCGGAGGCTTTGAATCGGTAAACTGCCTCCATGCAAGCTGAACACAAAAGGAGCGCGAGAGAAATAAAAAAATAGAGGAGGAGAGTAAAGCAGCAAACAAAAAAAAAGAAAGAAAGAAAAAGTTATTACCTCGAAGAGGGGAACGACTGCCTCAGGCCAGGACTCTCGAAAAAGGGACATCACACCAGGGTCAGAGGCAGGACTCATGAAGGCAGGAACCTCCACACTGCCAAGGGAACAGGCAGTCCCTGCTCGCCATAACTCCACAAGTGTGTTTACTGTAGCCACTTTTCGCTGGTCGGAGAACAGCACACCCGGCAAGTCTTGGCAAAACCCGAACTGACGAGCAAATCGGTGAGGACTGTAAGGTTCCACCACACGAAGGTCGCGTTGCCGCAAGACTAGAAATGTTGCCCGCAAGCAACGGAAGCATTACACTTCAATCCGAGATGCGAAGTGGCCAGCCTTGTCAAGGATCAGACCGGGGGGAAGAGCCTCCGAAGGATACTAGCATCGCACTCCGCCGCGCCAAAACAAAGAACGAGCCTCCTTCAGGGTATAAACGCAAACGAGCTCCGGATTATGGTAGAGCATCATGAGGGGTCTGTCGCCGTCATTGGAGTCACCTCCTGGACGCCGAACCACTGGGCAAGCCAAGAAACCCTCCCTGGTGAAAAGTCGTTGAGTCCCCGATAAATGTTGGCCAAGGCCGCGCCGGCCAGACTACATTTCTTACCGCTGGCCATCAAGCAGGCCATCTTGAAGGCACTTAACCTCAGCATGCTTCCAGATAAAGGCAAGACAAAACGACAGAGCCACAGTGACAGAAAGGCAGCCAGATAGACCTCATCTGGGAGGGCGTCAGGAACTCCTAGCTCGGAGAGGGGCTGATTCTGCACGGCCGACAGGTCGCGACTCCGAAAACTTGTTGTCTTCCCACGATCAGCCCACGGGTCGTCTGTCGGTCGTGAGTCCCCTTTGGCGGAACCAAAAGGATACCCACTCGGACATAGAAACCCCGCAAAATCCTTCCATGTTCGAAGCTCTCAGACGACAGAAAAGTCGATAGTACGCAAGGATGAGGTATCAAATACTCTCGGGTAGCGGCATAGAGCAACTCTGAGTGAAATCTGCAAGCGTTGGAGTCACTTCATCGTAGATTCTCCGGAGAGGAGTAGTCCGTCGAGCCGGTGCATATCGCATAGAGAAATTGATAGTTCTCCCTCACGAGTAAAAATGGTGTTGGTAGAGGAACACCAGACCTCCAGAAAAGAATGAATGACATTGCTGCAGCACCGATACGAAAACATGGAGGCTTGAGCTACGTGAGTAAGGTCTGCCGCGGCCAATAGCTCGGAACAAGTACGGAGGACGATATCTACCCATTGGAAGTAAAAAGGCACGGGGTAGGGGGGGAAGTTCACCTCCGGTCGACTCTCCCAAGAGTCGAACCGGTCGTTGTCGATATTAAGTTTCGGCGCCGTAAAACAGACCAGTTGATCATGCATCGGACTCAGCAAGTTGTTGCCTACAGCCTGATGTGGAGACAACAAGGCTTCGTCGACCCCCGGGAGATAACAAACCTGGTCGTCCTCGTCTACAATAAGGCGACTCCACAAGTCGTGAACAGCCTTGACTGTGGGTGCAGTTACATTGCAACCGCCTTAGGCCGACGGTCCCCTGAGAGCTAACAACAGTGGCTTCTGTTCTTCCTTGGAATCGCGGATTCTTAGGCAATCCCGAAGGGTTCCCCTCACAACGGTCTTGATGGTTGTCATGGTCAGACCAAGGAAGGAGAAAGAAGTTGGCGCAACAGACATCTGCGACAGAACAGGAGAAGTCAGGTGCGCATCTCTTAAAATTCGAAAAAAAAAGGTCTTCTGCGACCTGGGATGGAGAAGTCTAGGTTGCAAACAAAAAAAAAGGAGAAGAAAAAAACGCAAGTAAAAAAAAAAGGGGCGACAAAAAAGACCAGTCGTCAAGAAAAAATGATGATCGAAGAAACAAAAAAAAATGAGAGAGGGTAAACACCGATTGTCCCAGACGACTTGGCAGGCAAACCAAATCGCCTTTGAAACAAAGCTCCCTGTGAGCATAGTTCAACAACCTCGCGCTCGGCGACAGAGCTGGACGCGACCAAAGAAAATTAGAGCAGTCGCGACAGAGCCTAGTACAATCAAAGCAAGAGCGCTGCACCCGGCAACCATGCCAAACGAAGCCCAAAATTATCACCTGGCGACCGAGCCGGGTGCGATCGAAACAACAACACGGTGCCTTGGCAACCGAGTCGAGCACAATTCAACAACTTCGTGCTCGGCGACAGAGCCGAACGCGACCAAAACAAAAAGACTCGCGCCCAGCAACCAAACTAGACGCGAGAAAAATCAAACTCCAGTGCCCGACGACTGAGCCGTACACAACCAAACGGAGAATTCAGCATTTGGCGACAGAGCCAGACGTCGTACATTCGATCCTAGTGCCTGACGACTGAGTTGGACAGGAAACGAATGTTGTAAAACAAATACACTGTGCCCGGCGACCAAGCCGAGAACAGTTCAAGGATTCGCGACCATCAACAAATTCGGCCGCGATCAAAACAACAAATTCCTGCGCCCGACGACCGAAACGAGCACCGTTCAAGGATTCACGACCAGCAACAAAGCCGGCCGCGATCAAAACAACAAATTCCTGCTCCCGGCAACCGAGCCGAGCATAGTTCAAGAATTTGCAAGCAGCAACAAAGCCGACAGCAATCAAAACAACAAATTCCTGTGCCCAGCGATCTAGTCGAGAACAGTTCAAATAGTCGCGACCAGCAGCAAAGCCGACTACGATCAAAACAGCAAATTCCTGTGCCCAGCGACCAAGTCGAGCACAGTTCAAAAGCTTCGCGCCCAGCAACCAAGCCTAAGGCGACCAAATCATCAAAATCAACACCCGGCAACCGAGCGGGTGTTGTACTGCAAAAGCCCCATGCCCAGCGACCGAGTCGGACGCAGCCAATTGGAGTCAGGTATGTAACTCCTCTCCAAACAAAAAAAAATAGTCGCCAAACAAAAAAATCAGCGACAAAAAGAAGCAGTCGCCAAACAAAAAAAAAGAAAGCAGCGACAAAAAGAAGCAGCCGCGAAAGAAAAAATGTTGCCGGCGATTTAAGTCGAGTTCGCACAACCCAAAACAGAGAACTCGCACCCGGCGACCAAGCCGGGTGCTCCAGCACAGGAATTCAGCTTCCTGGCGACCGAGTCGGGCTAAGCCGACACAACAATTCACACCCGACAATCGAGCTAGATGCGATAACTGCACCCGACGACCAAGCCGAATGCGACAACACAGAAATTCTGCCTCCTGGCGACCAGTCGGGCTCAGTCGAATCAAAATCTCGGCACCCGACGACCAAAACAGAAGTTAACCTCCCGGCGACTGAGCCGGCCAAATTTGAAATAGAAATCAGCATCTGGCGACCAAGCCGGATGCTACCACTCAGCAATTCGCACCCAGCGGCCGAGCCAAATGCGACTACAGCACCCGGCAACAGCATGGAAACCCAACACCCCGGCAACCCAGCCAGGCTCACTCAAAGCAGAATTCAGTGCCTGGCGACCGAGCCGGACGCAAAACAAAAGTCCCGCCCCCGGCGACCGAGCCGGATGCGACCTTCACTTCCCGACGATCGAGCTAGAAGCAACTGAAACAAATTCACAGCTCTCGGTGACCAAGCCAAGCACAACACGCAGAAGCCCAACCCGGGCGACAGAGCCGGGTGCGACCAAGACGGAATTGCAGCTCCCGGCAACCCAGCCGGGTGCGACCAAGACGGAATTGCAGCTCTCGGAAACCCAGCCGGGTGCGACCCAAACCAACTTCAGTACCAGGCGACAGGTCCAGGTGCAATAAAAAATCACAGCGTTTGGTTTTCGGGCCAAACGAAGAAAAAAAAAATCATGAAAAGAGAGAAATCGTGAAAAAAAAGAGAGACTGAGGGAGGAGTTTGATGCGATCTCAACTAATCACTAGCAAGAGGACTAATCAATGTAATATAGACTTAGGTTAAGTCGGAATATCGTCCCACAAGAACCAAGCTAATAGATAATTGCTTTTCTAGTTTAAAAACCTAAGTTTGAGAAATCAATTAGAAAGGAGTTATAAAAACAGAAAGGAGTTATAAAAATAGAAAGTAAAATAATTTACCTAATCCTACAGAGATGAAGAGATGGCTTTTGATAAAATCAGTATGGAAAAAGACATTGGGAATCCAATTCCCTCCCTAGGCAATTCTGAGATTGAATAGAAATTAAGTTTTGGAAATCAATTTTTGACGAGCTTATAAAACCATGGCTACAATCCGCATCGGCGTCACCTTTTCTATCTCCTAGACTAAAACTAGCTAGCATGATCGAATCTACTTGATAGCATAAACATGAAGCTCATTGACCCTACCTATGGTCGAGAATCAGGTCTTACGTCATAGGCAAATCAATCCTATCCAACAGGGTATTACTTTAAGGTCGAGGATTAACCCGAAGATCAGTTGATCTTCCTAGTGTATGAACACAAAAAGATATGTAAAACCCTATCAACATATCTTACCTTAAGTCTAGCTTCACCTTATAACCAGTACATCGCAGGTCAACTAGTATGAATCAAGAATTAAACAACTTAGGAATACTCATTCATGCACCAAATTGAAACCAAATAAATTATAATGTATCAATTTCATTACATGCCTAGGAAGCCATGGACTCCCAATTGCAGATGACTACTCCATATTGGAAATATAAACATAAATCAAGGTTTTGATAACAGCCATGAAAGATGAAAAATAACTAAGTACAAAAACTCCCTTTGGAAGACTGCTGCAGCTCACCCTTGCTCCTTGGCTGACATCTCCACCTTTCTTCCCCAAAGCATCCAGAGGTCGTGTAAGACTCCCTCTGGACCTTCTCCTATCTCTAAACTAAACAACAAAGCAGGAAATTGAACTGAAAACTGAATGCCCTACACTCTTCCTTGGACCTATATTTATAGTTGTTCTGCTACCCAGACCCTGTAATTTGGTGTCTGTCCAGGGGTATAAAGTCTGACTTCCTGACCTCATAATTGGATGAAATTACACACGAACCTTCTTTCTATAGTACTTGCCTTGTGTACGAAATTTGAGTTTAATCTGAGTTAGAAAACTTGTTGATTATGCTGCCAATTTCATCACTGGGTCCACCACTTTGAAAATATAAAACTCTAGAATCACGACTTGGATTGACCGGATTTTTCGTGAAATTATTCTCAATCCTCTCAGGAGTATGCGATCCAAATTTAGATTCAATTGGAAGTTGAAATCTCTAGATATGGCCTCTTCAATCTCCAACTGTAGTTTCCTTTTATAGTAGTCTCCTTATCAGGAATAGAGTTTCATCTCTTTGAGGATTCAAACCTCTTAGGATTTCCATTAATTTCCTCTAGAGACTTCATGGACACCTTCCTTATATACTTAGGACTCTTCTTCCCATGTTTCTACTTTATTACTTGTCAGAATCCTGAGATTTTAGCGATTTTCCATTGTTGAGTCACTGGCGCGGTCGCGCCATTACAGTGTCTTAAATTGGCACAGTCGAGCCACTCGGGCTGAACCTGTTCTAAGTACTCGAATGGAAAGAGTCCTGGTCATGTTTGGAAACTCCATAGGCCTTGTGGCGCCATCTTAGTGCGGTCGCGCCATTATGGTGGCGCGGTCGTGCCATTATGGTGGCGCCGTCACGCCATTATGGTGGCGCGGTAGCGCCAGATTTTGTCCTCCAATTGGTGCGGTCGTGCCAGTCCATGCAGCCTTGTACCTCTTTGCACTAAAATCTTCATATTTTCCTCATTTTACCTCTGATTTCAATGATTCTTGTTGCGTTAGACTCCTGAGAGAGAAAACATGAATCTGAGACATATTTCATGATATTATGATGATTATTAACTCGAAAATATAATTTCCAATTCAAATTAAGGCCTAAAAATAGTGTCATTTAGACACTTATCACAACCCCAAACTTAAACCTTTGGTCGTCCTCGAGCAAAACTAAAAAAAAAAGAACCAGAGTTATGACCAATCATCAAAGTTTAAGAAAAAATTGTGGGGTTACCCTTTCAAAGCATCAATCAAAGATTTACTTATTCAAACCTCTCATATTCTTGGTTATCCTGTTTAGTCAAGGCATGATCAAGCTATCTTCTACCATACATACCAATTTTCCATGCATGTGAGCAGTTTAAATTGAAAAACATAAGCCAACCATCAGTCTAATCTCCACTAACATGCAGGAATTTTAAAATTATGATCAAAAGGTCTTCTATAGGTTGTAATTGGGCATGGGTAATGTGTAAGGAGAAAATTAAGGATAACAAGTTTTAGAGGTCAGTCCTCCTCCTCATATCCATGTCCCATCTTCCTGAGCATGAATCATCTCTGATTGTAGCACAACACCCCAAACTTTAAAAATTTGCTTTGTCCTCAAAGCAATCAAATAAAACAAAGATATTTGAAGGTTCTCCTTAATCCCAATCACTACATCATCTCTCAAGGAAAAGCTCCCTTTATTGTTTTTTTTTTTTGGTATTTATTTAAACCAAACAAATTCAAAATACTAACCTAACATGAGTAAAGCAAAAATATACCTAAGATCTAAGTTTCACACAAAGTGATTATTCAAAATAAAAGAAAAATTAAATTAAAAAAACTAAACTATCTTACGTACCATGGGTTCCCTCCCATGAAGCGCTAAGTTTATGGTCCTCAGCCAGACCAGTAGCTTCATTCCACTTGGATCAAAAGGAAAATTTAATTCGAATCCATTCACCATGACCTTTCTTCCTTTGCAATGCTTTATGGTAGAGCAACCGAATTTTGGTGTTGAGCTAAAAATCCTTTCTTTTGACTTTATGGCTTCTAAGAAGTAGATCTTCACACATATCAGCCACTCCTTCGTCCTCTTGTTCAACCCCAATAAAATTTTGCAGTTGTATTTTTGGGCTAGATGTATAAGGTGGGATGATAAAAAAGTCTTAGTCATAGGAGAGCGCTATCTCTTCTTGTTTCTCTACCCAATTCTCTAATGGCTTTTCATGGGAAGGTTCTATGATTTGACCTATGGTTTCTTCTTCCTCCCCTTCATCTAGTACTTCAGCCATGGTTTCTTTCTCAGCCTCTAATGATTTTTCTTCTTGCTGGGATTTGTCTTCTACCTCTTCTGCATTCATAACTATCTCAGCCAATGGTTTTTCTTCTTTGACCTCATCCACTTTTGCCATGGGTTCTTCTTCAGCCTCTACAGCTTGTGGCT
This sequence comes from Aristolochia fimbriata, assembly GCA_019845555.1. Taxonomy (NCBI): domain Eukaryota; kingdom Viridiplantae; phylum Streptophyta; class Magnoliopsida; order Piperales; family Aristolochiaceae; genus Aristolochia; species Aristolochia fimbriata. The sequence goes on along the minus strand of CM034079.1, from coordinate 32,749,648 downwards.
CTTGCTTGCTTAAGTACTTGGAAGAAAAGATAGTATATTTCTTCCACCTCATCTACTATCTCTTCAATTGGTTCTTCCTCATCCTCTAAATCATAGGGGCACACACTCTCTTTCAAGGTTTCTTTTAGTTGATGCTTTTCTAGAATTTCTTCACTCCTAAAGGGTAAGGACTGCTCTTGCTCTTTTGGATTCTCCTCAAAATTGTTAGACATGGTTCCCTTAGGTCTTTCATATACATTCTATTAAGTTGATTCACTTGAGTGGTTAGAAGTGTGAGCGATTCCTTCATTGATTGCAATTCTGCATATAATGCTTGCATCAATTTCCTGTCTTCCTCCAATTCAGCCCTGGTGATTGTTGGCTCCTCCTTTTCTTGGTTGTATTCAATGCCATATGGGTCTAACCACTTTGGTAGGTCCTCCCCTCCTTGGTTGTATGGACTGTCATATGGGTCTAACCTGTAGGAATTAGACTCATAATAAGAAAAATCAGGTATTGAATTTACATTACATACATTAGTAGCATGGTTACCTCCACACACATCACAAAAATAATTCACAAAATTCCTTTGTAGTTGCCAGAAATCCATTTGCAATTGGAGTAAATCAAGTTGAAGTTTCATGCTAAGCATATCATCATGATGGGTGGGAGAATTACATGAGTGGTCAAAAGAACTACTTGGCAGTCCATATAAATCAGATGGCATAAGAAAATTTCTAGAGTGTCGAAAAGAGTTCCAAGCTTGATTTGGATAAGAAAAATCATTATGATCCCTAAAGGGTCTCCTTCCATATGTGGACTCATGCATACCAAAATCCATGCACACGACACATCAGTCCACTAAAAAATAAAAAAATAAAGATAAAAAGAAAAATAAAAAAAAATAGAATTTACACTCAAAGCTCTAGTTTTAAACACAAGCAATTACTATTAAAACATTGGTCCCCGGCAACGGCGTAAAAAACTTGATGCGATCCCAGCTAATCACTAGCAAGAGGACTAATCAATGTAACATAGACTTAGGTTAAGTTCGAATATCGTCCCACAAGGACCAAGCTAATAGATAATTATTTTTCTAGTTTAAAAACCAAAGTTTGAGAAATCAATTAGAAAGGAGTTACAAAAATAGAAAGTAAACTAATTTACCTAATCCTACAGAGATGAAGAGAGGGCTTTTGATAAAATCAGTATGGAAAAAGACATAGGGAATCCAATTCCCTCCCTAGGCAATTCTGAGATTAAATAGAAATTAAGTTTTGGAAATTAATTTCTGACGAGCTTATAAAACCATGGCTACAATCCGCATCGGCATCACCTTTTCTATCTCCTAGAGTAAAACAAGCTAGCATGATCGACTCTACTTGATAGCATTAAAAAGAAGCTTATTAACCCTACCTATGGTCGGGAATGAGGTCTTATGTCAAAGGCAAATCAATCCAATCCAACAGGGTATTACATTAAGGTCGAGGATTATCCCTAAGATCAGCTGATCTGCCTAGTGTATGAACTCAAAAAGATTTGTAAAACCCTATCAACATATTTTTGGGTGTCTAGCAAGTGCACTAGGTCAACAAGTAATATAGACTCGAGAGTCCAGATATTGATCCCACAGAGACCTTTATGAGAATACAGTTTAAGTAAAGATTTTTCTATTGATTGAGGGAAAAGAAATTTTTGGTTTTGGTTTTGAAAACTGAAAAGAAAACAGAATTAAACTATTGGAAAAACTAATAGAGATGAGATGTTGGGGAAGAATGCCAATCCCTCCTAGTTGTAAACATGTAGAATTCTGATTTTATAGCTCAATTATCCTTGCCATGACTTAGCTTTTGAAAACCTAGTTACCCATATACAGGACTTAACTTTCACTTATTCCTTGAACTCCTTCTCAACCGAAACATTTAAATCCTAAGTGCATAAATATAAAAGCTTGAAGATTTACTCTTTCTTATTCAGAACAAGAGTTATAGAAGTCACATCACTTTTCAACTAGTCTCCTTCATAACCGGAACAATCTAGTTTGAAAAACAAGTTGTTTTAGAAAACAAAGAATCATATAACCAACCCAACTTTCTACTGAAATTTAAATTCTCTATTCGAACCTCATTAAACTTCAAATATCAATTCAGATCAGAAATAAGCAATGAACTCAGTTTCAAAAATAAAAGCAGGATATTTTATTGATATAAACTTCAGAATTCAAACATAAAACAACTAGGAGTTCATGACTTCCCCAACAAAGAGAGACTACTCCATAATAATAGAATAAACACACAGTAATAAGGATTTAATTACAGCCATAGACATAAAATAAACTAAGTACAGAAACCCCCTTGAAAGACTGCCTTTGGCTTCTCTTACACCTTGACTAAAATCTTCACCTTCTCTCTCTAAAGTGCCAAGAGGTCGTGTAAGACTCCCTCTGGACTTTTCTCTTCTCTCTAACCTAACTATAAAACAATAAAAATAAACTACAAACTATTCTAAGAGCTGGAACTCGGAACTGGATCTAAAACTGGTTGATTGTGCTTTGCCTCGGACCTCCTTTTATAGCTGAAACTTGTAATTTTAGCCTCTATCCAGGGGTATGAAATGTGACTTCCGGACCTCATAATTGGCTAAAATTACATCCAAACCTTCCTTACATAGTCCTTGACTTGTGTACGAAATTAGAAGTCATTATGAGTTGGGAAACTTGGGATATGTCCTTCAGAAGTTGAACTGGTTCTGCTGCCAATTCCAGCACTGGGTCCACCACTTTGAAAATATAAAACACCACAACCCCGACTTGGATTGGCCTGATTTTCCGTGTCATGATTATCAATCCTCTAAGGAAGATGTGGTCCAAATTTGAATCCAATTGGAAGTCGTAATCTCCAGATATGGCCTCTTCAATCTCGGACTTGTACTTTCCTTTTATGGCAGCAGTTTCCTTCTTTGTCTTTGACTTCTCTTCTTGACCATTCAATGCACCTAGACTATGGAAATATATCATAAAATCTTCGTGGATACCTTCCTTAACCAATTAGGACTTCTTCTTCCAAGTCTGGGCTTGATTGGTAGTCAAAATCCTGACATTTCTGCAAATCACGAAGTAGAGTCAGCGGCGCGGTCGCGCCGAATTGTTCTTTGTTTTGGCGCGGTCGCGCCACTGGAGCAGAAATTTTATCTAAGCACGGCCTTTGGGTCGAATATAAGGAAGGATTCTTCGTGGCGCGGTCGCGCCACTTTATGCTGTCAAACTGGCGCGGTAGCGCCACTCCTTAAACTCTTTGCCGACTTCCCGAAATAGAACTTGGCGTCTTTGTAATGAAACAGTGCAGCGCGGCAGGGCCACTAGTAGCACCATCTTCATGGCGCGGTAGCGCCCACGAGGGGCGCGGTCGCGCCATTTCACTTTCACGAACTGTCCTCCTTTCAGCCTCACTAGCCGTTGGGAATTTCTTGGAATAATTTGAATTTACGTACATTTATCCGGCGCGGTCGCGCCATTCTCTTTTTTGCTTGATTTTGCTACTTTTTCCTTCATTTTTCCTCAGAATTTAGATTTTCTTCTTTTACAAGGTACCTAAGACTCAAACCATGTAGTTGAGTTATATTTGTCACTTTCATGCTCATAATCAACCCAAATTAGGAATTTATGATCAATAATTCATGCATAAATATGTGTCTTTTGGACACTTATCACAACCCCAAACTTAAACCTTTGCTCGTCCTCAAGCAAAAATTTGTAATAAATACCAGATAGATCTGTAAAGACTAAGAAAAATTCAGTGATCCTCCCTTTTAAAGTTTTCAAGATAGATGATTCACTTCTTTCCTAATGATGGTTCTTCTTGCTTTGTCAAAACAGATTTCGAATTTTCTTCAAAATTTTCCAAAGATGTACATTTTCATACAAGTGATAAGTCTCAATTCAAGTCCATAGGCCACCCGTCAGTCCACTCTCCACTAACCTGAAGAAATTCTCAATTCTAATCAATAGGTCTTTATGGGTTGTAATGAGGCAGGGGTAATGGGTATGATGAAGATTTTTTGTTATTTCTTTTGGGTTTTATTCTCCTCCTCATATCCATTTTTCATTTTCCTGAGCATGAATTGGATTTGTGACTTTTCCTCCAAGCTCTTCCACCCCAAACTTATTCTTTTGCATTGATCCCTCATTTTTTCCTTTTCCCTCTTTTTTCTCTTTCCCATGTATCTTTTTCTTTGGGTTATGTCCAGAGTCTAGCTTACCTCGTCGGTTGACTCAGAGTCCCTAAGCTTGCTGAGGCCCGAGACCCGGTACACACACGAGGTGGCCTTTCCCTTAACTAACCCACAACCTTTTCTTTCTTTTTCCTTGGCTTTGTTTGGAGTCCATCTTACCTTACCGGTTGACTCAGAGACCCTAAGCTTGCTGAGGCCCGAGTCCCGGTGCACACACAAGGTGGCCTTTCTCCTACTCAGCCCAGAACTCTCTTTTTTCTCTCTCTTGCTCCTTCTTCCCCTTTACAAAGAAATATTTTTATACCCTTCATCCTTCCCTCCTTATAACTTCGAAATCTTTATCCATGCTCATTCAAACAGAACACTTCAATAATTTGGAGAATCATGGGTAAGAAAGAAACAAGTTTATTTATCACTAAGGCTGGCTCACGTAGCATGGGACATTCAAACAGAACATGGATATTTTTGGCTCAAAACGTTTGACAAAAGGTGATGCAACTTGTGCATTAAAATGGGTGGCTTTGAAAAAGGCTCAAACAATTTTTAAACAGGTGCCTAAATCACCTCGGAATTTTGAAAACCTTTCTCTGTTTTGCCTCAAGTATTCCTCAGGTTGGTTCTAGTGATTGAAATTTGACTTGCTCACTTGTACTTTGTTTTCGAAAACTATTTTTAAAGAAAAATTCTCATCCATTCAAGACTAAGCATCTGAACTAATATATTTTTCCAGAAAGTGAATCATGCTATTCATATGATCAGGGGCTTTCACTGGTCTTTTTCAAAGTCTTTATTGGATTTTCTGGTGAAAAAACAGTGCTTTCAGATCCATGCATGAAAAGTATCCCACCCCAAACTTAAAATTTTCAAATCCCCTTAAAATTTCATGAAGAGTATCCCACCCCAAACTTAAAAACATGCTTTGCCCACAAAGCAGCAGTAAACATAAGAGTGATAGAGATACTTCCCTGACTTTCTGGGTTGAGTGAGGTTGGATGGATCTCCTTTAGTGGCTTTTGCATTCTGCTCTCTTGGGTTAGTGATAAAAATTTGCATGATTTTCAGCAATTGAAAATGAAAATTGACTAGAAGTGTCTCTCAAGCATATAATGTGTCTTAAGAAGAATACCTACAGTGGAGGTTCTATTGCCTCACCTCTGGAGTGGCTGTTTTATCTCAAAGGCAGTGGCGCGGGCGCGCCAGAAGTTGGCGTGGGTGCGTCGTGTAATTTCATGAAATCTGCAGATCTTGAATGAATTTTGAAATTTTTCCACTTTGGACAAGTAAATATAAGATAGAGGCATGCTTTGGAGTGATTTTCATATATTTTCATTGGAAGAATGAAGAAGTTCATGCTTTGAGACAAATAATGAGAGTAAAAATCAGAATTTCATTAATATGAATGGAGATTGAGTACATATTAATGGAATTGCATTAAATCACACTCTCAAACATAAGCACACAAAAGCAAGCTCACACTCGAATTTCAACAATGAAGAGTTCCAAAGATATAGCATGAGCTAAAAATTTCTACCCTTCTTCTTCCTCATCATCTTCTTCTTCCATTTTCCAGTTTTGAGTTTTCTAATTTTTCTGTGGTTTTCTGTTTTTATGAAAGCTGTAAATTTTTATCTAACACTCTTCTTATCCTAGGTCTATGCAAATAAATAAATAAAAACAAGTCCTAAAATTTTTGAAAAACCTTATTCAAACCATTTTACACAAAGTCCAAAAAAAATTCAAGCAAATTCAAGAATTCCTACTCCTATTCCTACATTACCTACTGATCCATGTAATTTGATCCACCAGGATCGAATGGAAACTGGAACCATCCATGCTTGAGGGTGTTTATGACTTTGGAATGTGTTACATGGTGATTCAATCTTTTGAGTAAAGAGTTGGTCACTCTTTCTATTTTCTGATTGGCTTTGAATCTGGTTTGCTCAATTATTTTTCGCCAACTTTTCTTCACACTACCCAGTCCTAATAAAATTTTAAGTTCAACTTTTATGGGTGGTTTATAAGGCTGGATAATGAAGAAATCAATGTCTAAGGAGAGGAAAGAATGTTCATTATCCTTGGTGTCCTCTACCCTAACTTCTTTATGCTCTTCAAGGGGTTTCTCTTCTTATTCTACCCCATCCCCTTCTTTCTCTTTTTCATCTTCTTCTTTTATCTCAATGATCTTTTCATCCTCTCCCTCTTGAAGTTTCTGAAACTCATAACAGCTCTCAGCTCTCTTCATTGTATCTTCCTCTATGTGTTCTGCAGTAACACATAAATTCAAACAAGAAGTGCTAGCTGTATTCATCCATTCAGGCTCATCATCATCAGATAGCTCATGAAAACATGTTTCAGCATTCATACTGTTGATCAATTCATGTTTTGGCTGATTTTCTAGATTAAAACAAAAAGAGCTAGCTGTATACATCCATTCAGTATTGCTAGGTAACGTACCTTGGTTCCTACCTGATATAACATTGGCCAGCTGTCCCACTTGTATTTCCAGATTTTGGATTGATGCCTCTTGAGTTTGAAACCTGGCTTCTCCTTTCTCTTGATTTGCTAGAATCTTTGAAAGGAGGTCCTCAAGGCTGGATTTTTGTTCTGGTTCTTGTGCTGGTCTTAGGAATCCAGGTGGTGTACTTGTTTGGGCATTGGGTTATTGAAGGTTGGGTTGCTGGTTGTTGTTGTTTGACCATGAAAAATTTGGGTGACTCCTCCAACTAAGATTGTAAGTATTGCTGTATGAATCATTAGACCTGCAAAAATTTGAAACATAATTAGCCTGGTCTAAAGAATTGACAGATTGCACATTACCTGCTTGGCATTCATGGCTGGGATGTCCTCCTTCACATACGTCACAAATCTGAGCAACCAAATAGGGGGTGTGCAATTTTGACAATAGTTTGGTTAGTGACTCGACTTGTGCCTGCAATGCTAATACATGATCAACATTATGTATACCAGCAACACTCCCTTTTTCACTTCTCTCCAACCTAGACAACTCTTCTTGATGTTGAGGGGAAGAATTATGATAACAATGATCATTATACACAGGAGGGGCCTCATATCTGAACTTGGACGATTGCCCATGTGGCCAATTGTCCTTCCAAATATTTTCAAAATACTGATTTTCATATTGCCTAGAGAAATAATCATCATGCACTCTTCTATAGAAATCATTAGGTTCATTATCAACAAAAGAACATGATACGTCAGATTCACCTCTCAATGGATCATAACTTGAAGATGCATATGGTTGGGGAAATTCCGAATATGAGTTAGGATATGGACTTATCTCATTCTGCACGTCTTCCCACCTCTCATCTGAGTGCTCTTTCCAGTTTCAGATCGGGTTCATCTAGTGGCTCACCACTAATTCTGACTTTCATGCATGAATCTGGTTCAACCTCAAAAGATAAAATAAAAATTTTAATCTCAATCAACAAAATAAAATTCACTTAAACTTACTCTCAATTTAATGGTCCCCGACAACAGTGCCAAAAACTTGTTGGGTGTCTAGCAAGTGCACTAGGTCAGCAAGTAATATAGACTCGAGAGTCCAGATATCGATCCCACAGAGACCTTGATGAGAATTCAGTTTAAGTAAAGATTTTTCTATTGATTGAGGGAAAAGAAATTTTTGGTTTTGGTTTTGAAAACTGAAAAGAAAACAGAATTAAACTACTGGAAAAACTAATAGAGATGAGATGTTGGGGAAGAATGTCAATCCCTCCTAGTTGTAAACATGTAGAATTCTGATTTTATAGCTCAATTATCGTTGCCTTGACTTAGCTTTTGAAAACCTAGTTACCCATATACAGGACATAACTTTCACTTATTCCTTGACTCCTTCTCAACCGGAACATTCAAATCCTAAGTGCATAAATATAAAAGCTTGAAGATTTACTCTTTCTTATTCAGAACAAGAGTTATAAAAGTCACATCACTTTTCAACTAGTCTCCTTCATAACCGGAACAATCTAGTTTGAAAAACAAGTAGTTTTAGAAAACAAAGAATCATATAACCAACCCAACTTTCTACTGAAATTTAACTTCTCTATTCGAACCTCATTAATCTTCAAATATCAATTCAGATCAGAAATAAGCAATGAACTCAGTTTCTAAAACAAAAGCAGGATATTATATTGCTATAAACTTCAGAATTCAAACATAAAACAACTAGGAGTTCATGACTTCCCCAACAAAGAGAGACTACTCCATAATAATAGAATAAACACACAGTAATAAGGATTCAATTACAGCCATAGACATAAAATAAACTAAGTACAGAAACCCCCTTGAAAGACTGCCTTTGGCTTCTCTTACACCTTGACTAAAATCTTCACCTTCTCTCTCTAAAGTGCCAAGAGGTCGTGTAAGACTCCCTCTGGACTTTTCTCTTCTCTCTAAACTAACTACAAAACAATAAAAACAAACTACAAACTATTCTAAGAGCTGGAACTCGGAACTGGATCTAAAACTGGTTGATTGTGCTTTGCCTCGAACCTCTTTTTATAGCTGAAGCTCTGCACAGAACTTGTAATTCTAGCCTCTGTCCAGGGGTATGAATTGTGACTTCCCGACTTCAAAATTGGCTGAAATTATATCCGAACCTTCCTTACATAGTCCTTGACTTGTGTACGAAATTTGAAGTCATTCTGAGTTGGTAAACTTGGGATATCTCCTTGAGAAGTTGAACTGATTCTGCTGCCAATTCCTGCACTGGGTTCACCACTTTGAAAATATAAAACTCCACAACCCCAACTTGGATTGGCCTGATTTTCCGTGTCATGATTCTCAATCCTCTCAGGAAGCTGTGGTCCAAATTTGGATCCAATTGGAAGTCGGAATCTCCAGATATGGCCTCTTCAATCTCGGACTTGTACTTTCCTTTTATGGCAGCAGTTTCCTTCTTTGTCTTTGACTTCTCTTCTTGACCGTTCAATGCAACTAGACTCTGGAAATATATCATAAAATATTCGTGGATACCTTCCTTAACCAATTAGGACTTCTTCTTCCAAGTCTGGGCTTGATTGGTAGTCAGAATCCTGAGATTTCCGCAAATCACGAAGCAGAGTCAACGGCGCGGTCGCGCCGAATTGTTCTTTGTTTTGGCGCGGTCGCGCCACTGGAGCAGAAATTTTGTCTAAGTCTGGAGCACGGCCTTCGGGTCCAATATGAGGAAGGATTCTTCGTGGCACGGTCGTGCCACTTTATGCTGTCGACTACCGCGCCAGTCCTTAAACTCTTTGCCGACTTCCCGAAATAGAACTTGGCATCTTTGTAAGGAAACAGTGAAGCGCGAAGGGCCACTGGTAGCGCCATCTTCATGGCGTGGTAGCGCCCACGAGGGGCGTGGTCGCGCCATTTCACTTTCACGAACTGTCCTTCTTTCAGCCTCACTAGTCGTTGGGAATTTCTTGGAATAAATTAAATTTACGCACATTTATCTGGCGCGATCGCGCCAGAGTCGGCGCAGTCGCGCCATTCCCTTTCTTGCTTGATTTTGCTCCTTTTGCCATCATTTTTCCTCACAATTTAGATTTTCTTCTTTTACAAGGTACCTGAGACACAAAACATGTATTTGAGTTATATTTGTCACTTTCATGCTCATAATCAACTCAAATTAGGAATTTATGATCAATAATTCATGCATAAATAAGTGTCTTTTGGACACTTATCACATATCTTACCTTAAGTCTAACTTCACCTTATAACCGGTACATCGCAAGACAACTAGTATGAATCAAGAATTAAACAACTTAGGAACACTCATTCATGCACCAAATTGAAACCAAATAAAATATAATGTATCAATCTCATTACATGCCTTGGGAGTCATGGACTCCCAACTACAGACGACTACTCCATATTGGAAATATAAACACAAATCAAGGTTTTGATAACAGCCATGAAAGAAGAAAAATAACTAAGTACAGAAACTCCCTTTGGAAGACTGCTCCTAGTCACCCTTGCTCTTTGGCTGAAATCTCCACCTTTCTTCCCCAAAGCACCCAAAGGTCGAGTAAGACTCCCTATGGACCTTCTCCTATCTCTAAACTAAAGAAAAAATCAGGAAATTAAACTGAAAACTGGATCTAAACTAAAAACTGAATGCCCTACAGTCTTCCTTGGACCTCTATTTATAGTTGTTCTGCTGCCCAGGCCATGTAATTTGGTCTCTGTCCAGAGGTGCAAAGTGTGACTTCCCGATCTCAGAATTGGATGAAATTACACACAAATCTTCCTTCTATAGAACTTTCCTTATGTACGAAATTTGAGTTTAATCTGAGTTAGGCAACTTGAGATATGATGCTCAGAAGTTGTGTTGATTTTGCTGCCAATTTCAGCACTAGGTCCACCACTTTGAAAATATAAAACTCTAGAATCACGACTTGGATTGACCTAATTTTTAGTGACATGATTTTCAATCCTCTCAGGAGTATGTGGTCCAAATTTGGATTCAATTACAAGTCGGAATCTTCAGATATGGTCTCTTAAATCTCGGGCTGTAGTTTCCTTTTATAGCAGTCTCCTAATCAGGAATAGAATTTCATCTATTTGAGGATTCAAACCTCTTAGAATTTCCATTAATTTCCTCTAGAGACTTTGTGGACACCTTCCTTATACACTTAGGACTCTTCCTCCCATGTTTCATCTTGATTACTTATCATAATCCCGAGATTTTAGCGATTTTGCATTGCTGAGTCATTGGCGCAGTTGCACCATTACTGTGTCTTAAATTGGCGCGGTCACGCCATTACAGTGTCTTAAATTGGCGCGGTTGCGTCATGCGGGCTGAACTTCTTCTAAGTACTCGAATGGAAAGAGTTCTAGTCATGTTCGAAAACTCTATAGACCTTGTGGCGCCATCTTGGCGCGGTCGTGCCATTTACCGCGCCAGATTTTGTCCTCCTATTGGTGCGGTTGCGCCGGTCCATGCAGCCTTGTACCTCTTTGCACTAAAATCTTCATATTTTCCTCATTTTAGCTCCGATTTCAATGATTCTTATTGCGTTGGACTCCTGAGAGAGAAAAAATGAATCTGAGACATATTTCATGATATTATGATGATTATTAACTCCAAAATGTAATTTTCATTTCCAATTAAGGCCTAAAAATAGTGTCATTTAGAGACTTATTAGAGTTGAAAATGAGAGGAGAGAAAAAGAAGAAGAAAGAGGGAGGAAGAGAAGAAGAAAGAGGGAGGAAGAGAAGAAGAAACAAAAGAGAGTGGGGACCCCCGGCTGACTCGAATTCAGGTAGAGACTGCCGGAAAGATTTTTGTACAGTACCTTTAAATTCTGGTTTGCAGAGAAGTCCTGACGCAAGCCGGGGCTTGGAGAAGATCGCAGAATCAAATCGCAGAGACAGGCAGCCAAACTCGCAGACTGTCTCCCAAAAGTTACAACCTCCCAACTTCGCAATCGGCCAATTCGTAAACTGTCTCCCAAGCCAGAATCACAAACAAGAAGGAAACAACAATTCGCAATCAAATTAGCAGACTGTCTCCGAGACCTAAAAATGCAGACAAAAGGCAGAGTCCAAATTGCAGAGTCTCCCAGACCTAATTTCATAGACAGAGAAGATAGCCAAATCGCAGGCACCCCAAATCGCAGAAGCAACAAGTCGCAGTCTCCCAAATCACTGGCAGTCTCCCAAAGCCAAATTCGTAAACAGGGAAGGCAACCAAAATTTGCAAAATAACTCCCAATTTCGCAGTCAGCCAAAGTCGCAGTCAGCCCAGTTCGCAAACAGAACTAGGTCGCAAGAATCCAAATTCGCAAACAGTAAAAGAATCCAAATTCGCCGACAGTCTTCCAAGCTAAATTCCCAGGCAGGGAAGAGACCCAAATTCGCAGAGCAAACCCAGAAGAAGAGGATAGAACCCTTAAACCTGATTATCCCAAATATGCAAGGAAGGGATTAGTATTTCTCCATTCAAAAAGAGCCTGCGCAGGAAGGTGGGGCCCACATTCCCTCACCTCAATATCTCTGCGACCTACGGTGAAGCCAAACTGTCGACAAAAGAAAGGAGCAAATTTTGACCCGACAAGCCGAGAAAGACATTCCAAATCGCCGGGATGTTCAATTCAGCCAAGGTGGGCCCCATTACACGCATCTCTTTGCGCATCCCTCCCTGGTGCGCCAACTTAGTTCGCAAGAGGAATTACAAAAGCAACAAAGTCGCGCAGACTAAACTGAAGGCCTTCACTCCTCATTCCACCTGCGCCAACTCTTCGACGCAACCCGGAGGAGCGCCTCTCGAGCTTAAGCAGCCGAAACTTGCGCGACTGACTTCTCTGAGGGTCCAAAGCGACTTTCGACTATATTCAAACAACCCACAACTCAGGCAATTTCAACTCGGTGTCGACGCTCATACCTGAACAACACTTCTGCTCCGGTACTCAATGTCTCTCTATGAAAAATAAAAAAGAGAAGAGAAAATAAATAAAAAAGCAAACAACTTTAAAACAGCAAGAGAGCCAAAAAAAAAAGAGAAACAAAAAGAAAAAAAAATTACATACAAGATACAAGTGTACAGAAATATACACGGTTCTAAAAGAGTAAGAGGACAGAAAAGGATACGTACAGGAAAAGATAAACGACCCTAAAAGAATAAGAGGGTCAACAAAAAAAAAGGGGAAAAGTGTGAGCGTTGTGTTTGAGTTTTCACATTCGAAACTAGATCGTTCTCTTTGAATGGTCAAGTCTTGAAGGGGGTAATCCGTATGCACCAAAATGCGAACGGTCCAAATTCGACGAGCCCAAACGCCCACCGATCCAGCGATCGATCATCGTGGGTAGGCTCTGTCGATTCTTAAAGTCATTTGTCGCAGCTCATCGCTAAGTCCATTCGCGTCCCTACGTCATTGATACAGTCGACGCACCAGTCAGCAGTGAGCCACCGCGTTAGCACCAATGAGCCACCATGTCAGCACCAGTCAGTAGCCATGTCACGACACCACTTAACTCATCAGTTAAGCGACTAATTCTGGTCGCCAACGATGGGAACCAGGAAAGGAGAGCCACAATCCTCATTTAAGGGGGATCCAACAAAGAAGCTACCGGTCTTCCTCGCATCTCAACAACTACAGCCAAAAAGGGATCGTGATCCCCATTCCAGGGAAAGAACTCAAAACAACTGACAGGGTCGGCTACAAATAGCCAGAAAAGCTCTGTCACAAGGGTTCGAAAATTCTTCACCCAAGAACTCACACATACAGAAGCTCTCTCGAGCCAAAAGAAGTCAAGCAACTTGCAGTTCGTCGGAATTCAACAGTTCGACCGGATCAGCTCTACACATTCGTCGACAACGTCAACAAGTCGATACATGCGGAACACAAATACTTCCGTCCGACCGACCAAAGCCGTCACCGTTCGTGCACACTCGTTCCAGAACTCATATTTCGACGTCCTCGCCAGAAGCCGAAACTTCACCAAATTCACACGGAGATCGAATCAAAGAAAGTCTAGGAGATTTTACTCACATTCCTTGATACTCAAACACAACTGTAAAAACAAAATTCTCTATTATAAATCGTATTACTGTCTCGGCCGCGCCTCTTCGCGGACCGGCGGATTTTCGGTGAAACATATATATAAAAAAATTGGGTTTTGTGGGTTGGGTTTGGGTTTTAGTTGGTTCGGGTCAGGTGCGGATTTGTAAAATCGTAATTCGGGTTGGGTTCGGGTTCGGATTTTTTACGGGTTCGGGTTTTGGGTTTATCAGTCGGGTCGAGTTCGGGTTTCGTGTTTATAAGTCGGGTCGAGTTCGGGTTTCGGGTTTATAAGTCGGATCGGGTTCGGGTTTTCAGAAACCCAACCCAAACCCGACCCGTGCCCACCCCTAGTCGAACCGGCCAGACCAGGCCGGGTCTGATAACACTGCTTATTTCTTATTCTATTAATATTTTAATGTAATAGACTAATAGTTATACTTTAGTAGCAATGAGTAATGATGGTAGTGGATACCACATTGGAACTGCAAGGAGGCTACAAAGCATATAGTTATTGAACTTATTGGGTTCTTGATCCTTGTGAAGAACTTCATATGTTAACAAGAGTACTGTTGTTCGATTTAGCCTCCTATCATTTACCCATAACAGAAATGTCACCTGGACAAAGGTTTAGTTTTTTTTCATGCATATCTTAGCAGTGAGAACCATCCCATGGTACTGCAACAGAAATTATCAGTTCTGCACTGGGAGACGAAACGAAATACTGAGTTGATTGGTTTAATCGAATCTGAGTTAGGTTTGTCGTAAGAGTTCCTCTGTTCCTGGCCTCTTTTGTTAAATAAACAGTTTCTGTTCCTGGCCTCTTTTGTTAAATAGACAGTTTCTGTTCCTGGCCTCTTTTGTTAAATAGACAGTTTCTGTTCCTGGCCTCTTTTGTTAAATAGACAGTTTCTGTTCCTGGCCTCTTTTGTTAAATAGACAGTTTCTGTTCCTGGCCTCTTTTGTTAAATAGACAGTTTCTGTTCCTGGCCTCTTCTGTTAAATAGACAGTTTCTGTTCCTGGCCTCTTTTGTTAAATAGACAGTTTCTGTTCCTGGCCTCTTTTGTTAAACAGATAGATTAAGTTTCTCCTCCCTGATCAGCTACCACAGGGTGTTCCTAGTCTAAGAAGGATTACAAAAGAGGGAATACTAGCCTGGCCGATTTTTAGCACTCTTTATTCTTTACTGACTACCACTTCAACTCTCCACGTAGCACTTTGCAGTTGCGAACAATTTTCTTCCTAACTTGAAGTTGGCTGTGAGTTCAAAATACTAACAAAAGAACATAAGCCAGTTGCACAAAATGTAGAGCAGATCATTAATTAGAACAAACACATGTAAAAGAAGATAATAGACAGTGAACGCAAATTAGACACTTCAGACTCAACGCAAACCAAGATACGAGTTTACATTACACAAATGGCAAAATTAACAGCTTACAAATACTAGATTATCCCAAAACCGACGTAGGAACTATTGCTTGTTGAATGCCTGCGTGATCAGATATACGTACGGCGTTATCAACTCATCCACCCTGATGCTGCGTCAATTCAAGTCTGGGAAACATCTTTGTAAGTTCTTTGGAGAGCAGCAATTTGCTTGCGCCACTTTTTGATTGGTACCTTCAACATATATAGATATATCAACATTTAGACATTTAACACTATATCTTCCTTGTCATTATACATCAAGCATTTTACATATTCATACCGCAGGGAAACCACCATAGTCGCCTGACTCAGTTATGTCTTTGGTGACACAGCTATTTCCCACCAGACGAACCTGAAAAAATTGTGAGTTAGATGTTCCAAGCTTTATAGAACACAGGTAGTGAAAGTTTCAGACCACCGGTTATAAAAACAAACCTTTGTTGCAATTGAAACATGATCTCGTACAGCTACTCTTCCTCCCAAAACGACATAATCACCCAACCTGTAACCAACAAATGAAAATTTTGATCACCAATTCTGTAATCATTACCAGCAAGAAGGTTGGTATCCAAGCCACGTACGTTGCAGAACCTGCAATGCCAACTTGCCCACAGAGCATGCACCCCTTCCCAATGACCACATTGTGACCAATCTGCACAATGACAGGAGTCAGCCCACAAGGCCCATAATGGGTTTGTGGCAAAAATTGCAGCCGTTTCAAACTTTTACTAGTATTACAAGAAGAATGAATGGTTGAAGTAAAAACCAAATAAACAGGATTGATCAAGACTACTTTGAGAACTGTAATGCCATAGAATGACCAATATCATCACCTTTTTAGTGGTATCATAATTGATCTTCCATGGAACAAAACCAACAAACTTCGATATTTTACCCTTTCACTTCACAATCTAGGAATAGGCAGTAAAGAAAGTTCAGATAATGAATAACGCAAAGTGGATGAACCCAGTTCAATCCAAAAATGACTAGCCACTTAGAGTTCCACCCCTCAACCTAATTGCATTCTTTAAATTATAGTCAGTGTGAGCCTTTTTCCCACTCAAGACACCTCCTCATGCGAGACATGGCACAAACTCCTAATGTAGCAAACTACACAAACTCTGACCCCACAATATGCAAATATCTAGGTGAAGAAATACCGAGCATCAGTTCCATCCTAAAATACCTAACCACTTAGGAGGTCTACGCCTATCTTACCGCCCAATGGCATTTCTTAACTCTCATCAACGTGGGGGCTTTTTCCACTCGACAAATCAAAACTCACCCATTTGCTTCTTCCTTTGCATCTAGTCACAGTTGTTAACCACACCGAAGTTTTAAAAGTCTCAACCAAGCACTGAATAATGCATGGTAGACCAAGTTGTCCTTTTTTGAGCCAATAGCAGCTTGATTGCTTTAGTCACTAAAGTTGTGATAGGGATCCATCAAGACAGAAGCTAGGTTTAGAGCAAATAGTCCCCAATGGTGAACCTACCTGCACTAAGTTATCTATCTTGCAATGGTCCCCAATGACAGTATCTCTCCAGCTGCAAAACAAAAAGATTATAGTGTAAGCCTGATGGAAAACACACTTATATGTTATCATGCAATGGTATTTGATAAATTCAAACAGACCAAAATGTGCAGGAGGATTCTAGCAAGCAGAAAGACAATTGTAACTAACCAGGCAGTCCCATTGAATAGAAAAAACCCCATCCTAGCAAGACAATTGTAACTAACCAGGCAGTCCCATTGAATAGAAAAAACCCCATCCTAACCAACTGATAGAGTACTGTTCACTTAGCTTATGTGTCCACGCTAGTTAATTAGACGTTGCATATTCTAGTTAAGCCATGGTAAGGTCTCAACATTCCACTTACAAGATAATTTTCCCGATGCCCCATTCCCCTCTCTTCATCTCCCTTTATACCCCTGTTTCCCCTACCTTCTCACATTCCTTATCTGTTTCCTAATCCCTTTAACAGAACACCCACGTACATTCCTCATGCTCCCTTAACCGAATAGCCACCAAGTCATTCCTTTTGTACAGCATCACTCGGTGTGCCAGCTGTCCTGGTGCCCCTCCTTTTATAAACACTAGTAATCTGGGGTCTAACAAACCATCATTCTTTTATGCCACATACTAGAATGTAATTGCTCTGTCCATTGAGGTGCATATCCAATGGGCTCTTTTACTTAGAAACAAGGATAACTGCCTTATCCTTTTGCAGCAAGCACTTGTGGTGTTTTCTAGTTCAGGCACCTCTTAATAACAAAATTCTGAATATGGAGCAACGGCTATGTGGAAAGTCATACTCACCTGCCCCTATCAATGCATGTGTTGGCACCTATTTCCACAAAATTTCCTATCCTTGCAAACAATGTCTGCAATGGAAGCAGCATTTTCTTGTCATTGTTACTAAATAAATAATAAAAGTTACAATGAAGATCATTTGCTCGATGGAAAAGAGGCTTATAACAAAGTTTAGTGCACAACACTTGCACTCGCAGGCCTTTTCACCTTGACAAAGGTCTCGAAAAGCTGATAGTTCTCAGATATTATACTATAACAATAACAATCTTGGACTAAACAACAGAAAGTTTGCAAATAGTGAAGATTTTATTGAAGGAAGAAGAGAAAATGAGTCAAGAGTGGCTAAACAAAAACAAACAACAAGATACTGGTGAGTGATACCCTTTTTAGCCTGTTTATCAGCAACCCCACTGGCTGATGTACTTAATGAAACCAAGAAAGAGAACTACAATCAGTCAATTTGAAATCTCATAAAAATTGAATTGAATCTCCAAGGTACGATGTTGGCTTTCCTCCCAAACCTTATTACAAAAGGAATTCCATTCAATGACAAGAACTTAGATGATAACTAGGAATTACTTGAAGAAACTTGCTGCAACTAGGAATGACATGGAGTTACCATCAAAGTTAAGTCTTTTACGCACGAAGTTAGCATCAAAGTTAAGCCTTTTTATGCATGAAGTTAGCATCAAATTCAAGCATTTTACGCATGGAATTAGCGGCAAAGTTAAGCCTGATCAAGCCCAAGGGATGAAGAGTAAAGCTGATCTGATTGGAAAGTTCAACGAAAAAGGACACTCAACTAATATCTTCAATCTTCCATAAGCCCCAAACTTTAGATAGACTCAAGCTTACTGGTTAACATCTGCCAACTTACTCTTTCCACAGGATTCAAAGAACCAAAAAGCAGAAAACTTTCACAATATAGCCGTTTGTATAATGCTCGTGTGATTTCTGCATGCCTTCCTTGTACTAGGATTAATTATTCAGATGCTTTGTCTTGCTTCGGGCTTGGGTTGAACAATATAGAAGCCCTGCTTTACCTTTTCCCCCTAATGATTTGGAAGTAAAGGAACCCAGGGAAATTTACAGGCAGAACGCTTCACTTCTAGTCTTATTATTCATCCACATAATGATACCTTGATAACCCATCAGTGGGTAACACAGCTTAACTTTGATGGAAGTTTCCTAGGTGATCATAGATAAATGGGTAGCGGAGAAGTTTTATAGACTTGACTATTGGGAATCTTGTTCTTACACTTTGGTGTTCATATTTGAACCCAATCTCAATACAAAGAAAACAGTGCTTAGAGGGCTTCAATTTTTAGAAAAACGTTTTTTAAATCAGCAGTTGATGATGAGGGAACCTCTAGACATTGTCTGGTGCAAAATTTACAGTTCAGATCACATTGCATGCATGCTGGTTTATAGTTCCATGTGCTAAGCTCAGGAATGGTGTATCCAATAAACTTTGCTGAAGACAGATTCTCTCAAGTCTCAACATCTTGTTATGACTATTTTTCCCCTCTTAACTTTGCTTCTTTTAGTTGTTTGATATTTTACAGAATTTCAGGGAAAGAATGAAACTTGAGTGATGTGATCCAAGGCTAACATACAAGAGGCTCAATCAAATAATAAAAATGCATTTTTACAAAGGGCCAGAGATGTTGGGCAAAAACCTCAAACAATATATTAAGCGTTTGGCATAAAATTTACAGTTTAACATATATGCTGAAATGATCAGCTATTCAAACATTTTCTTCAAACTAGAGGATGGAACTTTTGTCCCTCTTTCAGAGTCATCTGACAATAGAAAGCAATTTTTGGATAAGGTAAACAAGAAGAAGATCACCCAACTTGAGGCTTCTTTATTAGATTTCCTTGCTCATCAACGAAAAATCCAAACCCTGTGAAGAAACATACCATCGTGAACTTCAAATAGGTAAGCCACAAAAAAAAAAAAAAAAAAAAAAAAAAGATACTCTCAAGCACAACTATCATTATTGCAGGTATTCCGTCCTGTACTGCAATATAATGAAATCACCTAGTACTTCAAAGATTGTTGGAAAGTTTAGCCTATTGGCTGACCTGGTTAACTTCAACATATAGGTTTCTCATTGTGACAATCATCATTATCACCATCAATATAATTACCATCATTAGCATCATCATCATTATCATCATCATCATCATCATCATCATCATCATCATCATCATCATCATTATTAACAGCATCATTATAATCATTAACAACATCAGCAGCAGCATTGTTATTTTTTTAGTCATAATTGTTTCCTTTTTTACCCTCTAGTATAGGCAAAAGATATATGGCTCTGTACAATTGGTGGTCCTTCCAGGTACAGATTTGAGCAATTTGTTCCTGATTGGGATATCAATCAAATCCAGGTCCCATAGTTTTTCTGACATTAGAAGGATCAGTAATTCTTCACCCCAAAGCTACTATATATTCATGACATTAACAGAACTTCCTGAGAAAAACATCTCAGATATCCAAGAAAAATTCAGTTGTTTGACTAACAGTTTATCTTCAACATGTCATCTTATACCTAAACACTATTTGAACATCTAAGTAGGTGCAACTATGCAATACGAGAAAAGAAAAGATAGTTACATTAATTATGGAGATTAGCATACTTGTATGAAATCACAAACTGTATATTCAAAAGTTAGTTTCAGAGATTTTGTAAATCACAAACTGTATATTTAAAAGTTAGTTTCAGAGATTTTGTGGCAACTCAGCTCCTAGTGGGCACACCAATGTCCATAAACTTTATATGAATCACGAGTGTTTGCACCAGTCAGAGAAACATAAAACAGTTTCAGGTGAAAATGATGCTGTTTATGCAGATTAATCTTGGATACTTTCAGGCTCTCACTCCCTTTGGCTCATGACACCTTAGCTATAAATTAATTGGAAAATTTTCATTGATAAAACATTACAAACTTCGCAAAATATTAAGCTCCGCATTTGCTTTCCCGCATCTCTTTCTTCACTGATTCCCCAGACAATCCCATGGCGGAAATTGACAAAACCTTTAGGAGGATAATAATTATGGTGATTGCCTGGAACACATGGACACAAAGAAGAATCTTCAAAGATAAGGCCACATCTTTGGGAGGAGACACTGAGATGTCCATGCACATTATTCTATTTTGAGCCTAGTGAGCTGAAGGCATAACAAAAATTCAACAAACAGTCAATAGAAGAACTTAGCTGTCTATCACCCTTCTTGCCCTCCAGAGTGTTGTTTAAACGATCTCAAATCACCTCTCACCAAAGAACCAGTTGAAGTTCAACTTTGATTGAAGCTCAATAGGAAGCCTGGGTCCAACAGGTGAGGGGGAATGGTTAGAGATCACGTTGCAATAATTCTTCGTGTATATGTTGTTCCTTTTGGACTAGTGACCCCACAAGAGCTCAAGACATTTTTGCATTGCGACTCCGGCTCTACACGTTTTTCCTCTCTCCACTAGTCATCAAAGGGGACTCTGCAGCATCTTCTTGGCATCAGAGAGCTCAAGCCAAAGTTGAAGAGATAGAGGACCTCAATTAGATGGAATCACGTTCCTTGGGAAGCTAACAATTTGGTAGAAAGGCTTGCTAAAAGAATGACTCTTCACCACCTTGCTTTCGGCTTGTCACTTCCTATTAAATAGGCTTTTTCCCCTTATTTCTTGTCTAGTCCTAACTTTAGCCCTCTTTTTGTAATTTTTAGCCTTGGGTTTTGTGGAACTTTTGTAAAATTTCTTTTTTTAGGCTCTTAACAGTTGTGCCTTCTCAGATTCTCAAGAAACACCATGAAATATTACAACAAAATCATTAGGGGCACATTTAATATTGGATGCTATCCTGGGAATAATCTCCCAGTTTGCAGCACAATAGACTTCTAAGTGAGCAAATTATGCAATATTTAGTTTCTCCATAAGTTGTCTCCAACACAGATAATGTTAAATTATAAGCTATTACCACGACTGAGCAACACATCAGAAATAAGCTTCATAAGATTAATTTTACCATCTTGACCAATGCATACTCCACTGTGGATGATACTTGAATTGCCTACTGAGCAATTAGTTAGCACCGCATTGTATCTGACAAAATGGGAAGCATAATCAGAAAATTTAATCTTATTGGAGTTAATCCTCTAATACGTAGAAGGGTGAAATGTCCCAACTTTAAAAAAGATCCAAAGAATATAGAACATAAATTAAATCAGGATGAACAAGACAAATTGTACCTGACAAGTGTCTAGATGGCTTGCTCGTACAATGTAATTATAATCAATTAACAGAAGAAATCAGAAAAGCATAGAAAACAAAAAGCAGTTCACACCTAGGTTGTACAGCTAAAATCATTATCTGTCTGCACTACCCAATGTTTAAATTATTAGAACTGTAATAGCAAAATAGAAATATAGAACTAATTTTCTAAGAGAAAAAGAACAGAAAGAAGCTCCACACGTGTACTCTGCACTATATCACGACAACTTTATAAACCTTATTCTATCACTAACTAATCTAGGATCTTCATTCAAAACATTGGATATCATATATGAGTTTGAAGTGACTCTTATCCAGGTAAATGACAAATTAAGTCAAAAATACTAATAACAACTGATTTATTCATATAAAGGATAAAGATGATACCCAATGTTAGTTGATTGCCCAATGGAACAAGAACGTCCTACGATAGATCCGGATCGAAGATGAACATTTGCTCCAAGAACAGCTTTTTCATTAACAACTGCTCCAATTTCTATGACGGCACTACCGTCCACAGTTGCTGATCTGTGGTACATGCCGCCACCATTATGCCACTTTGCAAACTGAGAAGAATCTATAACATTATCATCCAGTGATACTGGAATTGAAAAGAGAAACCATATGACAAACAACAGTATACTATGTTGATCGAAATCCAATTTTTAAGCAGCAAAAGAAGTATGGGGGATAGAAACGCTGCATGTGTATAATCCATTAATCAACTCAGCCAAAATTGTACCCAAGATAGAGGAGTATCAGAAAAGATAAATAGCAGAAAACATATATATACTAGGAAGTAAGCTTCTTTTGCACTTTTGTGATGTCATATTATCGTTATTAGTCGAGGAGAAAAAAGATAAAAAGACTCAAAGCAGTTTGCGGGCCGAAGTGAGTGCGTGTAAGGAAAAATTATGCTGTTAACTGAATAAACGATTTAAGATTCACAACCCTTAGATTTTGGTTTACATGCAAGCACCACTTTTCTCGTCCGTTGACAGGTGGCTAACCTAAAGAAATGCACTGAAGTATGTGAGAAAAATTTACCAGCATTCAAGGCTTCGCCTCTGGAGCAAAACATTTTGGAGGACTCCGACATAGGCCGTTGAAGCCTCCGTGACGCATACCCTTCATCCAATCCCAACTTGAACAGAAGAAAATCAAAGGCCTTAGTAGACCGACCAGACACTGAAACTTTTCTAAACACGACCGCCATTACTGCAAAAGATGAAATGGTGTTAAAAATTAGTCGACTTCCACCAGTATTATTGGCCTCGACTCTCGAGCACCCCATGGGCTTTCCTTAATAAGAGCTAGCGAAGTTAGTATTGGCAGAATGGCAGATTGGAGCCTAAGAAATGCGACATGATCAAAGAACCATTTTCGTAAACACAGGGAGAATGTTTCTAAAATCTAACACAAAGTTAGTAGCTGGTATGAACCTCTGTTGAGTCGTTGACGTGGAAAGGAGAGTAAACAATTCGGTGTTGCCACAATGAATTCCTTCAGAAATAAGACAGCAAAGCTCTCTCCTGCAGAAATGATGTTACTGCCTATAATAATGTTAAGACTCCATTTCCGAAGAAAAAGACAAAAAATGTTAAGCCTCTTCCGAAATCGGAAGCATGACTGACTGCTGGATCGGTTCGTCGATTAAACATGGGCGCGCGACGTAACAAGCTGCAAACATATACAACAGCATCCTCTGCCCTTCATGAAAACTGTTGGGCTGATTCCTGTTTTGGCCCAGTTATCAGCCCAACTTAAAGCCAAGACTTTCACTAGGCCTCGACATATCTTGGGCCGCCAAAGCTCCTCCGTTAGCCCAGAGAAAGTACATGTCTTTACATTATATATTATTTTTTTAAAAAAGAGGACCAATGAGATATTTAAGAATAAACATTACTAAAATAACAACTGGAATATTCTAATAGCTACGTTCTCCCATATATTATATATGAAGAGGCTATATATATTTAGTTCGAAAAAAAAAAAAAAACATTAATAAAAAGGCTTAACTTATCCACAACGTGGCATTACCGTGAATGACATCGTTTAATAAGGCCAGACTTATTTTCATAATATAGAGATCTTTTGTTGTGTCATTCATGACATAACCCTAACAGGACTAGATTTGGTTTCAAATAATTCCAAATTCAGCCACTATAATTTTTATATTATCGTAACATCACATCATTATCATCACCAACTTATTTTGTATTAAAAGTTATTATTATTTTTATGTATTTAAATAATTAATTGATTGCTATTATTATTAATTGTTACTATATATAAAACTTGTTTTTTTATTGCGTCTATTATATATTTATTATTAGCTAAAATATATATTTTGAGGAATTACTTTAGGTAGGAGCTAGCAGTACTATATATCTCATCTAATGATCACAAAGGCATAAATAATTTTTTGGTGGGGGATTTAATTAATTTCCTTAACACATTGTCTATGTAATAAAGGAATTAAAATTTAAATTAAGGAAGAGAAGATGAGGAACAATGAGGATCACATCACAACCCACTAGTAAAAATCAAGGTTATGAGGATGGGTTAAACCCGTCCTTATAGAAAAATAATCAGTCCCCATAAACCTGGGGATTGGTTGCCTAAAGACTATCTATGGGTCCCCAAAAAAGGGTTTTTACTAGTGACCTAATCTTATCAAAACACATGAAATTGAACAGTCAAGTGGAAAATCAGTGATTAGATTTTCTTCCAAAAACGCTGATTTTATTTCCTGATCAAAAGCTTTTTAGGTTAAAACATGCATTGCTTTTTGAATTTTGATTATTTATTCAATGTGTTTTTTATATATGTATGCATAAAAAGCACTATATATTTATTCATATATACATATATAACTAGGGTGGACCCATTATAACATGGGATGCCATGGCCGGTTTTGAATTAAGGGGAAACAACTCTCCATCTTTTTTGTCATGGATCATGAGGAGGAAGTCCAATCGCCGTTGAACTCTTTCTCAAAGAACAGTGGTATGGAGAGCTAGTAGTACTTCTCAAGTACGTGACCAAAGTAGCCCTCGGATCTGTTGCGAACAAGCCTTGTGCGCATCCGTATGCACAGCCAATAGCTATTTGCAGTCGCACGTTGGGCGAATGCAAATGGCTTACATAATCTCACTCCATTCATCCGAAAATAACATTTATGCCCCATACGCATGCGCCCCAGGTGCGACTGTGTACAGTTATTGGCTGTGCGTACCGATGCGCACAAGGCTTGTTCGCAACAGATCCGGGGCCACCAAAGTAGTAAGGGAGAGCAGGCTAGGCCCCGGGCCAGGGGATCCAGCGGAACGAGAGTCGAGACGCCCCTTCAGCTGCCCTGTATATTAGAAGCTGCCACAAAGACACACATATATAGTACCCTTTTTAACGATAACAAGTAATCTGATCGTCGATGTAGAGGAGCTAGATATCATTCTAGCATGTACTACATAAGAGCTAATCTTGTTAACCTAACAAAAGCCCAAGCTAGCTCAAAACAGAGCCCTGCACTGCCCGGTAATTAATTAATTGCACCCGGCCCGCCGATCATATATATGCAGCCCTCCAGCTTGAAAGATCCGATCAACTGCATTAAGAGAACTAAAAGAATCAGCATGAAAGAGTTACAAGCTAGCACGTAGGCCATGAAAAATCAATTCTAGCAGCGGTTATCTAGCTAAGACCCTTCTTAATTAGAGAAAGTACTACCTGTTCTACACATGACGATCGAGCAGGTATGGGATCACAATCTACTCCATTGATCCTTTAATAACTTTCCACCAAATACGGCTCTGGTTGCTCTCTCCCCTCTTTACTTCAAATCTTCAACCACGATAGGCGCAGCAGGAACCTTAATATTTAAGAATGTCAGCTGCCCAAGGCAAACACTGCACCAAGGGGAAGAAACGATCGAGGAAGTAGCCCCAGAAAGGTGGTTCCCTGCCTATCGGAAGCCGCTCACCCTGGAAATAAGTATCGTTCCTGGGGCAGCCGGAATTGAGTTGAAGAAAAGAGGGGAGAGAGTCACCGGAGCCGCTCGTGAATTGAAGTGCAGTACTACTGTGAGCTCTTTACCAGTATGGATGGGAACGAATAGATGGTCAGCTATTTATGTACTTCAGAAGGAATCTCTCGACAATTTAATATGATCCCAGCTTCCCTTGTGCCTCCAAATGATTGAACCTTCTTCGTTGGTGCTTCTACCGTACTAATCCCATATTCGAAGGCATGGGTATATAGCTAGCTGTTTACCAAGAGCTAATTAATTGGTTTATAAATTTTTGTCAAAAAAAAAAAAAAAAAAATTACTGGTCAGCTTCGCACATAGATTAAGCTACGCGTACCCACTGAGCGACAAACAAGACGCATTTGTTTATGAACTCGACGGTGGCCTTTTCCACACGTTGCCCGTATTCCCCATAAAACCTGCATTATATAGTGGGCTTAAGCTCTTTAATGGATTCTTTCCGCCATGGCGATCACCACTTTGCGTCATCTGAAATATTTCTCAAATGTCCACCGAATCTCAACCACGTGAAGTTTCCGGGAATTGCACCATCCTCTTACTCTTTCTTTACGCGTCTCAAGTGCTCCAATAATGGATAAACTTGCCTATTTTCTAACATATAATTGTCTCGAAACTCGAGAATATCGGTCTGTCCTCTCCTGCAAAGCAACTGCACCAATAATGGTACTCCTTCTATACCTCTCTTCTTCGATCGGGGGAATACTACTCTTTATAAGATGTGCATGGCATCTTATCCGAACAAGAACCAGCAATATTGAGGTTTTTAATTTCTCCAGAGTACGTCTTCTCATCTCTAGTCTATGTTTTTAAATAATGATTTTAATTTGAATTAATTAAACCCAAGGTTCCCGGACCAAAGTGCGGGAATCATGCCTTAAACTTAAAATAACTTGATCAATTTGGTTGGAATCTATGGGAACAAGTACTAGTTTAAGTCGTCTCTAAGCATCTAAGCAATTAGATAAGCCAATTAATAAGGCTAGCTACGAGATTGAGTATATTATGCATATGGTACTACTGAACCCTTCGCTCCCCACATGCTAGCAATAAGACAATTTTAACTGATCAATTAAGCTAGCGGGTATCTCCATGAACTTTCTCTAATGTTTACTAACTAGTGTAGCTATAACATAGTGCAATTTATACGATTTTCTCTCTGATGATGTACCATAAGCTTATGGAGTTCAATGTAGGTTTAAGACTTTGAATTACCTAAAAATTTTCAGTTCTGTGGATTGATTTGCTTAAGTAGCAGCATTAGCCACTTAATTTATTTGGGGCTCCTTTAATTTGATCAAAGTCCCGTTAAAAGACGAGAAATTTATGCCTTTAGACCAGCTTGAAAAAGATTCTCTCTCACCCAAAAGGCACTGTTCTACTGACCATCTGATCAAGAGGTCCTCCCCAAAAGAGCTTAACCACCTGATCAGTTTCCCATTTGGATGGGACTGATCATGCAAGTCTATATAATATGTTAACTAGTCTCATGATAGCTGCAAAAACTTATAAGAGATCAGTAACTTGAATCGGAATCCTTAATTGTTCTCAGTACCTCAACATGATGACATGCCCGCCACTAGTCTTTAAAGTCCTCCACCGTAAAGTGTGGCAATGGCAATGGGTCTCATGTTAGTTATGGAAATCATATTAACGAAGTCATATTATTTATATTCGATGTTTAATTTTGGTAATTAAAGAGGTTTATGATTACAATCCTTGCTTCAAAGGAAAGTTAAAACTGATATTAAAGGTTTCTCATAAATTCTATTTAAAGTGACACAACATCAATGCGTTGGGTAATTTGGTTTGTTATTTCCTAAGCCTCTAGCTATTTATCAAACATACACAACCTGTCAGCTTATGAGATGGGATCAAAATCATGTAGAACTTAACCGCAATTAGTAGGATCCAATTGTGTGTCCTCCTCTCGGAATGTAATGCACGGCGGGCATGTCACGGCAAGTGCTTATTCCGACTTTGCAAGTTGCAGGGAGGATAGTGCATCTTCTTCCTCCTTTCTGTAGGGTGGAGTCAGCCCGACTTTCGGCAAGTCTGCTTTCTCATGAGCAGCATTTCAAGTTCGGCTTTGAGTTCCTCTGGTTTGTCGAGGACCCGAATTAGAGCTTGTCTTGACCGAATGGACAAGTCGAGATCGTCTTCTATCTCGTTCAGTGGCGAGATTTGCTTCAGTGATGTCTCGAGGTCGTCGCATTCGACGACCGGTCGCTTGCCTTTGTCTTTGGCTGCTGCGTGCTCAGGAGGAGTTGTTGAGCAGGTCGCCACCATTGTTGGAGGCACGAAAAACTCTTTCGGGAAGAACTCCGCCAATGTGACGGGTCTTCTTTTCTTTTTGCTTGCCCCCTAAATGTCAGTCCTGGGAGCTTTTTTCTTTGGCGCTTCGCGGCTTTTTTATTTGGCCGCTTCGCCTTCATTCTGGTGTTCACCAGTGGCGGTTCGAGATCTCGAACAGGCTTCTTTTTCTGGGTAACCAGGATCCACCCCTCTGCGTCGACAGCAGCTAGTTCACGGGGTGCCGGTTTTGGTGCGACCTTAGCTGGTGGTCGTTTGTTGTTGTTGTGTGGTCGGTTGGAGGGACCGGATTTTGGACGGTACTCCTTCTTTGCGACCTGCTGCTTGTGTAGCCGAGTTCGCCGGTTTGGCTCGGCTTGGATGGAGATGGCATGTGAGGAGGTTGTGTTTTCAGCTCCTTCGATTTCGATGAGGCCTTGAGCCACGAGCTCCATGATCCGATCCTTCAAGACGAAGCATTTCTCCGTCGGGTGCCCAACCAATCGATGATATTTGCAAAAATTCGGGTCCTTGCTCTTGGATTGGTTGTCAGGTCTTTTGATTTCTGGCAGCCTCAGTAGTTAGTTGTCAAGGAGTTGGTCGAGCATGATGGGAACGTCTGCGTCGGTAAAGGGATATGTCTTTGCCTGTCGTTCCTCCTGTGACAGCATCTGGTATGTGCCCCCAGTTAGTTGTCGTGAGAGATAGGTGGCCTTGACCTTGCTTCCGACCTTGATAGGCTCGAAAAGCATTCGTCGTGAAAGAGGATTTTGTTTTCTCTTTCGTCTCTTTCGGTGCAGTCGTGGCTGGTACCTTCCCCTTTTTGTGAGGGTCGGCAGAAGAGGATCCTTCTTCTCCTCGTTCTTCTATCAGATTCTCCATATTGTGAGCTTCTATAGTGAGCTCTTGGAAATCGTTCGGCCTCCGGCTGCGGATGTAACGCAGGAGTTCCCAATGCATCCCTCGTGAGCACATCTCGATCTCGGCTTCGAGGGAGAGGTTCGAGCTTTCTTTGCAGTTTAAGCTCAAGTTCCTCCACCGGTTGATATAATCGACCACCTTCTCTCCTTTCTTTTGCTTGAGATTGGCGATCTCCACCAGTGTAGCAGTGCACCGAGTGCTGTAAAATTGGCTGAGGAACTCGCGCTCCAGTTGTTCCCGGCTGTCGATAGACTCCTGGGGTAGCTCGATGTACCAGTCGAAAGCGTTGCCTTTCAGTGACCGGCCGAATTGCTTGACCATCAGATCGCCGTCGGTGCCGGCGTTGTTGCAAGTTTCAATGAAGTGAGCGACGTGCTGTTTGGGGTGTCCGTCGCCGTTAAATTGTTGAAACTTCGGGGGATGGTAGCCGATTGGCATTGGGATATTTTGAATCCTCTGCGTGTACGGTCTTTTGTAGGCGACAGATTTGTTATCGCCTGCACTGTTTCGTACAGCACGGTTGATTAGCTCGTTGACTGCGTCGATGGTAAGAGCAGTCGGATCCGCTTCAACTCGGCCTCTGCGGATGGTCACTGGTATGACGGGCGGCAGCTCGTCGTCGGATGAAGGATCTTCTGGCAGTGGTTTGGCTGAGCCACTAGTAGTCGCCTGATTTCGGTCAACTTCTTGAGACACACTACCAGTGTTGTTTGCGGCTATGCCCATTTCGAGCCGCTCTAACATTCTCGTGATCTGGAGATCACGGGCTGCGAGTTGCGCGTCTTTGATGCGCAACTGCTCACTTTGCTCTTTGAGCGCGGCTTGCAGTTCGGCCAACTGCTCTTCGACTGTTTTGGCGAAGTTGTCAACGCGGCCATTTTGACGGTTTGCGCCGAAGAAGTGATTCCCGAAGCAGGTCGAAGTGGTGAGGCTTTAACCGGCGACCGCATTGGAGAGACGGTCGTCGGTATCCTTGATTGTGGTGTAGTCGCGGTGGGCAACCGGCTTGTGATGGCAGTCGCCGACAAAATTCGGTAGGAAGGAAGAGGTGATGTTGCGACAGGGGAGGTCGCTGGTGTCTGTCGGCGAGGTGAGCGGATGGGTGGTGGTCCCACTGCTGCGTTAAGTGCGGCCAAGAGGTCGTACGAGACCAACATGACCAGTGAGGTGTCTGTAGCCGTCGCTCTCTGTACAGAGGAGGCCGGCGATGCATATGTCTTTGTCGCGGAGGATGAAGAGACGCCTCCGTGTTGCTCGTATTGGTGCACCAGAGTGGGAACGATAGAGCTTCTTCGCGACGGCGGCGACTGCGTCGGGCTGACAGTCGGGCTGCGAGGAGGAGGTGAAGTTGCGACAGCCAAATATGTTGGCTTAGCCATCGTCGACATCAGTTTGGCGGCAGCCGCGGCTGGTTTGTTGGAGGCCGCGGTAGCCTGAGGTACGAACACGGCGGTTGGGCGACGTGCATCACGCATGAATGGAGCTTGTCCGATGGACAAACTTCTGGCCAAAGACCTTGTAAGTGGGCGAGTGGCCGGTGGTGGAGATGTTGGAGCACGGAGGTCGGCCGGAGGTGCGGCTGCTGGTCCGCGAGTTCCTGTGGTTGAGCTTGCGGTCGCGGCAGGGCGCGACTGAGCAGAGCTTGAGGGAGCAATTTGCTTGCCCCTGTTGTTGTTGTTGTTATTGTTGTTGTTGTTGCCGTTGTTGGCGTTGCTGGCCATGGCTAAGGTTGAGTTTTTTTTTGGTTGGACGGAGAAGGAGATGAGAGGTAGGAAATGTCCCATCGGGTATGCCAAATCTGTTTCACCGAAAATCCGCCGGTCCGCGAAGAGGCGCGACCGAGAGAGTATGTCAATTAATTCAGAATAATTTTGTGTTTACAGTGTGTGTGAGTCAGGAAAAAGCGAGTACAATCTCTTATGCTTCCTCTAATTCGATCTTCGTGTGAATTTGGTGAAGTATAAGCTTCTGCGAAGCGTTGTCGAAATTCGAGTTGCAGGAACGAGTGTGCACGATCTGGTGTGGCTTTGGTCGGTCGGACGAAGGTATTTGTGCTCCATGTGTTTCGACTTGTGACGTTGCCGGTGAATCGTGTAGAGCTGCTCCTGGTCGAATTGTTGAACGAAGAACTGTGAATGGCTTAACTTCTTTGTGGCTCGAAAGCTTCTGCGCTTAAAGTTTCTTCTCAGCGAAGGAGTTTTGGACCTTCGTTCTTGAGAAAGAAGCTCTGTACAGGGAGACTTTTCTCGGCAAGAATGCTCTCGAACTTGAAATTTTCCAACCCCGCGATCGGGAGTTTTCTGGCCTTTTGTGGGAAAGGGGAAGTTGAGGAAGAAGAAGGGAAGAGGAAGACCAGGATCGTGGCCTCCTTTTCCTCCTTCGGTTAAAGACCAGGACTGGTCGTTAACTGCTGAATTGACTGATGAGCCGACGAGGCATGCTGACAGGTGCTGACTCGACGAATTATGCTGACGAGGGTGCTGACTGTGCCGATGACGCGACGGTGCGAATGGACCCGACGATGGGTTGTAGTAGAGATCTTCACATTTGACGAAGCCTATCCAAGACGACAGGTTGTTGGATCGCCAGACGTCTAGGCTCGATCGAAATTGGGCTATGTGTATTTTGATGCATACAAATATATAATAAAAAATATATTAATAAATTTTATGTTTGACAAAATATTTAAGTTAAGTATTTATATGTTTATAAATTTATAATATTTATTTTCGATTTTTTAATATTTTTAAAATTTTTAATATTAAAATATATCGTAATGGGGCTGGTCGGGTCGGTACCCACCAGTGAGGGGGGCGGGTTTCAGCGGGTTTTGGGGGGGGTTTTTGGGGGGGGGACGGTTTACTTTTGTAAACCCGCGAGGCGGTTTTCACGGGGACGGGTTTCCCCGGAATTTCACGGGGCGGGGACGGTTTCCCGCCCCGTTGCCACCCCTAAATATGAGAGTTTGTATTTGCCGTTAAAAAGGATAGCTAAAAGATAGATTTAGTCAAAAGCTTGGACTAAGTGGGCTATAGCCCCGGGCTTTGTTGATTCCAGCCGGGCCACCTCTATGGAGCACTAAGGGATTCAACAAAAATTGTGAGTCCCTTTTTTCCTCTAAGAACAGGTCTGAGACGGAGGCATAAATTCCAAAGATATATACAAATTAAATAACTTGTTAATCAAACTGGGAAGTACAAAGTACAAATTGCAAACTGCGGTCTTGATCGATCTCCCTCTGTATACATATAGCTTGTTGAAGATTGGTTCATGCCCAAAATGATCAACTATATATTTTAGCCAATTAG
This sequence comes from Aristolochia fimbriata, assembly GCA_019845555.1. NCBI lineage: Eukaryota > Viridiplantae > Streptophyta > Magnoliopsida > Piperales > Aristolochiaceae > Aristolochia > Aristolochia fimbriata. The sequence continues at coordinate 32,717,343 of CM034079.1, read as the reverse complement.
TGAATCTAATTATAACAACAGACCCATTATAATTTATTAAAATCTACCTTTTACTTTATTAATTAGCATTTTTCACAAATTAAGATTTCTCATTTATAATATAATTGTGGAGAGAGTCAAGGGGAGGAGTTCGAGAGGGTGTTCTCTTTCCAAAGATATGCCGGCGGCTTCACTCATATCTATTAACTAGGAACGGCCAGAAGGTGGAGCCCAATCGAAGGCTTGCAGCAATCGAGCTAGGGTCAAGTGCACGAGTAGCAAGGCCATGTTGGCCCCAGGACAGCCTCTCCTTCCGAAGCCAAAGGGTATCAGCATGTTGCCCCAGTACGTCTATCTCTTTGTTTTCTTCCATGAACCTCTCGGGACGGAATTGAAGAGGATTCACAAAGATGCGAGGGTCTCTGTGTATCTTCCAGGCATTAATCATGACAGTAGTTCCCTTTGGCACATGAAAGCCTCCAATACGGCAGTCTTCCATGGCCCGATGTGGTGCCAAGAGTGGACCTGGAGGATACAAACGTAGAGCCTCTTTGACGATTGATTGGAGGTACACAAGTTTGGTGATATCTGATGCTTCCACGATCCTGTCCCGGCCAACAGGGAGGTCTAGTTCAGCATGGGCTTTTTCTAGTACATGCCGGTTATTCACTAACAGGGATAATGTTGTTAATTTAACTTGGCAACTTCCCAAGTTAAATTAACAGTGTACTCCGATACACGGTTAATTATAATGTTAATTTAATGAAAAATAATTTAAAATTGAAAGGGGTTTAAGCTAGTCACTTACGTAGAGGAAGCCCTTGATGAAATAATTGGACGGATAAAGATTCGGCAATGTATTTTCCTTCTCACTTAATAACAGCAAGTCAATCAGATCTTTGTCCCACGGAGTAGTGGGAGCATTGCATCACGGTCGACGGGAGTCCCAGCAGGAGCAGCAGCAGCAGGAGTAGAAGAACAAATATTATTGTCCCGCAGGCGATGTTCATCGATCCATTTCTGCATCAACTCGTCAACCTCCCGACCGATTTTCTTCAACGCTCTTCCGTGGCCTAACAAGTCGAACCTCCTCAGGAAGGGAAAGGCATCTCCCACATCTTGAAGGCCCATGTAGTAGAGGGTCTCCCCGAATAGCCGAATGAACTGCCGAGCTTCTGCATCTCCTTCTTGATCAACATTGCCAGTAGTACTGCTGTATCTCTTCCCAGCGGCGATCTGGCGTGATATTATTCAACATTGTGCCAAAAAATCGGTGCTTCATGTCGACCGGTTCTTGACCGTTGCGAAGCCAGCGTGCGTAGAGTTGCCGCACCAGGTCACCCACCTCGGAGACCCAGAGGGTCTGAAAGGACTCGAGATTGGCAGTGGAGAGTACGTTCTGGATGAAGATCTTACGACTCTCTCGCCAAAAAGGACCGTAAGGTGCCAAGGCGAAGAGAGGTGGCAAGTGTTTGTAAGCCAAAAGGTCCGGGCGATCGGCCAGGACGCGGTGGTTGACGAAGAGGCATTCCTTTGCCATCTCCCAGGAGCTCACGACGAGTATGCGAAGCTGCCCGGCTCGGACAGTGAAAGCAGGCCCATGCTGATCAGCCAGCTCCGAGAAGAGTCTGTGTAGGAGGGGCCGATTCATGACCAACATAGGAATGTGGCCTAGAATGGGCCAGGAACCCAACGCCTCCGGCGCTTCTTTCCCATCTGCAAGGGGCTGCAACCTCGTCGGTCGGCGAAGGTATAGTACCGGAGGAAGGAGATTGTCGTCAGCAGAGTAACAATAAGAACACAGGCGTAGTAGCATTACGTGCTCCTAGTCATATTCGTGCTTGTGAATAGTACTGTTTCCATACTTGAGAACGGAGGGAGGCTTTTGAAGAAAGGGTTTTAGAAACTTCTGCTCGAAAAGGGGTTTCGTATTGGAGAATATATATATAGATGTCGGCTTTCTCAATTAATAATATATATAGCCGCCTTTCTTACATAATACTTAATTAGGATCAATCGAGCTGGCTTCGGTGACTGTCATCATTGATAGTAATATTGATCGTGCATAGATATACTAACGATGAATATGTTAAGTACAATCTGATATGTAAAGTGTCCAAGTTATGATTATTATGCCCACCATGAGTGTATATATATACGATTCTCACGTGCTGAATAACGTGGTTGCATCTATTGAGCTTATACATCTCCAGCCATTCCGAACTCCAAGACTCTCGGGTTAAATTAGTTAACTTTTTAAAATGATTTCTAATCACCGATTAACTTTATTTTCTGGTCCTTTTAATATACAAGAGTGGACGGCATGCATGCTATTGTAGTAATTAATTTAGGCGTATCCTCAAGTAGATCTACCCGCCGTGGCAATTAATCATTAATCCAGGAGGTGCAAACGATTAAAAGGCTTGCGTTGCTTTTAAAAAGTTAATTAATTCATTAATTTAGGATCGGGGGGAAGCCCTTGGCCCTTGGCCGGAAGATTTACAAATCCAGAACGGCTAGCTGGCTAGAGTGATTGATCTGCAATCGGAAAAGTAGTGCACCACTGTCTGTATTTCCGTCCTTAACTGATCCTACAATTGAGCACGTACAATGTAAATATGAATGCAGAAGTTGGACGAATGGACCAAAAGAGCTCAAGTGCTGAAGGAGAAGGTGAGTGGGATTATAAGAGATTCGAGGGGGGCTCAAAATGAGGCCAAGTTGATCGACATGATCAGACGTACTGGTGTAGAGTACCAACTTGAAGCTGAAATAGAAGACGCACTGCACAGGATATATAATAACGGCGATGACGTCGGTGCAGCTGATCATGATCATCTGTATGATGAAGCCCTCAAATTTCGCATACTGAGAGAAGGAGGATACAAGGCATCTGCCAATACGAATAAATATATATATATATATATACACAGACCAGCTTCCGCTTCTCTTTCTCCTACCATGCATGCAATTATGTCATCTAATTACGGACTTGAATATATAATTTGACAAGGTGGATGTATTTACAATTACAAACTGATTTGTTTTCTCCTAATTAATTAATTAATTAATTTGACAGGTGTATTTGAAAAGTACAAGGACTAGCATGGGAAAAAGTTCAAAGAGAGTATAACCCAGGACGTGAAAGGCTTGCTAAGTCTCTATGAAGCAGCATTCCTGGGAATACGAGGAGAGGACATCTTAGATGAGGCCATTGCGTTCACTATCCACCATCTAAGATCCTGTTTGGCCACTAACAGTACTCTTGACCCACTTCTAGCAAAACAGATCGAACGGGCTCTAGAGATACCACCCACAAGAGATTGCCAAGGTTAAATGCAAGATACTTCATCTCTTTCTACGAAGAAAGTGAAGGCAAGACATCAGAAGTAGCCATGCGCACATTACTCGAATATGCCAAGTTGGATTTCAATCTTGTTCAGGCCCTTCACCAAAGAGAGATCAAGGAAATCTCCACGTAGGCTTACAACTAGGAACTTTTTTTTTTTTTTTTAAATTTGTTTTTCCTGTAGATCAATTTAATGCATTATTAGTTCACTCAGCGAGTTGCGAACGATAATTAACTACGTTAATTTAAGGTTTCAGGTGGTGGAAGGAGAAAGGATTAGCCGAGAAGCTATCTTATGCAAGAAACAGAGTGGTGGAGTGCTATGTTTGGGTGATGACTTTAGCTCCGGAACCCTGTTTCTCCCGATGTAGAGTGTTTGGGGGAAAAACGTTAAGCATGGTATCAATGATCGATGACACGTACGATGCATACAGTGCTTATGAGGAGCTCAAACAATTCACAAGTGCAATCCAGAGGTAACACATGCATCTTATTTCAGATTGGATATGCATATATAAATGAAAACTAACACAACATTGGAAAAGTACTATTATATAGATATTGATGATGAGTTCTTAATAATAGTTGATCTAGTCTTCGGTTCGATCCTCTTAACTTGTGTAACTGGCCTTAATTTTCATATGCAAAATTAATGTCAAAATTTCATTTGATAACATGTGTATGTAGGTGGGACCTGGTGGCCATGGATGAGCTGCCCCAGTACGTGAGACCTCTTTATCATGAATTGGTAACATATTTCAAGGCATGTGAGGAGGAGCTCGAGAAGGAAGGATATCAAATTAGCTACTCGAGGCAAGCGGTAAGGGATTCTGCACAGAGATGTTACTGCAGATGACTATTCGTATGTTGTTGGTTGACCTAATAAAGAATAAATTAATTATTGAAGATTGGTTAATTGTGTTATTTTCGATGCTATACATACATATATATAGGTGGAAAATCTTTGCAAATGATATTTCGCTGAAGCGGAGTGGTATCACAATGACTATACTCCTGGGACAGAGGAATACATACGGGTGGCTTTGATCACCTCTGGGTACCCAGCACTTTATCTCCTCAACATGGTGTTCATGAAAGGAGTTTCAATCGAGTCATTCCAATGGTGGGAATCCCAACCACGCATAGTCATGGCCGCCGCAGAAATCTGCCGCTTCATCGACGATCTCGCTAGCAATAGTGTAAGCAACTAAATTAATGCCTTATATATAATCTTCTTTTAGAATCCCACCCGCGCTTCCTACTCGAGTCTCTTACTAAATGGTTTTGATTATTAATTGCACTACATGTATAATTTGCAGTTTGAACAGGAGGGAGGCCATGTGGTCTCTGGGATCGAGTGTTTTGTTAAAGAGAAAGGCATGACGGAGAAGGAGGTGCATGACCTATTCATCCACTTCTACAATAACGCATGGAAGGACATAAACGAGGCATGCCTACGACCAAGACCCTTCCCCATGTCCATTCTTGTCAAAGCTTTAAATCTGGCGAGAGTGATGGACGTGTGGTACAACAACCCTGGCGAAGATGCTTACACTTTCTCTGGAGGTGGCACTAAAGAGATGATCTCTAAAATCCTTGTGGAACCTATTCCAGTGTGAGGTCTTCGACTCTACGTACGTCCGTAGATCAATCTACTAGTGTTGTAATGTTGCATCTTCTGTTTAATTAGTTCCTTAGTTCCTTCTAATCTGTAAGCTTCTTGTGGTGATCTGTAAGCTTCTTGAGGAACCTATATATGCTTGAGTAAGTTCTTCTACGGACTGTGCGATAATATGTCGTTAATTGTTAAATTGTTACGTCTTCTATGCAAATTAATCCAGGTTAGTGTCATAGCTAGGTACATAAATAACAGGAATGATTAATAATAGGAGCCTCTAGTGCGTGCAACAGTGTATACAAGTTGGTGTGGTAAATTAACGTTAACTGTAGTTTTTTTATGGCAACATTAGTATTTTAACACCAACTATGTATTTTAGAGTATTTTATGCGCACACTTTCTCTTTTTAAGGCTTAATTCAAAATTGATTAATTTTGATATAAGTTTGACTATTATCAAATTATTCCTTCTTTCCCTCTATTCATCCTCTCTTATTATTCTCCTTTTGTATTTGTTAATAGTCTCTTTGCGTAATTGTAGTGAGAGGCTGGGAATCCTTAAGTGGATTTATTTCACTTTCTTATTACTTTAGTTGTTGGGTGCTTTTCATCATTGTGTGTGTGTGTGGTAGGAACTCGAGGACATGCCAACCTTGTTCATTTAATTAGCAGCCTTGTTTAATTGTTATAAAAAATTTCTCCTAATTATTACCCTAATTAATTTGATGGAATTGTGATGATAGTCGTGGCCCAACAACAAAAAGTAGATTACAGTCATAGGAAGCGGAGATGACGGAGCGGAGCAGAACGGAGAGTGACCGAAGTAGGGGTGGCAATGATCGGATATTCAAATAAAATATAACAAATTCAAATCAAATCGTTAAAAAATGATATCCCATAAACTGCTAATTGGATATTCATTTCTTAATTTCTTAATGGATTGATTTGAACTTTATCTCCATCCCTCCCGGCTCCCCCTCCCGGCTCCCCCTCCCGGCTCCCCCTCCCGGCTCCCCTCCCGGCTCCCCCCTCCCGGCTCCCCCTCCCGACTCCCCCTCCCGACTCCCCCTCTACATCGCTCGTCCGTGTCCCGCTCAAGCCCACGATGATGAGGGTGACGAAGAAGAATTAACATTGCGCGTTTTAATGGGGAAATCAGGGATGCGACCCCTGTTCCTCGGCAGAAATGGCTTGGTAGGCAGGAATGCATTTCTGATGGCAGACCTCGCTGGACGCCCCCGGAAGGAGTTCGAGACACTGCGGAATGCAGTCGTCGATGCAGTTTGCTTCGCAGATGGGAATCGTCGTCGCCATTGAAACGACGAGGCAGAGGAGAAGGATTGCTGGTACTGCATTCTTGCTGGCCATTTTTTTCGATGTTTTTTGCTTCTTCTCTTCAGGGTCTGGGATTGAGCGAGAATCGATTGGGTCTCTATTTAGAGGAATGGGAGGGTGATGGTATTTATACAATTCGTCTTGGGTTTGGAGAGGAAGGCTGACATTAAGAAGTTAATAGAGGCTTCATCAAATGGATGATCTCCCGGTTTAAGAGGAAAAAAATAAATGGCTCAAAAATAAGTTTTCCTTGTTTTTTTCACTTTTTATTTTTTATTTATTATATTTATAATATCCCAAAAAATGCCCGATATAATATAATCCCTAAAAAGAAAAATCCCCCTTAGCTAGTGTCTAAGCCCAATTAAATAGGATCATAAAATTTTTAATTTTTATATTTTTTTCACCGAAAATCTGCCGGTCCGCAAAGAGGCGCAAACGAGAGAGTAATTCAATTTGCGACAGAAAATTTGTGTTACAATGTGTGTTTGACTATAAGGAATGCGAGTACAATCTCTTAGGCTTCCTCTGATTCGATCTCCGTATGAATTTGGTGAAGTGTAAGCTTCTGGCGAGTTATCGTCGAAATCCAAGTTTCGGGAACGAGTGTGCACGAACGGTGACAGCTTTGGTCGGGCGGGCGGAAGTATTTGTGTTCCGCGTGTATCGACTTGTTGACGTTGCCGGCGAACGTGTAGAGCTGCTCCGGTCGAACTGGTGAATGATGACGGACTGCAAGTTGCTTGGCTTCTTTTGGCTCGAAAGAGTCACTGTGCGCAAGAATGTGGCTCGACACAAGATTTCTCTTTTGCCAAGGAATTTTGATCTCCGTTTGTGAACCTCTGTGTGTGAAAGTTCTTCTCGATGAAGGAATTTTCAGACTTTCGTTTTGAGAGAGAGAGCTTCTGCACCTGAGAACGATTCTTTTGTAGAGAATTTTTCGAACCCCTGCAACAGAGGTTTTCTGGCTATTTATAGCCAACTCTGTGCTGTTGTTGATGTTTCTTTCTGGGAAAGGGGATCACGATCCCCTTTCTACTGCTGTGGTTGAAAGAGGAGGAAGACCAGGATCGGGAATCCTTTTCTTAGCTCCTTCGGTTGGCGACCAGACTTGGTCGTTTAACTGTTGAGGAGGCCGAGTTGTAATTTAGATGCTTACTGGTGCTGATGCGACGACTTCCTGCTGAGTGGAGTGCCGACTGTATCGATGATGCAACAGTGTGAGTGGACCCGAGGATGGGCTGCGATGAATGATTTTGAAAATCGACAGAGCCTACCCACGACGATCATTTACTGGATCGATGGGTGTTTCGGCTTGTCAAATTTGGGCTAGCCACATTTTAGTGCATACAATATTATATTTATCTTTCTTCGCTACTTAGACACCATAGAACAAATGTTCTATTTTTTCCTTGCTCTCTTTCTCTCTAGGTTTTGCTCTCTTTCTCTCTCTAGATTTTTTTCTCTTTCTCTCTCTAGGTTTTGCTCTCTTTCTCTCTCTAGGTTTTGCTCTCTTTCTCTCTCTAGGTTTTGCTCTCTTTCTCTCTCTAGGTTTTGCTCTCTTTCTCTCTCTAGGTTTTGCTCTCTTTCTCTCTCTGGGTTTTGCTCTCTTTTCTCTCTCTGGTTTTTTGCTCTCTTTCTCTCTCTGGGTTTTGCTCTCTTTTCTCTCTAGGTTTTGCTCTCTGGGTTTTCTCTCTCTAGGTTTTGCTCTCTTTTTTTCTCTCTCTGGGTTTTGCTCTCTTTTCTCTCTGGGTTTTGCTCTCTTTCTCTAAGTATTGCTCTCTTTCTCTATTTTTTGCTCTCTTTCTCTCTGGGTTTTGCTCTCTTTCTCTGGGTTTTTTGCTCTCTTTTCTCTCTCTGGGTTTTGCTCTCTTTCTCTCTCTAGGTTTTGCTCTCTTTCTCTCTCTCTGGGTTTTGCTCTCTTTCTCTCTCTAGGTTTTGCTCTCTTTCTCTCTCTAGGGTTTTGCTCTCTTTCTCTCTCTAGGTTTTGCTCTCTTTCTCTCTCTAGGTTTTGCTCTCTTTCTCTCTCTAGGTTTTGCTCTCTTTCTCTCTCTAGGTTTTGCTCTCTTTTTCTCTCTCTGGGTTTTTCTCTTTCTCTCTCTGGGTTTTGCTCTCTTTCTCTCTCTAGGTTTTGCTCTCTTTCTCTCTCTAGGTTTTTCTCTCTTTCTCTCTCTAGGTTTTGCTCTCTTTCTCTCTCTAGGTTTTTCTCTTTCTCTCTCTGGGTTTTGCTCTCTTTCTCTCCAAGTATTGCTCTCTTTCTCTTTTTTTGCTCTCTTTCTCTCTGGGTTTTGCTCTCTTTCTCTCTCTGGGTTTTGCTCTTTTTCTCTCTCTGGGTTTTGCTCTCTTTCTCTCTCTGGGTTTTTTTCTCTTTTCTCTCTCTGGGTTTTGCTCTGGGTTTTTTCTCTCTCTGGGTTTTGCTCTCTTTCTCTCTCTGGTTTTTTCTCTCTTTTTCTCTCTCTGGGTTTTTTGCTCTCTTTTCTCTCTGGGTTTTTGTTCTCTTTTTGTCTCTCTGGGTTTTGCTCTCTTTTTTCTCTCTCTGGGTTTTCCTCTTTCTCACTCTAGGTTTTTCTCTCTTTCTCTCTCTGGGTTTTTCTCTCTTTTCTCTCTCTAGGTTTTTTTCTCTCTTTCTCTCTCTGGGTTTTCTCTCTTTCTCTCTAGGTTTTGCTCTCTTTCTCTCTCTAGGTTTTTCTCTCTTTCTCTCTCTGGGTTTTTCTCTCTTTCTCTCTCTGGGTTTTGCTCTCTCTTTCTCTCTAGGGTTTTTCTCTTTCTCTCTCTGGGTTTTCTCTCTCTCTGGGTTTTTCTCTCTTTCTCTTCTGGGTTTTTCTCTTTCTCTTCTGGGTTTTGCTCTATTTCTTTCGGGGTTTTTTCTCTTTTCTCTCGGGTATTTTCTCTCTCTCTTTCTCTCTGGTTTTTTTTTCTCTCTTTTTATTCTCTCTCTTTTTTTTCTCTTTTCTCTCTCTAATTTTTCTCTTTCTCTCTCTAATTTTTTTTTTTCTCTCTTTTCTCTCTCTAATTTTCTCTCTTTCTCTCTCTAATTTTTTTCTCTTTTCTGGGTTTTTTCTCTTTTTTCTCTCTCTCTTTTCTCTTTCTCTCTCTAATTTTTTCTCTCTTTTCTCTCTCTTTTTTTTTCTCTCTTTCTCTCTTTTCTCTCTTTTCTCTCTCTTTCTCTTTTTTTCTCTCTTTTCTCTAATTTTTTTCTCTCTTTTCTCTCTCTTTCTCTCTCTCTGGATTTTCTTCTTTCTCTGGGTTTTCTCTCTTTTCTCTCTCTCTTTTCTCTTGGGTTTCTCTTTTCTCTCTCTGTTTTCTCTTTTTTCTCTCTATCTTTTCTCTCTCTTTCTCTCTGGGTTTTCCTTTTTCTCTCTCTCTCTGGGTTTTTTCTCTGGGTTTTATATATATATATATGGGTTATATATTTATATATAATTTTTATATTTAATATATAACTTATATCGGTTTTTTTTTAACATATATATATATATATGGGTTTTATATATATATATATATATATATATATATATATATATATATATATATATATTTATATATATATATTCTTTTTTCTCTCTTTTTCTCTCTAGATTTTCCTCTCTTTCTCTCTAGATTTTCCTCCCTTTCTCTCTCTAATTTTATTAAAATTTAATTTTAATTTTAACTGGTTCTTTTCTTAACGGATCTATTGGATATCCAATAGGGATCCAATAAGTTTATTGGATTCTTATTGGATATCCGATAAGAGTCTAATAAGCTTATTGGATTGGTAATAGAGATTCAATAACAAAATTATTGATTTGATTTGATTTGGATATTGAATATATCCAATCATTGCCACCCCTAGACGGAAGATCTACCTTGCCTCAACAATCGAAACCATCGATTCCACAGCAGGAAGCAAGAGGTGAAAGCATAGGAGGTGCAGTCTATGAAGAAGACAGAGAGCATGAGAGCTGGACAATCATCCAAGCAAGACGGAAGAAGAATGGGGGAACCTTTCTATTTGACAACTCGATGCTGAAGATTGAATATGAGGCGAGCTGTACGGATAATAGTAACCACAGGTGACAAATGATAGAGCTGGACGATCATCCAAGCAAGACGGAAGAAGAATGGGGGAACCTTTCCTTTTGACAACTCGATGCTAAAGATTGAATATGAGGGACGAGCGGTACGGATAACAGTAACCACAGGTGACAAATGATCCTTCATAAGAATCCCAAACACCATCCTAAAAGCATTTACGATTTAACTCAGCAACACTCTGAAAGCGGGCAATCGTACAACATGCAAAGAAATCTAATGGGAAGACCGACTCATCACCATCACAGTCTTCTATTATAGAAGAACAAAATGCAAAATAGTGCATACACGAGGCAACAAAATACTTGCTTGACTCTACATACTGAAAACCTGTCAGAATGGCTTCTCATGGATGAACTTACTCTACAAGCTGGAGACACTACTTCCCTTGCCTAAGAGTACCTCTAAACGTGGAGAAGCAAGCGTTCCAATCAGACCAAAAACTTGGGTGGAAGTCATTGCTGGAGCAAAAACAGGGAGAGTAGAAAACCCCTTACCCATCACCATTCCTATTGACCTTGCCAAAAGAAATCGTTTTGCATTATAACACAACCTTGTGGTAACAGTGGCAACCTTGCGCGTAGAGCTGCTTTGGATGAACTGACAAACTTCGACAAACTAAGGGTAGCTAGAACTTTTGGCTCGAGAATATTTCTATTTGCGAGAAAAAATTTTCAAACCCGCGAGTGTTTATGGCTATTTATAGCCCAGCTAAGTGAAATGTTGGAGGTTGATCCTGAGAATGAGGATCCAATTCTATTTTCCTCGTGAAGCCAAATGATCATTGGCTCTCCTCCTTTTCCTCATTGGCGCTCCTTTTCCTCTATCAATCCACTGAATGGGGATAGATGAGGGGACCTGCCATTTCTGGCTCCCCTGCAATCGTGACTTGGTCAGTCTGAGGGGAGCCAGGTAGCAAGTGATGTGGTGTTGTCGATGGCTTGATGGCGTTGAGTTGGTTTCGACAATGACGACACTGGTGTTGGTCATATGGCAAGAAGATGGATCCGCGACTGGGCTATGAATAGTGATTCCAAAAATTGATAGACAGGCCAACAGTAAGCCTGTGATGGTCGAATGATGGGTCGGTAGATGAATAGGCTTACCATAGATGGGCCAATCAGATTTTGGCGTCTACAGCTATATAAGAAGTTTTAAGATTAAATAAAATTAAAGTGAAATAAAAAATAATCAATATGTATGGAGACATGAAAATTTGATCAAACCATAATCTGATGGTCAGAAATCAATTTTACGATCGACAATTCAGATCGACTCAAATTCTCACCAATTGAGGTCAAGATCAGCAAATCAATCTTCACAAATCAACAATTGGCTAGAGATTGGCCAATAGGCAAAATCGGATCATCAAATGAAGGCCTAATTTTGATCTAATCGACGATCTCAAATACACGGTCAAGATCGCCCCAATTCAGGGTCAATAGGCAAAATTCCCAAAATTGACCACCAAAAATCAAGATTGACCAAAGATTAGTCAATCGTCAAGGTTGGATCTCCGATCAAGGGATTAATTTGATCTGAACATCAAAATAAAATTGACGGTTAAGATCTGCTCAAATCTAATCACACCAAAATAGAGTCAATTGGGCTCAATCAGGCCCGATCTACATAAAATTGGATCAACCCAAGTCTGGCCTATCCCAATTCAAAATGATACATCATTGCTGACAGAGCAACGCGTGGCGACACATGGGCACCAACAGGTCAATAAGGAGCTGTCAAGTAGGAAATTAAATCCTAAAAAGCTGACTCAACTGGTTGACACGTGGTGCAATCCGGTGAGGCCTGGACCTAATGTTTGACACGTGTCACGATCTGAGTTAATTGAGGAAACAAAATTTGCCTCTGAAACGTGGTGCTCTCTCATTGGTCAAAATTCAAATCAGCAAGGACAAAAAGCGGAAAATAAAATCACCCCCGTCCCCTATAAATAGAAGCTCATTTGCAGCTCAAGATCACTTGATGAGCAGCTTGAAGAAAGGAGCTTGAATAGGAGCTTGAACAGGAGTTGAAGAACGAAGAATGAGTCGTCGCTCTTGAAGAACAAAGAACGAGTCGCCGCTACTGAAGAACAAAGTGCCAACTTACTCAAGTTCAAATTGAAGATTCCTACGATTACTCTGTGGTAAATTCCCAAGTACTATACAGTAGAAGATATCAAAGCGACGAGATCTTCAACTGCCGTCAAGAATGCAACACACCGAGCATCGTAGGAACAAGCAATCAACAAAACCTTGCCGCTACACCAACACTTTTCGAACCACCACCCGGCCATATAGGGGTCAAATTCCCTGTCAAGCCCCAGTTGAAGACAACTCAACGAATTCAAGTTCGTGTAGCGAAAAGTCTATAACGAGTTCCTGATACTTCAACTCAAAGTGTCATCACGCAAGTTGACACAAGGAGATCAAATCGAAAGAACAACTAGAGAGTTGACCACATAAATTTATAATTTTAATTTTTCACTGATCTTGTACGAACGGTATGTCCCTATCACGAACTGACTCTCTGTACTTGATTACAATGTTTAATTAAAATAAATTAGATTAAATAAATTAAGAAAAATTAAGAAAAAATGATAATATAGATAAAAGCCACTGGTTCACTCTTAAAACCCCCAATTCAGGACGTTAGGAGTTTTTGGACTTGACTTCAATTTCAACCATATGTGTTGAATAATATGTTGTTTTTTGTAGTGATATTTTATGTCTTTTATATTAGATACAATAACATAAAACTTAAAAATTAAAATAAAATAAAAAAAATTTAATGTAAAATAATACAAGTGAAATTCCAAAATTATTAATCTTGATAAGTATATTCCAAAATTAAATTTGACATTATAATATTACTTTATTATTCAATTTAATCTGATTTTTGTTTTATACCAATTATTTTAATCTCTATATTTGTATCTTCCTTAAAATTTGATAAAAATTAACTCAGTATTATTAAATAAAACAACATAATTAGTACTTACTATAGCTAATTAAAATTAGTACCTATTACATATAGCTCTTATAATTTATGTTTATATTAGAGTCACAGTTTTATGTAAGAGGCAAGGTTGTGCGACACGATACCGGTCAAAATCCAATATGGTACAATGCGTACTGGATGACTCATTCGAGTCGCCCCTAACTCAGGTCAGACCTACCCGAGTTCGGTAGAGTGGGTGTCTCAAGCCAAAAAAAAAATGCAAAATATTCTTAAAAAATCACCAATTTTTTTTAAAAAATTCTACAAATTTGTATGTCATATGATATATAAAATTTTGTGGATAGAAAAAAACAACGCGACAATAATGCTAGAATTAAATCTATTGATTGTTCTATATATAATAAATTCAGTAAACAAATGATAAATATTTGAGAAAAAATTATTATAAAATTTTTAAGATTTAAATTATTTTGTTTATTTATTAATATATGATCTTTCACTAAAAATAGTTACATCTACCTTAAGAAAATAAATAAATTCTTTTTATAACATACTTAAATTAGAGGTGTACAAATATACCATTCTATTCTGAATTAAATGCTAAAAAAGTATAATATAAATTAATATATTTTTATCACACATATACATATTTTTTGTTCCAAAATGTAACTAGATGATATAATTTTTTTTATGTTCCTATACTAGTGCTTGCTATCATTTAGCCTGTAACTATAAACTTTTTGGAAACTGTATTTACTTTACCCCAAAGATAATGAGTGGCATTTTAATTTTTTAAATTAAAAATATTTTATTAACAATAATGTGCATTTTTCATTGTAAATGAAAAATACTTATTTATTTGTATTCACTTTTTTGCATAAAATAGAGTTACATAAGCATAATTTTTTTTTTCTTTGACATTGTAATATATGATACATAATATATCATTTTTAAAGATAATTTATTAAAATAATAATATATATATATATATATATATATATATTTTTTTTTTTTTTTTTTAGAATTTTGGGATTTTTTAGGCCAAAATAATTTTTTAAAAATCACGGTATGACTCGGTCAATACAGTACTATTGAGTCTACCCCCGAAACGCCCGAGTCCCTGTTTCTAGGGCAATTCCGGGGATTTGAAAGATACACCCTCAAACTGACTCGGGGAGGCCAAAATTCGAGTCGTATTGAACGAGTCGCTAGTGTACAACTTTGTAACATGGTGGCAACTCAGGTCCCGACGCTCCTGATATGACGGATGGGAAGAACACTGAATCCATATGAAGAGGAATGCAAAGATGCTCCCGCCCTACCAATTTTAGTTTGGAGGGATTCGAAAAACAAATGAAAGGGAAAAACATGGCTGCTTTGTCGCTCAACAGTCTGCTGCTGGGTCGTGCAGTCTAGGACATTAGCGCAGTTGGTCGCCTGGATCCTTTGGGGAAACAAAGTGGTCCCAGAAGTTCTTGTTCCAAACACCGACGAACCAAAACCACGTTATAAATCGTCAGTGTACTATGCTTCACTCCATTGTTCAATTTGTTTTCAAATGAGTTCGCCATTTCGAGAGGAAATGGTAGAAATAGGTGTGTGTTAAATCAACACACAACTTCAAGGAAGCATTTCATCAAACACTTTATATGTAGAAATTAAAAACCCACTTGAAAGAAATATAAGACAATCTGCCAAGCACATTCAAGCACACAAAAACACACAAATTTACGTGGAAAACCCTTCGGCGTGAAGGGAAAAGCCATGGGGCACTCCAAGTAATCTTCCTGTATGAAAGATGGGCTTACAATAATGAACGTCTCTCAAGTTTTGCCCTAACTTGAGGATTACACATATATACAATAGAGGAAAGAGACATATATCATCAACATACAATATCATTATAACTATTTTCAACAACCAACAAAGGTTATAGTTCACCAAATATGAAATTTGAGGCATAGGGAGGTTCTTGAGAAAGATCTTGAGACAAAGAAGACTTCTTGAAGCTTGAACCAAGATGGCAAATCCTTTCTACTTCCTCCTTTCTTCTCTTCTTCTTTTCTCCTTTTATCTTCTTCTTTCCCTTCTCTCTTCTCTCTTCTTCTTCCTTCTTTTATTCCTCTTTTTTCCCTCCGGCTCAACTTTTCTCCCCTTGAAAAAGTCCCCAAAACCCTATTTTCCTTTTAACCTTTTTTTTTCTCTCTCTCTCTCTCTCTCTCTCTCCCTCTCTCTCTCTCTCTCTCTCTCTCTCTCTCTCTCTCTCTCTCTCTCTCTCTCTCTCTCTCTCTCTCTCTCTCTCTCTCTCTCCTCTCTCTCTCTAAAAAAATCTCTCTCCCTCCTCTCTCTCTAATAATGTAATAAATGTGTAAAATGTATGTGTGTAGTATAAATAATAAATGTGTGTGTGTGTGTAATAATGTGTGTGTGTAAAATAATAAAAATAAAAATATTAAAAAAAATAATAATCTAATAAAAATCTAATGTGTAAAATAATAATAATGTGTAAAATAATAAAAAAATATGTGTGTGTGTAATTTCCTAATAATAAATATTAATGTATGTAAAAAAAATAAAAATATTAATACTCATGGGCTGGACCCCACACCCTTATACTTAACAATACGTGCCGTCCTCTATTTATGTTATGCTCTTTTTTATGTAAATATTTATTTGCTGTTTTTATTTAGACAAGTTTTTACTAGTATTCTATAATTGGAAAAGTCACAAAATTATTTTTTTATTTACCTCCGTTTTCTCAAGTTCCTTTATTTAGAAAAGTTATGAAATGATTCTCTCCCTTCTCTTTAATTTTTTGTTTCCTTTTGTGTGGTTGTTTATCTTGTTTGTGTGGTCCTCTCTCTTCATCCCTTTGTCTTATTCTTTGAATAACTGAAAGTTTAGTGAATATGTAACATTTTATTAAGTTGCTTAATTTTTGAAATACAAAGTATGAAGTACACTAACTAAACCTTTATTAAGATGCTTCTTTTCAAGCGAACTACTTTACTGGTTTTTTACTGGTTTTTCCAAATAGCCATGAGTTTTCAAAGTCACTAGACTCCAAAGAGTCTCTTTAATCACCTATAAATAGGTGATGTTGGTCCCGTTTCCTGTCTAGTATTATAATATATAGGTGTTATAATATCGAGGCGACTCCAACACTTGGAATCGGGAACAGCAAACAAACAGAAATATAAGAAGTGGAAGTACATATGAATTTAACGAAATACAAAGAAACACACCTCTATATTACGGGGCATACAATCCCTATCAAGGAATCTCATTTATGTTTGTAAGACAATATTACAACAGTAGACTTTTCAACAAAAGTAAACTATAAACTTACAACGATAGATAATCCACTCAACACACATGTGAATGGAAGAGAACGTCTCTGACCTCTTTGACCCTACCATGGCTCCCCCTTGGTTGTTGCTCTCCTCCAGAGAGCTTCTCAACGTACTTCACACGTGACTTTAGAGACGATCCTGCAGATCTCTCTCTTTTCACTCTACTCCTTGTTTTCTTTGCCTCTGCTTGTTCATTTTGTTGATCATAGTATTTTTCTTTTATAGTATAAGCTCCACTATGACCCTTATCTCAAGGGCACTATCTACACGTGTGTCCATCATGACACATTCTATGTCTAAATAAAGACATGGATTATTTCTATTTTTCCCTTCCTCTAGCCACGTCCTTATGCCAAAAAGAGGACCAATTAATTTGGTCATAACAATCTCCCCCTTGGGCATCTTTATGGCATCACACCAATTGATCTCCCCCTGAGGTGTTGAAGTAATCATGGTGTTGTAACACATGACCCAGCCACATAAACATATCAAAAGAAACAAACCGTATCCCAGTCAAATATCCCAGTTCTTACAGAAGTAACTGTCAATCAGACATGATCTCCAAATAATAAACCATAGCACCTTCATGTAATATGATATCCATCCAAGATCATCAATCATTCACTAAGTTCATGATTAACCAAAAATATAATATCATGATCATCCATAAAAATATCAGCTCCAACCTCCTTAATTATCAATTATCTCATGCTGTAGGCATAAAAATTAAAGTAACTTCTCCCCCTTGATGGCAAAGAAGATGCCAATAAAGAGTAAAAGGTCATTTTCATCCCTACAACATGAACAGACATTAGCGTACACACACTGTGCATGCACTCTTTTTTTTGTAAATACTTTTGACTTTTATAGGTAGGTGGACCTACCTTTTTGTGCCATTTATGCAGATAATTGCTGAAGCCCTTCAACTTCTGGTGCCTTGTCTGAAGGCCACCATAGGTGATGTTGCAACACTTCATTTTGCGCGACACTTTGTAATAACAATCAGAATCATGGGAATCAAAGTGACTCACCAGCCCCTTCTTCACCCATACATATTTCATCTTTGATTTTCTCTGACTTTGGACTGGTTTTTTGCACTTATCTCTCATCTTCCCGGTTTTCCAATATAGAAAATTTGTGCCATCCAAAATGGGTGGCTTGACAGCTTGCACGACTTACTTTTGAGGATCCATTACCAGATCGTGGATCACTCTATAGACAAAATAGAGTATGGCTATGATACCACTTGTTGGTCCCATTTCTTATCTGTATTATAATATATAGGTGTTACAATATCGAGGCGACTCCAACACTTGGAATCAGGAACAGCAAACAAACAGAAATATAAGAAGTGGAAGTACATATGAATTTAACGAAATACAGAGAAACACACCTCTGTATTACGGGGCATACAATCCCTATCAAGGAATCTTATTTATGTTTGTAAGACAATATTACAACAGTAGACTTTTCAACAAAAGTAAACTATAAACTTACAACGATAGATAATCCACTCAACACACATGTGAATGGAAGAGAACGTCTCTGACCTCTTTGACCCTACCATGGCTCCCCCTTGGTTGTTGCTCTCCTCCAGAGAGCTTCTCAACGTACTTCACTCGTGACTTTAGAGACGATCCTGCAGATCTCTCTCTTTTCACTCTACTCCTTGTTTTCTTTGTCTCTGCTTGTTCACTTTGTTGATCATAGCATTTTTCTTTTATAGTAGAGAAAAGACCAAGTTTAGGCTCCTCAATAAGCTCCACTATGACCCTTATCTCAAGGGCACTATCTACGCGTGTGTCCATCATGACACATTCCATGTCTAAATAAAGACATGGATTATTTCTATTTTTCCCTTCCTATAGCCACGTCCTTATGCCAAAAAGAGGACCACTTAATTTGGTCCTAACAGGTGATTAATTCCAGAACTTCATTCATTAAAAAAACTCTTCTTCTCATCTAGAAAACTCTATTTTTTTCTTCTCCCAATTCCTAGCTCTCCTAATTACGGTACTTTTAAAGAGGAAGGGTGTTTAAACGTATTTGCTATATGTTAAACACATTACTCTATTGTATCCTGGGAGGAAACTTGCTTGTAACCCATTAGCAAACTTCTATTGGAAGTGGGGATAATTATTCCTTAAGGAAAGTTATTTTCGCGCCTCGGAGTTCAATTTATTCTAACTCAATATTTGTTTTCGAAGCAGTACAGTGTTATAAGTATACAAGGTACAGAGTTAAAGCTGGTCGGAGTACAGTGTTAGACTATTGAAGCATACTACATTACAACAAGTTGTAGATTTTTGAAATTCATATTCAAATCCGTGAAGAAGTCCTCCAATAGAGGAAATTCCCATCAAAATTTTCAACAATCTTAAGCAATAATTCTTCTCCAACATGGTTTCTTCAGAATCAAATGTGGCATCACTCAAGATCATGAATCAAGACCTTGTGAAGTTGGACTGATTTGATGGCACAAACTATAAAAGATGGGCTGGCAAAATGATGTTTCTTCTCACAGATTTGAATATTTCTTACATCCTGGATCCAAAACTTGAAGAACTTCTTAAACCTACAGAAAATGAAGACGACAAATTAGAGGGACGAAAGCAAAGAGAAGAAGATGTTTTATTATGTAGAGGTCATATCTTACAACCATCTCTGATCGACTTTTTGATCATTACTCTCAAATAGAGTCAAAGGAAATATGGAAGGCCTTAGAATTCAAATACAAGGTAGAGGAACAAGGTACGGGCAAATATCTAATTTCCAAATACCTTGAGTTTAAAATGGTAGAAAACCAAATATTTCATACTTTAAAGTTTGGGGTTGTGTAGCATATTATAGGACACCCGGTCCTAAAAGAATTAAATTAGGATCTAGAACATTAAAAAGTGTGTTTATAGGTTATGCTCAAAATAACAAAAGCTATAGATTACTAGATTATGATTCTAATGTAATTGTTGAGTTTAGAGATGTTGAATTTTTAGAAATTAATTTTTTATCAAACGATAATAATAGCTAATCAATTGATAGAGACACCTATAGTTTTTGAATAAGACATCTATAGTAAGGCTATAGAATTGAATGAAGATGATTTTTTAGTAAGGCTATTTTATCTCCACTCAATCTATAATTTTTTTTGTAGAAGGAGACAAAGATAAAGTATTGAATAAGACACCTATAGAATTGAATGAAGATGATGTTCCTAAGACCTATAGTAAGGCTATGACATCTAGAGATTTAGCTTTTTGAAAAGAAATAATTAATGATGAAATGGATTCTATCATGTCAAATAACACATGGGTTTGAGCGGATTTGCCACAAGGTTCTATTCCTATAGGTTGTAAATGGGTATTTAGGAAGAAATACAATTCAGATGGAACTTTACAAACCTTTAAAGCTAGGCTGGTAGCAAAAGGATTTAAACAAAAAGAAGGGATAAATTACTTTGATACATATGCACCTGTACCTAGAATCTCTTCTATTAGAATTCTTTTTGCTTTAACTTTCATATATCATTTGTATATTCATCAAATGGATGTTAAGACTGCATTTTTAAATGGTGATCTTGATAAGGAAATATATATGGAGCAACCAGAAGGATTAATTCTTCCTAGTAATGAAGGTAAAGTTTGTAAGTTAGTGAAATCACTTTATGGTTTAAAGCAAGCACCCAAAAAATGGCATGAAAAGTTTGATGTTATTATTTTATCTTGTGACTTTAAATATAATAGTGCTGATAAATGCATTTACATGAAGTTTGTACATGAATATAAAGTGATTTTGTGATTGTTTGTTGATGATATATTGATCATAAGCAACAATATGGTGGGGGTTCTTAAAACTAAAAAGTATCTCACTACTGTGTTCAAAATAAAAGACTTAGGTGAAGTTGATACTATCTTAGGCATTAAAGTGAGAAAACAAAATGGATGTTATGCTTTAAATCAATCATATTATATAAAGAAGATCATTGATAAATACTCTTACTTGAAATTAAAGGATTATAACACTCTTCATGATACTAGTATGAAATTGAGTATGAATTCTGGTAGAGCAATAGCACAACTTAAGTATGCTAGTGTTATTGGATGTTTGATGTATGCTATGCATTGCACAAGACCAGATATTGCATATGTTGTATGTAAATTGAATAGATATACTTGTAATCCTGGAGCTATTCATTGGAAAGTAATTGGAAGAATCCTAGGGTATTTGAAATCAACAATTACATATGAATTGAAATTCAATGAATATCCTAATGTGTTAGAAGGATATTGTGATGCTAGTTGGATGAGTAGTTGTGATGATCACATGTCTACTAGTGGTTGGATTTTTACTTTAGGTGGAAGTGCTATTTCATAGGCTTCTAAGAAGCAAACTTGCATTTCACACACAACTATGGAATCATAATTGATTGCTTTGGCTGCTGCTGGTCAAGAAGCAGAATGGATTAGAAATTTGTTGTTGGATATAAAATTCTTGCCTAATCCCATGCCTCCAATATCTATTCATTGTGATAGTGAAACAATATTGTCTAGAGCATATAATAATATTTATAATGGTAAGTCTAGACACATTAGTCTAAGACATCAGTATGTGAAGGAATTGATACAAGGAGGTATCATTACTATTACTTATGTGAGGTCAAGTAAGAACTTGGCGGATCCTCTTACCAAAGGCTTTCTAGAGAAGTGGTAAGAGAAACATCTCTTGAGGTGGGATTGAAACCCTTTTTTAATCAACAATGATGGTAACCAGATTGAATGCTAGTAGAACACTAGTCTTAGGTTTAATGGGTAAGAACAAGTTACTGTGAGTGACTGAGCATTGGAACTTGAAAGTCATTCTGATGCTGCCCGTTACGTTAATGAGGGTTGAGTTTTAACTCTTAATGAAGTTCGTATGGTGTTGTTGTAAACAAGGACACTAGAGGAACCTCACCTATGTGAACATAGAAGTGGTACCGCTTCTCATGAAAGTTGAGGGTTTACTTCCAGGATTGTTCATGAAACCAGGGAGCACATGGCCATAAAAGTGCTAACAAGTTTCCTCGTTAAAAGTATGATGATGTTATGTGTGAGGTATTACTGGATTATGTCTAAGAGTACCTAGTTTAATGCTATATGCAACTAATGACTTTCATAACTCCTTGTAGTGCTTACACTAAGAGAAGGTTTAATTCGAAAGACACCTTGTTTTATGCATAACAAAATCAGTATGATAGAGAGCTAGAAATGCTTAATTAATTGCTTAGGTGGGAGATTGTTGTATTAAGTAATTAAATTAAGTCAAGGGAGTTATTTCAAAATCATTTTTTCCTGGAGGATTTTGAAATAAGAAGATGCTTCTTTTCAAGCAAACTACTTTACTGGTTTTTTACTGGTTTTTCCAAATAGCCATGACTTTTCAAAGAGTCATGAGACTCCAAAGAGTCTCTTTAATCACCTATAAATAGGTGATTAATTCCAGAACTTCATTGATTCAAAAACCACTTATTCTCATCTAGAAAACTCTGTTTTTCTCCTCTCCCAATTCCTAGCTCTTTTAATTACGGTACTTTGAAAGAGGAAGGGTGTTTAAACATATTTGCTATACGTTAAACACATTACTCCGTTGTATCCTGGGAGAAAACTTGCATGTAACCCGTTAGCAAACTTCTATTGGAAGTGCGGGCAATTATTCCTTAAGGAAAGCTGTTTTCTCGGCTCGGAGTACGATTTATTCTAACTTTCTTTTTAGTTTCCGAAGTAGTACAATGTTACAGGTATACAAGGTACAGTGTTAAAGCTAGTCGGAGTACAGTGTTAAGACTGTTGAAGCATACTATATTACAACCAGTTACAAATTTCTAAAATTTATTTTTAAATCCGTGAAGAACTCTTCCAACAAAGGAAATTCTCATCAAATTTCTCAACACATAGAACAAGGGTTGAGATCAGCTGGTACGCCACCCATTCACAATCAACCCTGGTGCATGTCAAGGGTGGGCTCATGTACCCCAATGGTATAAGTGCAAAATTTACAACCCTTCACATAGATACGCGCGTACACTAGTGTTGGTTGTGATTGGGAGACATATATAGGATTTTGCTATGTCGCCCGACGGAGCCGACCGATAATAAAAAAATGATATATATTATCAAAGAAGAACAAAAGGGGTCCGGTACATGACCAGCGATTCGTCGTGCTTCTCATTGTTTCTTCAACCATACTGAATGAGATGTCGGCCGCGCGCGTCGATTAGTTTAGTACTGCAGGGACAATTAAAACGTCTTACATTGTTATATTATATTAGTAAAATCATTTAATTTAAGTCTTTCACCTTTAATTACCTTTTCCCTTGTGATTTGTAATTTGCTATGATAGGCGGCCGACCATATATATCCGATCCGGTTTGTGAGAGGTCACTTTTCCATGTGATTCGCAATCAATCTATGTTGTCTAGTGTTCGTGTTGCCAATGTCTAATTGGGTTAACGAACGGAGAGAAAACCTTAACAAATTGCATTTCACGTACTTTATATTCGAGGATGTCATTGATTGTACTTTTTATCAAAAAACGTTGAGTTTCACAAGTTATGCCAAACGCTTTAAACGAGTTCCATTAATAAAAAATTAAGCCCTAGCTATAAATGCCTATTAAGCTCCCATAGATTTGCAGCAAGAAGTGAAGGCATCTGGCCAGCCGACAGAAAGAGCTCAGTTCTAATTTTCATTCCAATGGCGCTATCTCCTCCTACTCTTTTATGCCCTGCCGCGCATCCCCCGGAAATTAAAGCTACAAAATCGGAGATTGTACGACCCGTGGCTAAATTTCCGCCTTCTGCATGGGGACACTTTTTCGTCGACTATGTTCAAGACGCAGCGGTAATGATTTCCTTAATTAACTAATTGCTTTGATTTTTCACTTATCGTACTTCGCATGCGACTAATGCGTACGTGAAGCCCCTGAGAAGTTCAGAGCTACTATATATATGCCCTAATTAGCTTTTTCAAAGTTCTGTATGTAGGGCTGGGCACGGGTCGGGTTTGGGTTGGGTTTCTAAAAACCCGAACCCGACCCGACTTATATACCTGAAACCCAAACCCGTGAAAAACCCACACGGGTTTTAAAACCCGAACCCGAACCCGACCCGAAGTACCATTTTACAAACCCGTACCCGACCCGACCCGACTAAAACCCGTCGGGTTTTGGAAAAACCCGAACCCGACCAGAAAACCCGATTTTTTTATATATATATTTTAAATAAATTAAGAAAAAATATATTCAAAAAATAAAAATAAAAACTCGCGGGTCGAGTTTGGATAAACCCGAACCCGACCCGACCCGAAGTCGGGTTTGGATTCCCAAACCCGAACCCGACCCGCGGGTTGGATTTGGAAATCCAAATCCGGGATTTTTGGGTCGGGTCGGGTCGGGTTACCCGAAAAACCGACCCGATGCCCACCCCTATCTATATGCCTAATCCTATGCATGCAAAGTCTATAATTAAAGATATATATTAGCTATGATACCTTTTTCCTTGTGATTTGTACTATGATAGCGATATGTGGGAGGTCACTTTTCCATGTGATTTGTAATCACTAGCTTCTTTTATTTCTTAATCATCAAATATTTAATGTAAAAGCTAGCTGGCTAGTGATTCGACCTTCAAAGGAAATGAATTTGCTCGATCGGTATAAGATGAGTTATAAATAGTTGATTGCCATGACCCGCAATGGCAAGCCTAGCTACAAACTAAATAATTGAGGTACGTTAAGGTTGATCAATGGCCTGAGCTAGTAGTATTGCAGCAACAGAGTCCTCCCAGCCCACGGTGAAGCGCCCCCTTGCTCACTTTCCGCCTTCTCTATGGGGATACTTCTTCATCGACCTTGTTCAAGATGAACAGGTAAACGATCGTCGACCCACTACCCGAGAGAACCAAGCAGGGGAGTAATTGAAAAGAGAATAGATTTTTTTTCTTTTTTTTTTTGTTTTTTGTTCATGACGGACATGTACTTAATCACGTTATATTGTATTTCCGTCCTTAACTGATCATAAAATTGAGCACGTACAATGTAAATATGAATGCAGAAGTTGGACGAATGGACCAAAAGAGCTCAAGTGCTGAAGGAGAAGGTGAGTGCGATTATAAGAGATTCGAGGGGGGCTCAAAATGAGGCCAAGTTAATCGACGTGATCAGACGTACCGGTGTGGAGTACCAATTTGAAGCTGAAATAGAAGACGCACTGCACAGGATATATAATAACGGCGATGACATCGGTGCAACTAATCATGATCATCTATATGATGAAGCCCTCAGATTTCGCATACTGAGAGAAGGAGGATACAAGGCATCTGCCAGTACGTATATATATATATATATATACACACACACACACACATCAACGTCCTCTTCTCTTTCCCTCACCATATTGCATGCATACAATTATGTCGTCTAATTACGGACTTTAATATATAATTTTACAAGGTGGATGTATTTACAATTTACAAACTGATTTGTTTTCTCCTAATTAATTAATTAATTAATTAATTTGACAGGTGTATTTGAAAAATACAAGGACGAGCATGGGAAAAAGTTCAAAGAGAGTATAACCCAGGACGTGAAAGGCTTGCTAAGTCTCTATGAAGCAGCATTCCTTGGAATACGAGGAGAGGACATCTTAGATGAGGCCATTGCGTTCACTACCCAACATCTAAGATCCTGTTTGGCCACTAACAATACTCTTGACCCACTTCTAGCAAAACAGATCGAACGGGCTCTAGAGATACCAACCCACAAGAGATTGCCAAGGTTAAATGCAAGATACTTCATTTCTTTCTATGAAGAGAGCGAAGGAGAGACATCAGAAGTATCCTTGCACACATTACTCGAATATGCCAAGTTGGATTTCAATCTTGTTCAGGCCCTTCACCAAAGAGAGATCAAGGAAATCTCCATGTAGGCACACAATTAGGAACTTTTATTTATTTATTTATTTTTTAAATTTGTTTTTCCAGTAGATCAACTTAATGCATTATCAGTTCATTCAACGAGTTGTGCACGATAATTAACTACGTTAATTTAAGGTTTCAGGTGGTGGAAGGAGAAAGGATTAGCCGAGAAGCTGTCTTATGCAAGAAACAGAGTGGTGGAGTGCTATGTTTGGGTGATGACTTTATCTCCGGAACCCTGTTTCTCCCGATGTAGAGTGTTTGGGGCAACAACATTATGCATGATATCAATGATCGATGACACGTATGATGCATACGGTGTTTATGAGGAGCTCAAACAATTCACAAGTGCAATCCAGAGGTGACACATGCATCTTATTTCAGATTAGATATGCATATATAAATGAAAACTAACAAAACATTGGAAAAGTACTATTATATAAATATTAATGATGAGTTCTTGATAACGGTTGATCTAGTCTTTGGTTCGATCCTCTTAATTTGTGTAATTGGCCTTAATTTTCATATGCAAAATTAATGTCAAAATTTCATTTGATAACATGTGTATGTAGGTGGGACCTGGCGGCCATGGATGAGCTGCCCCAGTACGTGAGACCTCTTTATCATGAATTGGTAACATATTTCAAGGCATGTGAGGAGGAGCTCGAGAAGGAAGGATATCAAATTAGCTACACCAGGCAAGCGGTAAGGAATTCTGCACAGAGATGGTACTGGAGATGATTATTCGTATGTTGTTGGTTGAGCTAATTAAGAATAAATTAATTATTGAAGCTAGATTGATTAATTGTGTTCTTTTCGATGCTATACATACATATATATAGGTGGAAAATCTTTGCAAATGCTATTTCTCTGAAGCGGAGTGGTATCACAATGACTATACCCCTGGGACAGAGGAATACATACGGGTGGCTTTGATCTCCTCTGGGTACCCAATACTTTATCTCCTCAACATGGTGTTCATGAAAGGAATTTCAATCGAGTCATTCCAATGGTGGGAATCCCAACCACGCATAGTCATGGCCGCCGCAGAAATCTGCCGCTTCATCGACGATCTCGCTAGCAATAGTGTAAGCAACTAAATTAATGCCTTATATATAATCTTCTTTTAGAATCCCACCCGCGCTTCCTACTCGAGTCTCTTACTAAAAGTGTTAAATGGTTTTGATTATTAATTGCACTACATGTATAATTTGCAGTTTGAACAGGAGAGAGGCCATGTGGTCTCTGGGATCGAGTGTTTTATTAAAGAGAAAGGCATGACGGAGAAGGAGGTGCATGATCTGTTCATCCACTTCTACAATAACGCATGGAAGGACATAAACGAGGCTTGTCTACGACCTAGACCCTTCCCCATGTCCATTCTTGTCAAAGCTGTAAATTTGGCGAGAGTGATGGACGAGTGGTACTACAACCCTGGCGAAGATGCTTACACTTTCTCTGGAGGTGCCACTAAAGAGATGATCTCTAAAATCCTTGTAGAACCTATTCCAGTGTGAGGTCTTCGACTCTACGTACGTACGTAGATCAAACTACTAGTGTTGTAATGCTGCTTCTTCTGTTTAATTAGTTCCTTAGTTCCTTCTGATCTGTAAACTTCTTGTGGTCATCTGTAAGCTTCTTGAGGAACCTATATATGCTTGAGTAAGAATCTTCTACGGACTGAGCGACAGTATGTCATTAATTGTTAAATTGTTACATCTTCTATGCAAATTAATCCAGGTGATGATGTGGTATACTTAATATCTTACTAATTACTTTATAAGTTTAGTACTGCCTTTCATCACCCGATCCATGTGTATGTGCACATATGATTTAGGGAAAGGCCGCTGCTAGACGATAAAAATTAAGCCACTATTCTTTTAATTATTAGTGTCATAGCTAGGTACTTAAACAACTGGAATGATTAGTAATAGGAGCCTCTAGTGCGTGCAACAGTGTATACAAGTTGGTGTGGTAAATTAACGTTAACTGTAGTTTTTTTGAGGCAACAGTAGTATTTTAACACCAACTATGTATTTTAGAGTATTTTATGCGCACAATTTCTCTTTTTATGGCTTAATTCGAAATTAATTAATTTTGATATAAGTTTGACTATGATCTAATTATTCCCTCTTTCCCTCTATTCATCCTCTCTTATTATTCTCTGTCGGTCCCTGCTTCTGGTATTTACCACAATAAAGAGTTTTTATAACACCCAGGTGTTCCTAACACCAGCAATAATTAGAACAGCAAGCAACAGGAAATCTGAAGTGAAAAGTACTAAATAATTTAACGAAATACAGTGCTACATGCTACTGTACTTCGGGGCTAACTAGCCCTCTTAGGGAATCTTATACAACGTTGCAAGAAACAAAAATTACAGTAGTAGATAAACACACAACTACAAACTTACAACCAGTGATAATCCACTTTGTACACGCAACAATGGAAGAGATCTGAATCTCTGATTCTCGCAGACCGAACCAAGGCTCCCCCTTGGTTGATACTTTCCTCTTAAGAGTATGAACTATACTCTTACTCGTGATTTCCAAGACAACCTTCTTGGACCTTCATTCTACTCCCTTTCTTCTCTGTTTATGCTTGTTCACTTTGTTGATCATAGGATTTTTCTTTTATAATAGAGAACATACGAAGCTTCACTATGACCCTTATCTCAAGGGCACTATCTACATGTGTCCATCATGATACATTCCATGTCTAAATAAAGACATGGACTGTTTCCACTTTTCCTTTCCTACAACCATGTCCTTATGCCAAAAAGATGACCACCTAATTTGGTTCTAACAATCTCCTCCTTGGGCATCTTTTTCGCATCACACTAATTGATCTCCCCCTGAGGTGTTGTAGTAGTCTTTGTGTTGTAACACTTGACGCAGCTAGATAGACATATCAAAAGAAACAAATCGTATCCCAGTCAAATATGACAGTTCTATGACAGTTCTTACAAAAATAACTGCAAATAGTGTGCGTGTCTATCTCTCAATAAATCTCCAAATATAATTGGTAGTCAACCAGACATGATCCCCAGATAATAAACCATAACACCTTCATGCAATATGATATCCATACAAGATCACCATTCACATAAAAGCATTCACTAAGTTCATGATCAACCAAAAATATAATATCATGATCATCCATCAAAATATCAGCTCCAACCTCCTTAATTATCTACTATCTCATGCTTTAGGTATAAAAAATAAAGTTACTTCTCCCCCTTGATGGTAAAGAAGATGTCAATAAAGAGTAAAAGGTCATTTTCGTCCCTGCAACATGAACAGACATTAGCCTATACACTTTGTGCATACACCTCCCTTTGCAAATGCTTTAGACTGTTGGTAGGACACAGACTCCCAACGAGTTCACACATTCAAGGATTCCTTGCTTACAATACTCGTAGAGACTTTTCTTTGAATCTTTAAGAGTAGAGAACCATTTGATTGCGCAGTAGTTCATCAAACTTGGCAGACTTTTATAGGTAGTTGGACCTACCTTTTTGTGCCATTTAGGCAGATAGTTGCTAAAGCTCTCCAACTTCTGGTGCCTTGTCTGAAGGCCACTACAGGTGGTGTTGCAACACCTCATTTTGTGTGACTCTTTGTAATAACAATCAGAAGCATAGAATCAAAGTGACTCACCAGACCCTTCTTCACCCATACATATTTCATCTTTGATTTTCTCTGACTGTGGACTGGTTTTGTGCACTTATCTCTCTGTCTCAAATACCTCAATTCATTCTGGAGCTTGTAGCATTTGGGTCGGATGTGACCAGTAATACCACAATAAAAACATAACAGTTTCTAATGTTTGAAAGTAATATATTTTTCTTTGCCAAAAGGATTGGGAGACTTGGTCATACCTGAATGAAACCCTATTCCGGTTCGTTCGAGAGACTTGGTCATACCTAAATCAAACCCTATTTCGGTAATATCCCCATAGGTTTTTCCTTGCAGTAGTCGTTTTGCTGTGACTAGAGCAGTCAACAATTGTGCATTCAACTCGGAGGCAGTTGTCTCCAATGTGGATTTTTCAGTTTTCAAGACTAAAATTTGGTTACGCAGGTCTACATTCATCTTGCATACATCAGTCCAGCTTCCAAACATTTTTTGATACATACCTTCCAGAGTTTCTTCATTCATGGCATCGTCTGACTCAGTGTCA
Source organism: Aristolochia fimbriata (assembly GCA_019845555.1). Taxonomy (NCBI): domain Eukaryota; kingdom Viridiplantae; phylum Streptophyta; class Magnoliopsida; order Piperales; family Aristolochiaceae; genus Aristolochia; species Aristolochia fimbriata. The sequence continues at coordinate 32,687,546 of CM034079.1, read as the reverse complement.
CAGTCATCAGGTGTTGTAACACTTGGTCGAGTGATCTTAGAAGTAAGAGCTGCATAATGGCTAATCAGCTCATCTCCGTCTGAGCTACTGATCTCCGAGTCATCATCACTCCAACTTATGGCATAAGAATTTTTCCTTCCATTTGGACATTCAGATCGAACATGTCCAAATCCGTCACATTCATGGCTTTGGATTCCTCTCTCCTTTCGGGTTAAATCATCCTTTGCTAGTGTATAATCACTAGATCTATTTGTATAGCCAGAATTATTTCTCTTACCAAACCTTTCGAAGGCCTTGTTGAACCCTCTGGTGAGAAGAGCTATTTTCTCTTCCTATTCTTCTGTAGTAACCGAGGTTGAAGGTGTTGTAACACTCGCCTTCTTTGACACCTGAAGTGCAATGCTGGCTTCTCCTTTTTATTTTCGTTTCTTCTATGCTTCAATATTCATTTCATAGGATCTTAAGGATCCCAACAGATCATCATATTTCAATGTATCCAAATCTTTGCATTCTTCTATAGCTGCAACCTTGACTGCAAATTTTTCAGTCAATGAACGAAGGACCTTCTGAACTTGTTTAGCTTCAGGTATCTTCCTTCCAAGTGTGAATCTCTCATTCGCTATATCACGAATACGAGCATCATATTTTGCAATTGTCTCATCTTCTTCCATTTGCAAGTTTTCAAATTTGTGGTTGAGCAGCTAGAGGTTTGACAATCGAACTCCGACAGTCCCTTCATAAGTAGTGGACAGAATTTCCCACGCATCTTTGGCCGACTCACAGGTAGAGATCAGTTTAAATCGTTCTTGATCGACTCCATAAAAGATGGCATTGAGTGCCTTTGCATTCTGATTGGATATTTTATCTTCTATAGCAGTCCAATCAACTTCTGGTTTGATTGATGTGTTGCCAGTAGCATTGGTAATCGTCGGTGGTGTCCAACCGGTTAGGACAGACTTCCAGGTTTTTTCATCCAGGGCTTTGATAAATGACCTCATCTGAGTTTTCCAATTTGGAAAATTTGTGCCATCCAGAATGGGTGGTTTCACAGCTTGCACGACTTCCTTCTGAGGCTCCATTACCAAATCGTGGATCACTCCATAGATAAATAGAGTATGGCTCTGATACCACTTGTTGTTCCCTGCTATTGGTATTTACAACAATGAAGAGGTGTTATAACACCCAGGTATTCCAACACCCGATATAACTGGAACAACAAGCAACAAGAAATCTGAAGTGAAAAGTACTTAATAATTTAACTAAATACAGTGCCTCATGCTACTGTTCTACGGGGCTAACTAGCCCTCTAAGGGAATCGTATACAACGTTGGAAGAAAAAAAATTACAGTAATAGATAAACACACAACTACAAACTTACAACCAGTGAAAATCCACTTTGCACACGCATCAATGGAAGAGATCTGAATCTCTAATTCTCTCATACTGAACCAAGGCTCCCCCTTGGTTAATACTCTCCTCCTGAGTGTATGGATTGTACTCTTACTCGTGAATTCCAAGACAACCTTCTTGGACCTTCACTCTACTCCCTTTCTTCTTCTTCTCTGTTTATGCTTATTCACCTTGTTGATCATAGGATTTTTTTTTTATAGTAGAGAATATACCAAGTTTAGGCTCCTCAATAAGCTCCACTATGACCCTTATCTCAAGGGCACTATCTACATGTGTCCATCATGACACATTCCATGTCTAAATAAAGACATTGACTATTTCCACTTTTCCTTTACTACAACCACGTCCTTATGCCAATAAGAGGACCACCTAATTTGGTTCTAACATTCTCCTTTTGTACTTATTAATTGTCTCTTTCCGTAATTGTATTGAGAGGCTGGGAATCCTTAAGTGGATTTAGTTCACTTTCTTATTATTACTTTAGCATTTTCCACAAATTAAGATTTCTCATTTATAATATAATTGTGGAGAGAGTCGATGGGTAAGGAGGAGTTCAAGAAGGTGTTCTCTTTCCAAAGATATGCCGGCGGTTTCACTCATATCGATTAACTGGGAACGGCCAGAAGGTGGAGCCCAATCGAAGGCTTGCAGCAATGGAGCTAGGGTCAAGTGCACGAGTCGCAAGGCCATGTTGGCCCCCGGACAGCCTCTCCTTCCGAAGCCAAAAGGTATCAGCATGAATGCCCCATTACGTCCATCTCTTTGTTTTCTTCCATGAACCTCTCAGGACGGAATTCAAGAGGATTCACAAAGATGTGAGGGTCTCTGTGTATCTTCCAGGCATTAATCATGACAGTAGTTCCCTTTGGCACATGAAAGCCTCCAATGCGGCAGTCTTCCACGGCCCAATGTGGTGCCAGGAGTGGACCTGGAGGATACAAACGTAGAGCCTCTTTGACGATTGATTGGTGGTACACATGTTTGGTGATATCTGACGCTTCCACGATCCTGTCCCGGCCAACATGGAGGTCTAGTTCAGCATGGGTTTTTTCTAGTACATGTCGGTTATTCACTAACAAGGACAACGCCCAGGATAATGTTATTGTTGTTGTGTCTGTTCCCCCACGTATAACGATCTGCAAAGAAATTAAATTGGCAACTTCCCAAGTTATATTAATATCCAGGAAATTAATTACTCCGATACACTGTTAATTATAATGTTAATAAAATGAAAAATACTTTAAAATTGAAAGGGGTTTAAGCTAGTCACTTACATAGAGGAAGCCCTTGATGAAATAATTGGACGGATAAAGATTTGGCAATGTATTTTCCTTCTCACTTAACAACAGCAAGTCAATCAGATCTTTGTTCCGCGGAGTAGTGGGAACATCTGCATCACGGTCGTCGGGAGTCCCACCAGCAGCAGGAGTAGAAGAACAAATATTATTGGCCCGCAGGCGATGTTCATCGATCCATTTCTGCTTCAACTCGTCAACCTCCCGACCGATTTTCTTCAGCGCTCTTCCGTGGCCTAACAAGTCGAACCTCCTCAGGAAGGGAAAGGCATCTCCCACATCTTGAAGGCCCATGTAATAGAGGGTCTCCTCGAATAGCCGAATGAACTTCCGAGCTTCGCATCTCCTTCTTGATCAACATTGCCGGTAGTACTGCTGTATGTATCTTCCCAAATGACGATACGCGTGATATTATTCAACATTGTGCCCAAAAATCGGTGCTTCATGTCGACTGGTTCTTGACCGTTGCGAAGCCAGCGTGCGTAGAGTTGCCGCACCAGGTCATCCACCTCGGAGACCCAGAGGGTCTGAAAGGACTCGAGATTGGCAGTGGAGAGTGACAGTTATTTGACAGGTGGTCATCTTTTTGACACCTATAAGGGAGACGTGGGTTAATAAACCACGTCTATTGTTGGTTTCCCACAAGCACATCATGGGTGTATTTTTAGCCATTACTCATCTGGTTTTATGGATCACGATTACAACCCCGTAGTAGGATCTCTGACATCTATAAAAAGCAAAGGGAATCAGTCGATCCAGTGAACAAGTAGAAACAGTAAAAGAGGAGTAGAGTGAAGTTGTCACGAGTAAAAGTATCAGTCAAACTCTCAGGAGGAGAGTATCAGCCAAGGGGGAGCCTTGGTCTGTTCTTAGAGAGTCTGTGAGTCGAATCTCCCTCACTGTTGGGTGTGCAAAGTGGGTTATCTTCGGTTGTAAGTTTGTACTTTCATTTATGTTTCCTACTGTAATTTTGGTTCTTGCAAACGTTGTATAAGATTCCCTAAGAGGGCTAGTTAGCCCCGTAATACACTTGCGATGGCATTGTATTCCGTTAATTCTATCAAGTACTTTTCACTTCTGAATTGTTGTTGTTTGCTGTTCCGGTTATTGCGGGTGTTGAGAACACCCGTGGTTTATAACACCTCTTTGCTGTATAAAAAATCCAGAAAAAGGGACCAACAAGTGGTATCAGAGCCATACTCTATATTCCTATAGAGTGATCCACAAATCTGGAAACGGAGAATCAGAAAGAAGTCGTACAAGCTGTTAAACCACCTGTTCTAGACGGCACAAATTTTCCATACTGGAAAACTCGGATGAGAGCTTTCATAAAGGCCTTAAACGAGAAGGCGTGGAAGTCGGTTCTCACTGGTTGGACTCCACCAACAGTTACAAATGCCGCAGGCGATGTCACAATCAAACCAGAGATGGACTGGACCGTTGCGGAAGACAAAGTTTCAAACCAGAATGCAAAGGCACTCAATGCCATTTTTTACGGTGTTGATCAGGAACGGTTCAAACTCATTTCAACATGCGAGTCTGCGAAAGATGCGTGGGACATTCTGTCTACCACGTACGAAGGAACTATTGGGGTTCGTTTATCGAAACTCCAACTTCTGAATCATAAATTCGAAAATTTGCAGATGGAGGAGGATGAAACAATCGCGGAATATGACGCCCGTATTCGCGATATAGCAAATGAGAGATTCACGTTGGGGAGAAGGATTCCTGAAGCTGAACAAGTTCAGAAAGTCCTTCATTCATTTACCAAAAAATTCGCAGTCAAGGTAGCTGCTATAGAGGAATGCAAAGATTTGGATACCTTGAGATATGATGATTTGCTGGGATCCCTCCGATCTTATGAGATGAATATTGAGGCCAAGAAGAAACGCAAAGAAAAAGAAAAAGGAGAAACCAATGTTGCTCTTTGCTGTTTAGCTGTTTTGTGATTACAGTTTGTTGTTGTGACCTTGTTATTGTTATCCAAGTTTAGCCATAGAAAAGCTAGCTTTCATTTAACTTAAGTTTCATGTTTATTTCTTCTTGTTAGATACAGAGGTAGAGGATGAGCCCTCTGGAATTATCATATATGGTGATGATGAACCCAAACATGAATGTGAAGAAGGGGAAATTGTAGAAACAGCCGAGCCGGGAAGCGAGGAAAAGAAAATGACTGTCGCTTTTCCAGGTGTGAATGCACCAATCCCAGAAAATGCGGATGAACCGTTCACATGCGCAGGCGACACACACTTTGGGTTCCAAGTCCATTGCACGACATTATGCGGAGGAGGTAAAATTGATCTTGTTTTTTTGGATTATGTCTACTTTACTTGTCTGATTACTTTAAAATGTATTTATTTTTATGGAGCGTAAAAGACTTGAAGATGATTTTACAGTCCTTGGTTCTTACTTGAGTGCCCATAGGAAGAAGGATGGAAGCTATCACAACACTTACACACAGGAAAAATGTGTAAGTCTCTAATTTTTCTTTCACCTATTGTGTAAGAGAGTAATGTAACTAACATGAGTTTTGTATTACAGGTCGAAGTTGAAAAGATTTTTCATGAAAACCAACTCCAATCAAGCAAAGATATCACAGATTTACCCCCAATTTTGGATACCGTGTTTGGCCGCCATCATGGTGGTTTCGATCGGGGCATGGGGAGTGGTTGGTCAAGGAGTCACCAGTACTCGGGGACCTCGGATGCTAGGGTTGAGGCTCTCTCGACACAGATTCAAGAGAAAGACAAAGAGATGGCAGAAAAAATAGAGCATTTAAAGGAGGCGCAGAAGGAAAAAATACGCACCTTAGAAGCCAAGATGCAAGCACAACTACAAGCGCAAGCAAAGAGGTTCATGGATGTCATGAGGATGCCTCTCTCGGCTTTCGATGGTTCATCTTCTCAAGGTTATAATGTTATATTTTTAACATTCATTAATAACTTATATTAGAATGGATTGAAATCCCACTAATACTCATATTTGCATAGACCCCACAGATAGCGAGGAGGTGTCGTTGCCACATTATACTCGTCATTGATAGTTCATGTTGTTTTTAGAAAGGTAAGGTATAACTATGAGAAGAAGTTTGATTCAAACATGCAATTTGATTGCAGAACACAATTCAACCAAATTCTGGTTGAGATGGCAAGCAAATTGTTTGATTAAGCTTCAGTAAATAGGAGAATATTCTTTTAGGCAGCTTCTTTAATTTCATAATTGTTTGTACACTAACCTCTTACACTGTTGCTACAGTTTATGTTTAAGTGCTTACTCCATTTTTTCATTTTATCTTCACACTTTTTTTTTTTTGGAAATAGATCTTCACATCTTTTTGATTTACCATTGTTTATATTGCCTTGTCTAGGGGTGTTGCAAATTGGATTTTGGTGGAGGCATTTTGGTGAAGGCTGTTTGGTGGAGGCTGTTTGGTGGAGGCTGTTTGGTGGAGGCTGTTTGGTGGAGGCTGTTTGGTGGAGGCTGTTTGGTGGAGGCTGTTTGGTGGAGGCTGTTTGGTGGAGGCTGTTTGGTGGAGGCTATTTGGTGGAGGCTGTTTGGTGGAGGCTGTTTGGTGGAGGCTGTTTGGTGGAGGCTGTTTGGTGGAGGCTGTTTGGTGGAGGCTGTTTGGTGGAGGCTGTTTGGTGGAGGCTGTTTGGTGGAGGCTGTTTGGTGGAGGCTGTTCGGTGGATGCTGTTTGGTGGAGGCTTTGGTGGATTTTGGTGCGACACTATTAGGAATCTAGTATTAGAACATAAGAGGAACTTACACATGTAAAACACCCTTTGTTGACATTAAGATGAATATTTCTTGAGTTTTTATGATGTGTAAGCACAAGGGGCACATGAACATATTTTTAATTCATACTTGGTTGATATATAATATAAATATTTATTTGTGTTTCATTTAAAAATGTTTATTTGTGTTTCATTTGAAAGTAGATTTTGTGTTTCATATAAATGTGGATTTTTTAGGTTTACACACGAAAAGGAAAATAAAAAACTAAACAGAATAAAAGAAAATTAAATAAATAAATAAATAATGACAACTATTGGCCAGTGACCATTAATAAAACTATGGCGACTGTCTACCAATGCTCATACCTTCGCAAAGCTGATTGCTAAGGACAGTCGCCATATATCAGGGAAAAAAGAGACTAAATACACAGTCGCTAAATATGTTTTTTGGGGACCGTCAAATAGTTGCCAAATAAATTATTTTGTGACTGGCAAACAGTCGTTATAAAGCATAATAAAAGGCGATTGAAAATAAACAGTCACTAAAAGTATTTTATGGTGACTACCAACCAGTCACCATAAGTTTTTATTGCGACTGTTTCAAACCAGTTGCTATAAATGAAGAATTGGTGACTGTTTAGCAGTCGCCAAATATTTCAATCTAGCCCGTCGCCATAAGCAGAATGGCGACTGACTTTTTTGGCACCATTTATTGGCGACGGGGCACCAGTCGCTACGTCGTTAGCGATCGGTTTTTTAGCCTTTGGCGACTGTTTTGGACAGTCGCCAAAAATCAGGTTTGTACTAGTGAATTCCAACCCACAAGAGACTTCTATGGACAAATTCAAGGTACTTCATCTCGTTTTACGAAGAGAACCAGGGCAAGACATCTGATCCGGACATCCTCTCATCAATAATCGAATGTGCTAAATTGGAATACAACCTTGTTCAGGCCCTGTACCAGAGAGAGATCAAGGAAGTCTCCATGTAGGCAAATAATTAAAAGCTGTTTTAAATATTCTTTCCTTTTTTCTAATTAATTAGTTCATGCAAGTAGCTAGGAGTACTGTGTATGTATATAAATAACTAACTGTGGTTGTTCTAATTAATTAATGGAATTTAATGTTTTAGGTGGTGGAAGGAGTCAGGATTAGTAGAGAAGCAACCTTACGCCAGAGATCGAGTGGTGGAGTGCTATGTCTGGATGCTGAGCTCAGCTCCAGAACCCCGTTTCTCTCGATCTAGAGTATTTGCTGCCAAAACATTAAGCTTGATTTCATTGACAGACGATACTTACGATGCATATGGGGTTTACGAGGAGCTCGAACTATATACAGATGCAGTCGAGAGGTTACATAATTAAAATACAGAACATTTCAAACTAAGAGAGTATATTATATATGCATCTAATAATTAATGATCAGAATTTTCAGATCCCAAAATGTTGATTTTTTTATGGCTATAATCAAGGTATAAGTGGTATATAAATATGCATGTTAAAGCTGCTTCCATACATGCAGATGGGACTTGGCTGCCATGGAGGGGCTACCTGAGTACATGAAGCCTCTTTACAATGAAATAGTAACATTGTTTAAAGAAACCGAAGAGAAACTCGACGAGGAAGGATACCCCAATCAAATTGGCTACGTAAAACCTCGCGTACGACATTAATTTTTAGTTGTTGCTTACAGTTGATATGAAACAGTACTAGGTCGGACTCGGGATTGAGAGCGTTCAGTTAACTATATATTTCTTCCTGGTGTCGCTGCAGTTACAAGAACTATTCTGGGCCTATTTCAAGGAAGCAGAGTGGCATCACAAAGGCTACACACCGGGAACTGAGGAGTACCTGCACGTTGCAACAAAATCGGCTGGTTACCATGCTTTATGTACCCTCACCATGGTTTTCATGAAAGAAGCTTCAATCGAGGCATTCGAGTGGTCTAAGTCCTATCCGAAGATCATCCAGTCCGTGGCGGAGATGAGTCGATTAATGGATGATTTCGCTTCCCATGAGGTATGCAGGCAGCTACCTACGGCGCCTTTCTATATACACTGGCTAGCTCCGATCATTTGCATAAATGGATATATATAAACTGATCAATTCTGATAATGTAGGTGTATATATATATATATATATATATATATATATATATATTAATATCGATCATTTGCAGTTTGAACAAGAAAGAAGTCACATTCCATCGAGCGTGGAGTGTTTCATGGAAGAGAAGGGGAAGACAAAGGAGGAGGTACATGGCATGTTCAAGAGCTTCTACCACCAGACATGGAAGGACGTGAACGAAGCTTGCCTCCGGCCAACTCCATTTCCGATGTGCATTATCGGCAAACCGGTGAACCTTGCTCGAGTGATTGAGGCCTTGTACTATGGGAACGGGAAGGACGAGTACACTTTCTCTGCTGGACGCATTAAAGAGATGATCACTTAGCTCCTTGTCAATCCTATCCCCGTTTAATTAATAAATTTTATCACTAATTGTCATCTTATGTAGCAAGGCTGCAAATTTAATTTGTATTGGAGCATTGCACGAAATAAAGAGATGATCACTTCGCTTCATGTCGTTCGTGCAAAAGTGTGTATGCCATATAGAGTCTGGATCCCAAACTGCAGTATTTTGGGTTCAACTACGGTATTTTGACCTGGACTCTAAAAACGTCAAAATATTGTAGTTAAAATACTACAGTTACCCCAAAATATTGTAGTATGGGGTGCCTGCTAGTTAGGGGTGGGCACGGGTTGGGATTCTGAAAACTCAAACCCGACCTAACTTAATGTTTCACCGAAAATTCGCCGGTCCGCGAAGAAGTGCGACCGAGAGAATAACTCGATTTATGACAGAGAATTTGTATTACAATTTGTATTTGAAAGTCAGGAAAATGCGAATACAATCTCCTAGTCTTCCTCTAATTCGATCTTTGTGCAAAGTGATGAAGTTTCGGCTTCTGGCGAGTCGACTTAGAAATCCAAGTTCTTGAATGAGTGTGCACGAACGATGACTGTTTCTTCAGTCAGACGGAAGTGTTCGTGTTCCGCGTGTATCGACTTGTTGACGTTGTCGGCAAACATGTAGAGCTGCTCTGGTCGAACTGGTGAATCCCGACGAACTGCGAGTTGCTTAACTTCTTCGGCTCGAGAGAGCTTTTGTGCGTGAGATTACTTCTCAACAAAAGATTTTTGAACCCATTCGACAAAATGTTTCTGGCTATTTGTAGCCGGTTCCGTCTAGTTGCTGGAGGTATTTCCTTGGAATGAGGATCATGATCCCCTTTCTCCTGCAAAGAAAGTGGTTGTTTCGTCACTAAGACAGAAATTGAGATGTGCACTGGCGGCATGAACTAGGGACTTCTCTACTTCCTCTAGAGCTAGAAGTTCAAAGACTTCCAGGAACTGGCAAAAAGGGCTTTCAACATGGAGATTCTCATCTAGCAGAAAGGTGAGGGTAGCGCTCCGGTAAACAACCCGGACAAGAAGGGTAAGGCCATAGAAAAGGAACCCAAAGAAATGACAAAAGGCTCATACGCGAAAAATGTCTTTGAGCCGGTCAAGGTTAGAGGGAAGCTGAGGCCGAGCTACCCCCCGAGGCCAATTGTCGGAGCAATCTTCTAGAAACAGATGCTGAAGGAGAAACAAGCAAAGACATACCCCTTCCCAGAGTCTGACATGTCGGTGATGCTCGAACAATTGCTTAAAACCAACCTGCTCCAGCTGCCCGAAGCCAAAAGAGTCGTAGACATTGGGAAATCTAGAGATCCCAACTACTGTAAATATCACTGATTACTCAAACATCCCACCGAGAAGTGTTTCGTCCTGAAGGACAAAATTTTGGAAGTTGTGACGTAAGGTCGCATAATCATTGAAAAAGAAGAGAACACCGTAGCCACAAATTCGGTGTTCGTCAAGGCTGAGTCTGGTCTAAAAACTAGGGTCAACAAACCTCAAGTCACGAAGGGGAAAAGATATCCACACAGCAAAACACCGGCAAGGGTTCACTAGTAAAAATCCCCTTATTGGGGACCTGTTGATCAAAACCGGTTCCCATAGTCAGTCTATGGGGACCGATTTTATCAAAGGTGACTGCCATAGAAAATCAATCCCCATAAATGTTCCTATGGGGATCGGGGGCCCAGTACCCAAAGGTGTCCCCATGTGGGGACTAGCAGGCCGGTGCCCATAGGTCTTGCAGTGGGGGCCGCGAGGCAGGCGCCCACAAGTGTCCCCATGTGGGGATCGGCGGGCTGGTGACCACAGGTGTCATCTTGTGGGGGCTGACTGGCCAGTGCCCATGGGTCGCCTTGTGGGGATCAGCTGGCCAGTGCCCAAAGGTGTCCTATGGGATTGGCGGGCCGGTGCCCACTGGTCCAGTTTTCGGGACTACGGGGACCGGTGCCCACAGGTGTCACCCTGTGGAGACTTGCGGGCCGGTGCCCACTGGTGACACCTTGTGGGACTGGCGGGTCGGTGCCTACAAGGCCTGCTCTGGGGACTGAGGGGCTGGTGCTTACATGTATCCCCATGTGGGGATTGGCAGGCCAGTACCCATAGGCCTCCCTGTGGGGACCGCTTTGCTTTGCTAGTTCTCATACAAAGTTTGTGACCAGACCCTAGGGGCCTACCTGTGAGGACCTTAGGACTCCTCCCACCCAGTACCAACTATCCAGATTGAGTTCGCAAAATGATTTGCTGATGGAACAAGACGAGTCCAGGTATCTCCATGAAGGTTGCCCATTGCTGAAAATTGTTTACCAGTTTGTTATGAGAATCCAACATCTAGACTTGAAATCATGCTTGTCTGTCTCCATATGTCAAAATAATTTTAAAACATATGACTTTATATTAAATTTCACTTCTAGGGTTTAATTTAATTTAAAAAAAGTATTTTATAGAAAATAATAATTTTATTCTGAATTGCATAAAACTATAAAATAACTATTTGGATACTGATACTGTACTTACACTACAGGAAAGAAGGTTTCTTATCACCATCTAATTTCGTGACAAGAAGCCAAAATTTTGTGACAATACGTTCATGTAATGAAATTTTCGTAACAAGAAATTCGTTACTATATTTTCCTAACAAGAAGTTTTTGTTACGAACACAAAAAATCGTAACAACAAATTTGATGATGTTGTCACGAAAGATGGATATCAAAACAAAAAAAGTCAAGAAGAAATAACAAATTTGGATCAGTCTCTTGTTACAAAAATTTTCGATTCGTGACAAGAAATAACTCCTTGTTGTCACGAAATAGTTTCGTGACTTATACTTAATAAATATTATTTCGTTACTGTGTAAATATTTTATCACAAAATAGTTTTGTGACTAATATAAAAGTATTATTTTAATTATTTGGGCCTTGTTTTTGTCACAAAATTATTCGTGACACAAAAATCCTTAGTTCTTGTCATGAAAAAATGAATAGTTTCGTGACTTATTATATTTTTTGTCACCAAAAAAGTTTTCGTGACAAATTTTAAATTTTCTTAACCACGTTTTTGTTACAAAATTTAAATTTCGTGACAAGAAGTTTTATATTTTTTTAGCATTTTACCTTTTTTTTTTCTTTTTCCAGTACTTGCTGTTTTATTCTTTTGAAAAATATCAAATGCATAAAAATTAAATTAATTCATTAACAAATATAAAGATGATAAAAGTATATTATACAAATTCAAACAAAATAATATTTCATACTTTATAACATATACATGTAAACCCAAGTACACTATGTATTAAAACAAAAATACATATCTAACTTTTGTTTTGTGCTTCCTGCAACTTACGAATCATCTCAAACATGTCTTGTATTTGTCTCGTCATATTTTTTTCCTCCATCTATTTGTTACTCTCTATTTGTTTGTTGTTCTCATCTCTCAACAGTTGTATATCTCGAGAATGCTCATCACATAGAAGCATTCTCTTCCTTCAATGATTGAATTTCTTGGGAATACTCGGACAATTTTGCTTCCAAGTGTACTTGAAGTAAAAAAGAGCTTCGAGATCCTCCGGTAATATGCGGTTGGGCTCTCCTCCGACCTTTGATGTAGCCGACCTATATCAAAGAATGTTTTCCACAATAGTTCATCAATAGAACTAATTTCAGATGCGACTTTTTTAGCTTCCACCATTTGGTTCTAAAAAGAAAAAAAAAATTATTATAGGACATAAATAAGAAAACCCAATAAAAAATTTGAATTAATGAATTTACATTGAAGAAACTAATACTTACATATTTCTCTTCTGCACCAAAACCTCACATGCCATCTTTTGAACAGTGTGTTCATTTGAACTGATTTATGGGGCTTTTATCATCTCCCTAAAAGATATATGAATAAAAAAACATAAATTACTTGTAAATAAAAAAATCCAACACGAACAAAGTAACTTAAATGAAGGGAATACGTTACCATATCTCGATAAATGTGCTGAACTGACATTGGACCAGTCTTATGTCGAACCTTCTTCTTCTGGATGTTTATCTTATTTTTTTTTATTGATTATGTAATTGTAAACATAAATTGAGTAATAAGATGTATTAATAATTGAAATCCACATATTATAACCAAAATATTTAAGTTACCTTATAACTCGAAGACGTGAAGACAATGTCACAGAGGTTTTTTCAAACATCTGTTGACACCCCCTGGATACGGCGTCAACCTACCTTGTAGTTCTCCACCATGTTCTAGAAACCATGTATGCAGTTGACCCCTATACCTACGAAACGTTGCCATGATCATGTGACGTACAATAACCTTATGGTCCTTGTTTGTGATATCAATACCAAACTTGTTCTATCCACAAAAAAATGAAGTTTAATAAGTAATAAGTTATTATGAGTAAAAAATATACATATTTAAAATTACCTGAATGTAGGCATATGCATTTGTCAAATCTTCATCCTTAAGATCTTTAAATTTTCAAACAGCAAGAAGTAATAACATTCTTACTGCAGTACCCACATGATGGGTAAACAATGAAGTATAGGTGCCCTCATCTCTCTAGGTGTCTTTGAAAGTGATTGGTATTTTCTCCCATTCATCGACCATAACACTTTTTCAACTGTAGCACCACAACTAGGGCCTCTACCCCGTTTACGAACAAATACAGATGCAAATGTCTCTGCAAAGAAGAAAAATTTTCTTACTAGGCAATCAAAAGACCAAATTTTGTTAGTAATTATAACATTGTTAATCATTTATACATACCCTCACTCCCTCGGATACAATCATAAAATCCTGGTACCTCACTTCCTTCTATAAATACCTTATGTCCAAAAAGTCCCTCTGAGCATGAAACTGAATTTGAACCTGTGGAAGGCGCATCTAAAGATGCTAGTTGAATGTTGGGAGGAGCAAGTGGTAACTCAGCATCAATTGTAGGTGTTGAGGAAGAACAACCCACTTTCGGTATGGATATGCGCTTGGTAGTCTTACGACGTGTACCACACGGCCCTTGTGAAGGCATTTTGAACCTAATAAACAAAGAATGATTATTTGTTTAAAAATAGATAATCAACCTCCCCTGTTCGACTTAAACCCGCCCATTTTTCACAAGACAACCCCTCTCCCACCCCCCATTTTCACAAATCAACCGCTATCCCACTCCCCATTTTCACAAAGCAACCCCCTTCCCGCTTTGTAAAAATAACACACACCATGTTTGCAAAAACTTAAGGAGTCAAACCCCCATAAATTGAAAAACTTACACTGTGCAGCAAATAAATTAGCATTAAAACTCCAATAGAATCAAGAAAGGTTTGTGACCCAACAAACAAGTAGACCTAAAAATATATATTTAAAATCAACACATAAATAGTTCAACATAACTATGTATCATCACTATTTCCACTAAACATACAAGAGAATACATTAAGTTTCCATTAAAGAAAATACAATATTAACCAAATCTATTAACCTGATCATTGTAATGAAAATAATTTATACTACAAAAAACTGTGGATATTACACACTGCTAATAGTTTGAATAATACATACAAAAATAATTACAAATTATGATCAACCACTCATATGTTTACTCTGCCATCATCATCATCATCATCATCATCATCATCATCATCATCATCATCATCATCATCATCATCATCATCATCATCATCATCATCATCATCATCATCATCATCATCATCATCATCATCATCATCATCATCATCATCATCATCATCATCATCATCATCATCATCATCATCATCATCATCATCATCATCATCATCATCATCATCATCATCATCATCATTGTTGTACCCTTGAAGCTGGTGAATATGTTTGCTCTAGAGGAACATCTGCCCTAGCCAATGGGCCAACAATTTCAATCCCCTTCTATTACATTGAGATTAGTAGGGGTATCTTGTTGGTATCCCACTGGTTCAACATTACCAACAATTGACTGCTCTGGGATATCAAATGTGTTTCTCATAGTGAATTTTTCCACACCATGCCAATGACTATCAATTTTTGGGTCATCTATATAATAAATTTATTCTGCTAAAAAAACCAAAGTGAACGGATCATCATTGCACCAAGTCTTGGAGGTATTAATACTTGTAAACCAGTTATTAATTTTTAAGCCTCGTTTACTACTGACATCGTACCATTTGCACAATAACACATATACAAAATTGTTTCCCATGTATCGGAGCTCAATTATATTGACCATCATGCCATAGTAGTCAATGTAATTATTGTTGTAGTAGCCTCTAGTAACGATGCCACTATTTTGTGTCTGATGATATTTCTCAAGTTGTTCTGTGTGAATTCTCATTCCATCAATAATACAACTAGAGTAGCGGCTAGCAGAAGTCGATCCAAAACCAAGATTGTAAATGTCACTGTATATATCAATTTTTCCTTCATTGACCAAGTCTTTCACACACACACACACACACACACACACACACACACACACACACACATATATATATATATATATATATATCAAACTTTTATTCAAGAAATTTGAATTCTAAAAGGTCTTAGATAGATAAAAAAGTGGTAGGTTTTTTCTAATCTTAACTTTAAACCAGTCCACAAACTGGTTTTCATGTCATTCCTCTAAATTAGATGTGTCTAATTGTTGAAGGAGACATTCATGCTCACTATTTAACATAGAAATCAAATAAGTTAACAACATGGTTTGACAATAACAAATAATGAAATACAATGCAACGAGTACTTACATGAGGTATTCCTCGATTTCGTCGCAATTGTTTACAACAACCCACAACATTTTCTTATACATAGATGGGGTGAGGACCAACTCATTCCTTCCACTTAATTCTCGAGCTGTATGTAAAAACACATAAATCTTATTTTTTAGACTCAAAGGGTCTTCATCATAGTTCCGATATGCCTGATTAAACTTCATCTCCACCCCATCTATATAAATAGAACAATATGTGAGAGCTTCATTGTCTATATATACTTCTGTAATTGAACCTTCAGGTTGTGCTTTATTTTGCACGAATATCTTCAATTTGCAGAGAAATCTATTGACAACTCAAAGTTAAAATCCATTTGTTATACAAATACGTAACTAATATTATAGCAGATCTACAAAGATTTGGACTTCCCAGATATATTTAGTATTGTTCCCAAAATATTGTCACATATGTTTTTCTCAATGTGCATGGCATCCAAATTATGTCTCAACTTTAGACTAGACCAATATTTCAACTCTAAGAATATACTCTTCTTCCTCCAGTTTAATGTAGTAGGGATTCGCTTTCTTTTCTTGGCTATTTGATTTTTTCAAAAGGAAAGAATGATACCTCATTCAATTCTCTGTCCATGTCACTGCCAAACTGAGGTACGGGTGTTGTACGAAGCTCTTGGTTTCCATCAACGTTCTTATCTTTCCCCATTAGTAAGTGAAAATCCCCATTAGCACAAACCCGGCAAGGACAACGAACTTTATTGTCTAAACCTACTACAGTTTGTGCCTTTTGCATGAAATACTTCACCCCTTCTTTGTATTCTTTGTTGAATAACCTAGAACGCCAATTTTGCATCCAACTCTTGTCCATTCCTGATAACCAAAAAAGTTTTCATATTAGCCGACAACATCCTCTAACATAAAAGGGACCACAAACCCGATCCAATCTGAAATCAGGTTTGCATTCCCAAGCCCAAACATGACCCGCGGGTTGGATTTTGGAATCTATTTCTAGTGTTTTAGGGTTGGGTTTCCCAACAAACCAACCCGATGCTAACCCCTATTTATTACTACACTTTAACCCCTATCATTAAATTGCTCCCCTCCCTCCAATTTAAAAAGACCGTCCCACCTCCAATTTAAACCAACGTCCCGCCTCCCCCTTTATACAAAACAGCTCTCCCCTCTTTCTTACAAAATAGCCCCTCAACCATTACAAAGCATCCCCCCCCCTACACTCAAAACCCTCTTTAGAAAGAGAAAATGAAGAGTTGTTTCTTTATAAGTACATACTCCTTACCCTCCCGCCTTGTTTGTTGTAATCAGTACTGAGTTTTCAGTTAGAAGCTAAGAAAATAAATAAAATGAAACCTATAGGCACTTGTTTACTCTCATGACATCAAAAACATTATAAATCAGAGCCAAAAAATCCTGCGGTTTATAGGGGGTAGGGGAACACCCGGGGGGGAGGCAACTCCTGCCAAAGAAAGTAGTGAAAGGATGCTTCTTTAAGAATATTCTACTTTAGAAAAAAAAAAAAAATCTACTAGGTGGAATACAATAAACAGCCTAAAAGACTATCTTCCCCGACTTGGATGGCCACAAAACATTCTTCAACAAACAAACACTTAACAGAAAAGCTTTTGAACTTGTAAATATATACACTCCTAAGTACATAACCCTTAAAAAAAACCTAACCTGTAATCCTTATCATCATCATCAGCATCCTTATCAACAATCATAAATTGATCGTTTTTTTACAATTGCATATGGAGGATACATCTAGACCAATATTTATGCAACCTGACCAGATCCCTCCTCCAAACACTCATGGAGCTAGCAAAGAAGTCATTGGGTGGTCATAATTTAACTTGGGGGTTTAATTAATTAAAGTGATTGGACAGTGCATTTCCCATTTCTTACGCCTGAAGGATTATAACCAAAAGCTACAAAAAAAAAACACAAAGTCAAGTCGCTTGTTACAGTTGTGGCACAACAGTTAGCTATATAGTTACGTAAGGCACAACGCTTTTAATGCAGAAATTGGAAGCTAGATTTTCATAGTACTTTCCTAGAGTTGATAAAGAACTATTAACAATCAATTTGTTTTAAGCAAGACAAACCCACTATCCAACCGATCCGTCACATCAAACCAATATGGTACACAAACAAACAAAACCATCATGGCCAAATTGAAAACGTAATGGAATTGAGTGAGCAGATCTAGCCTGGTGATAAGGTTATTTTGTCACACAAGTAGTTTTATATATCATCCCTGTTTTGAAAAATTAAGATTGACTAGTTATGAAGGAATTATACAAGTTTGAAAGTGAACATACATGTACTATTATTACCAAAGCAAGATGTAATACATTATACATTAATAAATCAAATATTAGGATTTAGATATATTACGAACGTATAGGATTTTGAATCACAATACTAGCCACATTGACATTTAAACAAACGTATAGGATTTCGAATCACAATACTACCCACATTGACATTTAAACAAACACATAGGATTTCAAATCACAATACTACCCACATTGACATTTAAACAAACGTATAGGCTGCAACTTACGGATTGTGCACTACCGAATAAGATAGTACAAATACTTCAAACTAAACCTCCAATTTCTGCATGGTATTCTTAGCTTTGTTATATCTGTTAGAGAGGGAAATAGCGTCACTCAATAAAACTATTAAAACAAAACAAAAATAAATATTGAAAAGAACTATAAATGAAAAAACGATTTAGACAACTATCTGTAAGAGACAAATCAAAAGACTAAGAGACCGGCACAGGGACATTCATTCTAGCAATCAAAAGAAAAAAAAATATAAGAAAGATGAAAAAATAACCAGAGATGAATCCGCCAGTTGAAAGTCGATTAAGAGCAGATTGCGATGAAAGGGTTTCTGAAGCTACAAACGAAGTCGATTGAGATACAGACTGCGAATGAAAGGGTTTCTAAAGCTACAAACAAAGTTGATTGAGAGCAGACTGCAAGTGAAAGGGTTTCTGAAGCTACAAACAAAGTCAATTGAGAGCAGGAAATGCGAATGAAAGGGTTTCTAAAGCTAAATGAAGTTGATTGAGAGCAGACTGCAAATGAAACGATTTCTGAAGGTACAAACGAAGTCGATTGAGACATAAAGTCGAATGAAAGCAACAAACAAATGAAAGGGTTTCTGAAGCCGATTGAGAGCCGATTGAGACAGAAAGCAACAAACGAAGTCAAGTAGAGAGGAAGCTAGGGAGGAGAGAGAAGAGAAACATACCTTGCCTTGAGAAATTTTCTGAAAGCTACGCCCTGCAAAGGAGCTCTGGCTTTTGAAGGGTTTAATGATTCCTCGCGGGACGGTGAAATGTCTGAGAGAACGATCGAAGAAATTCAGAACTCCAGTGGAAAGAATGTCGTAGGTGAGTAGGAAAGAGATGCAAGGGAAACAGAACGTTTGGGAATGGGGAAATTAGATAGGCGAGCAGGAATGGAAAAAGGCTGCCTTGTCACGATGTTACATATTCGTTGCCTTCTATAGTCTTAACTAGTGTTTTAAAAACCTAACCGACCATCAAACCGGCAGTATGTCTGGTTTTGGTTGAACCTGGTTGGACCGGGTTGGACCAATGGTTCAACCATTAAATACTATACTCTATACTTTAATACTTTTTTAATAATTATATAGAAAAAATAACAAAAATAATCCTGATTTAAGTGAACAGGGCTGAGTCAATAAGAACCGGATTGGCCTCCGATTCTGGTTCAATTGGGTTGAACCGGCCGGTTCGGTTCGGTTTTTCATACACAGGTACATTTATCTTTTTTATTTTATTTTAACTAATATTAAAATTTTAGTATAATAGCTAGAGATTTAGTGAATTTTTAAAAGGTAGAATTAGTGTTTTAAAAACCAAACCAAATCCGTCGGTCCAACCCAATTGAACCAGAATTGGAGATCAATCCAGTTCTTATTGAGTCGGTCCATTTCTCCTTAGTCAGCAGTGGTTTTTTCCTTTTTTCATACAGAAATATTAAATACATCTAAAATCTAGATTATAACATTCAATGGTTTAACCACTGGTCCAACCTAGGGGTGGGGTTCAGGTGGGGTTTTCCTGGTAACTCAGCCTGACCCAACCTGAAAAACCTGGGTTTGAATTCCCTAATTCATCCCGCAGGTCGGGTTTGGGTTTTAAAACCTATGCGGGTTTTTCACAGGTTCGAATTTCGGGTTATATAAGTTGGGTCAGGTTCGGGTTTTCAGAACCCGACCCAAACTCGATCCGTGCCCACTCGTAGTCCAACCCGGTCTAATCGGGTTCAACCTGAGCTGGGCAAACTGCTGGTTCGATGCCAGTTCGGTTTTTAAACATCGGGTAGAACAAATATTATTAATTATTCTATTTCGTCGAAAAACCTCCGGTCCGCGAAAAGGTGCAACCGATTGATTAATTCGACTAAAAGAACAGAGAAATTACAATTGTGCGATCTCCTAGTTTTCCTCTGATTCAACCTCCGATGCGGTTGGCGACGAAGTCACGACCTTCTCCAATTTGATGGCGAACTTTGAGCCTCGAGTGAGTGTGCACGAACGACGACGGGTATAGTTGGCCGGACGAAATTGTTTGTGTTCCGTGTATTTGGCGTGTTGACGTCACTGGTAAACATGTAGAACTTCTTTGGTAGACTGCGTGTGCTCCGACGAACTTGAGAATCCGCAAACTTCGGGCTCAAGAGAATTTCCAAGTCTTTGAATGTCAGACTGCTTGATTCCCCAAACCTGATTGTTTCCTCCCCTTGGGAATGAATTTCTTTGATCAAGAATGCTTCTGTTGTGCGAGAGAACAAATTCTCGACCGGTGTGGGAGAGATTTAGGCCTCCTGGAGATTTGACAACGACTCACGAACTCCGGGAAAGGAGACACAAGCTTTTGACTGATTTAGTCGGCTGGACGGAAGTATTTGTGTTCCGTGTGATCAGCTTGTTGACGTTTCCGGTGGTCGTGTGGAGTTTCCCGACGAACTGAGTGCGATCGATGAACCTCCAGTTGGCGGAGTTGCTGGCGTGAAAGCTTCTCTGATTGAGATTTTCTGAACTCCCTTTTTCCCTTGCGAGGATGTTCTGTCTCTGGCTTTTTATAACCAGTGCGTGAGCTTGTTGGTTGAAGCTCGATCCTTAGAAAGAGGATCTCGGTTGAGCTTTTCTGCTTTAGTTGGAGTGAGAGAAGGATGGGGAAACTCCTTGGTTTTACTCCCTCGATCCGTAAGAGGAGGGGAGGGAACTTTCTTTTTTCCCCTCCCTAAGGGATCGACCAGACTTAGTCGATCTGGGAATTCCTCTTGGCTTGGCTTGACTTGTCAAGCCAAATGCCGAGCGGCTTGAGGAGCTTGACGTGGCTCTGATTGCTGCTGTCTGTCGGTTGATTTGAGAAATCGATCTTTGGACCCGCGGTGGGCTGTCTCGGTGAAATCGGTGGATGGATTGTTGGAGAGTCCATAGTGTACACGAAATAAATTTTGGATGGTTTATTAGGTGAGTCATGGTGTGGACTTGTCGAATTTGGGCCGCGTCAGATTTTGACGTCTACAAATTGCCCCATTCGAGATTTACTCGTTAGGGGAACGAGTGAATTTCGAACATGAATCTCATACTCACGCGACACACAAATTTTTTTTTTCTATCCCTTTTTTTTGGACCCTCTTACTCTTTTAGGGTCGTTTGATTTTTTTGTGTACGTATTTTCTGTCCTCTTACTCTTTTAGGATAGTGTATATTTTTTGTACACTAAAATTTTTTTTTTTTTTTTTTTTTTTTTTTTTCTTCCTTTTAGCCTTCTTGTTCTTTTAGGGGTTGTATATTTTTTTTGATTTTTTTTGGCATATATGAATATGTATATGATGGTACATATACGTATATGAAATTTGGATCTTTGCTTGAACTACCACTGTCGTCGAGCTGAGACTTCGCAGTAGGAGAGTTGATATCTCTGATGTCTGAATTCCGCAGTGCATCAACGCATCCGAAGTCAAAATTAAAATTGGAGGGAGAGAGAGACGGTGGGCCCCGCTTAGGCGCATTTGACTCCTTTGACTCGAATCTGGGAGAGGCCCCACGATTCGGGTGTTGAGGACCCACACAGGATTGTACCTGTTCTAATGCATCACGTGGCCAAGGAAAGATATGATAAATGATTTTTTATGGATCATATATCAACTTTAATTTAAATGTTGAGCCATACATCAAATCTCATATTTTGAACGATTGATATATTTTAGACATTTTTACCCTTGTCTAAACCCAATGAAATAGACCTTAAACCCGATTTGCGACAAAACCTGGTGAGCTGCTCACGCCTTATCTCACCGTAGTGATGTGCTCACGCCTTATCTCACGGCCGTGAGATAAGGCATGAGCAGCTCTGTTATGAGCAGCCCCTTCTGTCAAAACATGAAGCTCTACTCACGGGTTGTGTCACGATCGTGAGATAAGGCGTGAGCAGCT
Source organism: Aristolochia fimbriata (assembly GCA_019845555.1). Classification (NCBI taxonomy): domain Eukaryota; kingdom Viridiplantae; phylum Streptophyta; class Magnoliopsida; order Piperales; family Aristolochiaceae; genus Aristolochia; species Aristolochia fimbriata. The sequence goes on along the minus strand of CM034079.1, from coordinate 32,665,409 downwards.
CTGTTATGAGCAGCCCCTTCTGTCAAAACATGAAGCTCCGCTCACGGGTTATGTCACGGCCGTGACAAGAACCGTGAGCAGCTCAGTTAGGAGAAGCTCTTCTTTGCGATGCGCTCACGGGTTATGTCATGGCCGTGGGCATAATCGTGAGCAGCGCTGTTATGTAAGCACCTTCTTTGTGAAGCGCTCACGGATTGTGTCACGGTCGTGAGCAGAACGTTGAGCAGCTCTAATATATAATCACCTTCTTTGTGAAGCGCTCACGAGTTATGTCACGGCCGTGAACCTAACCGTGAGCAGCTCTGTTAGGAGAAGCTCATTTTTTTATGCGCTCACGGGTTGTGTCACGGCCGTGATCAAAACCGTGAGCAGCTCTGTTAGGTAAGCACCTTCTTTGTAAAGCGCTCATGGGTTATGCCGTGAGAAACACCGTGAGCAGCTCTGTTAAGTAAAGCTCTTCTATGTGATGCGCTCACGATTTGTGTCACGGTCGTGAGAATAACCGTGAGCAGCTTCTGAGAGTTGGCCACTTGGGACAATGTTATTCGAACAGAGTAAGTACTATGTTATAAGTTGGAATAGTACAATGTTATAAACTACGTAAGTACAATGTTAGAAACTACAAAAGTGCAATATTATTCGGACAGAGTAAGTACTATGTTATAAGCTGGAATAGTACAATGTTACAAACTATGTATGTACTATGTTAGAAACTACAAAAGTACAATGTTATTCGGACAGAGTAAGTACTATGTTATAAGCAGGAATAGTACAATGTTACAAACTATGTAAGTACTATGTTAGAAACTACAAATGTACAATGTTATTCGGACAGAGTAAGTACTATGTTATAAGCTGAAATAGTACAATGTTACAAACTACGTAAGTACTATGTTAGAAATTACAAAAGTACAATGTTATTCGGACAGAGTAAGTACTATGTTATAAGCTGGAATAGTACAATGTTACAAACTACATAAGTACTATATTAGAAACTACAAATGTACAATGTTATTCGAACAGAGTAAGTACTATGTTATAAGCTGGAATATTACAATGTTATTAACTACGTAAGTACTATGTTAACAGTCTTAAAAGAACAATGTTATAAAAAGCATAAGGCGACACAATATAAGCTACTAGTGCTACACCACATGGGCGTCACGGCCGCTTTAGAGCGCTCACTCCCACTGTCACGGTCGTGACCTAAAATGTGAGGAGCTCTATTACACCTTGCCCATAGTGTACTTGGGATCAGGTCACGCCTTATGTCACGGGCATGAGAAGCACCGTGAGCAGCTCTATTAGGCCAAGCTCCTTCGTTGTGATACGCTCACGGGTCGTGTTACAGGCGTGAGAAAAACTGTGAGCAGCTCTGTTAGGTGAATGGATTTGTGATGCGCTCACGAGTCATGTCACTAGCGTGAGATAACCTGTGAGGAGCTCTGTTAGAGTTGGCCACCTGCGATCCGGTCACGCCTTATGTCACGGCCGTGAGATTAACCGTGAGCGGCTCTGTTTGTGGAACTCTTGGCTTGTAATGCAACGTTATAAACAAGGTAAGTACTATGTTATAAGGCAGAAAAGTACAACGTTGTAAACATGGCATGTACTATATTATAAACAGGGTAAGTACTATGTTATAAGTAAAAGAAGTATAAAGTTATAAACAAGGTATGTACAACGTTATAAAGTAGAAAAAATACAATGTTATACACAAGGTAAGTACTATGTTATAAGCTAAAAATGTACAATGTTATAAATAGGGAAAGTACTATGTTATAAGCTAAAAATGTACAATGTTATAAATAGGGAAAGTACTATGTTATAAATAGGGTAAGTACTATGTTATAAGTGTTGGACTACATGGGAGCCATGACGCCCAACTCTCTATTTCACAGTGCTTTGGTGTCACTATTGGCGCCTTAGGCGTTCGGTACAACGTTATAAATGGGGTAAGTACTATGTTATTGGCTAGAAAAGTGGGTAAAAACTAGAAACAATAACAACTCACAGCTAAGACCTTTGCAAGTCCAGCTCACCCCCAAGGTCAAATTGTTGCAGCTAAAGAAAATTGTCATCCTATAAAAGGTTCTGTTATCAATGAAATAAGAGAACATTACAGAACTCTAATAGATTCCAACTCACAACTAATAAAAACTAAACAATGAAAGATTTGGTTATCAGCCTAAGGACACAATTCAAATAATAAGACACAATGTCCCTAATACATAACCGATAGTTTATCAGCCTAAGGACACAATATATAGCTATAGGATAGTAAACAAAGAAACATGAATTAAAATACATAACAAGAGCTTAGTCGGGAGCTACATTTTAAATTTCAGACAAAGAAGCAAAATCGATTAAAAAATAAAAGAGATACACAAAATAACTTAACATAAATAATATGGATCCTGGTGGATTCGAACCACCACCCTCTCAAATGATTAATTTGAGCGGTCTACCATTTTGAGCTTAAAAATCCTCTCAAAACATGTCTATTACAAAAGCAGATGAATGATGCTTAGGATGAAATGTCAGGATATCTACAACCATACAAGAAAGTACCTTAACAAACATCTCAAAATATAAGAGCAGCTGATATCTCAGATGTTTGTGGGATCACATTGCCTTTATCACTCAACCTTCCTCATTCTAGAGGTAACATGAGCCCATTGACCAAAACTTTTACACTTAATGAAGAGAAATTAGAAAGAAAGACAAAACATTCAAACCAATGAAAATTTAATACCCCTTCATAGAGACTTTCATCATAAAGATTTGTTTGGAGTTCAACTATCTAAAGGACGTCATTTAGCAAGAGAAACGATTATAGACTAAAAATGAATTCAAGAAATTGCTACACTAAATACTCTGAACAAAGATGAAAAAACCTTGGCACTAATACACTAAATACCCTGCCTATAAGTCTTTCATGCCATTGTAGCCATTAATAAATAATGCCCCTTTGACTACTTAACCACAGTAACCATTCAGACACCAATAATCCAAGGACTTCCATAGAATGGAAAAGGAAAACAACTTGCGGATATGGTAGCCATGCTTCAAACAAAAAGACACAAGGCAAAAAACAGGAGTTAGTCAGGACTAATAAAATTAATTTCTATTGAGACGAAATCCTAACTAACAATGAGAACGTATAGTGATTCAAGAACAAAAACTATATGTTATAGAACCTTGCATTGTGAAACTATGTCAACCACATTAGATGAAAGATATAATGCATAATGGTTGCATGTTCTGGATTCCTCTTTTAAAGTTTTCACGGCATAAATTTGGAGATGCTCAGTAAAAGTAATTTTGGCACTAGGTCCACATTTAAAGTTAAAGAGGGGATTGTCCTAATAATAGCAGCTTGAATTTATTACCTGTGTGGGGGCATGTCCTTTAAAACAAGGGATCCAGCAGCAACCATGGCTCCTTCCTGTATTGTAATGTTACCAAGAATATTTGCAGCAACACCAGTTAGTGCAACTTGGCCTATTTTGGGGTGGTGATCTCCAACTTCTTTTCCGGTTCCTCCTAATGTTATAGCCTATAGGAGCAAAAAGAGTAAAATCTTTTGCAGATAAAATCAGATTCATATAGAAAGAGCAGCACCAAAATAAAGGTGAAAGGCTAGGAGGGACAGAGAATTAACATGGTAAAGATCACAACAATGACAAAGGTTGCTAGTGTCCACGACGGATGCATTAGATTGACAAAGGTTGAGAGAGCCCATGAGTATCCATGGATGCATTAGATTGACAGGATCAAACCATTAATTGAGTCAAATCTTCAGGCTGCATGAATGATGCAAAGGTTTCTTTGACTTCTATGGACAACAATAGTTAGAAATAGTAAACATTGCATAAAGCACAAGAAGACTCATAAACTCACCTCAGCAATAAGTGAACCAAGAGAGTCTTTCTCATATTGACATCAATATATATCACAACGTACTCAATGCATTCATAACAAGGTACTTCATGCATTTATAACAAGGTACTCCATGCGTTCATCACAAGGTACTCAATACATTCATCACAACGTACTCCATTTAACTAAGAAGCATTAAACACATGACATCACACAATCATCGAGTGAACTATTTCTTACGTAGATCTTCCTATAACCCAATTAATGGGTGCATAAAAGTTGTCGATATTCTATAAACTTGTAAATAAACTATCATTAGCTAAGAGCCTAAGATTAATTCATAGTGGATTAAAATAAAACAAATCAACCAATTATAATAGATCTTATAGATGGAATCCACAAGAAGTTTAAGAATTAGAATAAAATCAAATAGCTACTCGCTAAGACTTTGCAAACTACGACTGGATTGGGCTTACAAAACTAGGATTGATCCTTCAAACTGGGACAGATCCTTTGAAAGCCTTCTCGTGCACAGGACCCCATTTCATAAGATAAGTACAAATATATCAAATATCTGTTGCATACTATCAAAGCCAGCATGATTATTTAAAGAAATAATTTAGACTTCATTTCTAGTATTAACATTATCCTAGCATGTTTGAGAGTTAAAAGCATTGTTTATCAATTTGCTACAACTTTACTTAGCCCCATGATATTTCTAGCCTACAACACATGCTATCATCGGAAGTACTATAAGCAACATTACTCAACAACAAATAAAGTGACAAATCTAAAAAACAACACAACAAAAAATGGTTGTACAACTCAAAATTTGAGAGATAAGGCCTAAAAAATACTGAAATTCACAAACACTATAGGCTGCCAGAGGCCTCTTGTATCTACTCTTTAATCAACAAAGTGACTACCCAGACAGGAATAAATACTGAAACAAACTTATAATACAATTCTTAACTTGTTTAAAAGAGTAGCATTCACAATTACAGTTGAATAAGAATTACAACGCCATTTTTTAGTGGAAAATATAGCGCTAATACCAAATATTTTCCTTGAAAATTGATCACGTGAACAGAGCACTCCCTAGCCCTATAAAATTTTAAGGTCCACACAAAAAAACTCCCCGTTCTAGCTATTCAGCAATAGTGCAATGAAGATGATCTTGCTCAATAGTTAAAGACTAAAATTGAAATTACAAATGAGATATGTACCAGTTTCTTCAGGCACATTACATAGTGTGGCTAAATATAACTAAATAGATCTTTTAGTCACATTAAAAAAAAATCTATTCTATATTAGTACTTTGTAAAATGGTGACAAGGAACTCAATAAGAGAATATTTACAAGATAAGAGCCAGGGGGGAAAAAATGAAAATAAAAGAATGAATTTATTTAGAATAAAAGTATGAAAGTTCCATGAGAGATATAGCTAGCAATGATGGTGCATAGAACAGAGATTCAAACCCTTGTCCAATTGAAGTTACTAATTAGCTTCTCACCCAGACCTAGGAATAAACTTAACAAGTATCAGCAGATTTTTATGAATTGCCTTATAGCATTCTATCGATTGAGCTAAAGACCAAAAGAACTATGTCGGGAAAATCGAAACAATAAAAACACACAAGAGATTTGGGAAACCCTTCATTATTCTTCCACCATTGCGAACAAGAAGGCATCCAGGCACAACCACAGTGTAAAATGAAATTATAACAGAAGAAAAAAAACAAAACCAAAAAAAAAAAAAAAAAGGCTTAAAGGATGAAACAAAACTCGTCGACGTGTCGGCATCATCCCAACACAAAGCGAGTTTACAAAAATCATCAGCTGCTCGGATGCAGAAGAAACCCCGGTTTTTGCCATTGGGAAGGATTGTAGAGCCAGGAGTCCTAATCGAGAATCGACATCTTGCATGGGCAAGAGAAATATTTGAAGTTGGGAGAAAGTGAGAGAGACAGAGACGAGAACAAGAGAGACAAAGATGAGAGCAAGAGAGACAGAGACGAGAACAAGAGAGACAAAGATGAGAGCAAGAGAGACAGAGACGAGAGCAAGAGAGAGAGAGACGAGAGCAAGAGAGACAGAGACGAGAGCAAGAGAGACAGACGAGAGCAAGAGAGACAAACACGAGAGCAACAGAGACAATTACGAGAGCGAGAGAGACAGTGAGAGACAGAGAGAGTGAGAAAGAGCGAGATGGAGAGAGATAGAGAGAGCGAGAAAGATCACGAGCGCGATGGATAGAGGTTAAAGTCGGGGAGAGACGAGAGAAATACCTACAACAGCGGCGACCACCGATGGTGGCAACGGACAACGGCGATTTGAGGCGGAGATTCCCGGTGACTACCAATTTCTTAGGAAATGAGAGGAAATAAAGAGAGAAATAACCCTAACAAACATAAGAGGTAGCCGGTTCTACAAGGTGAAACGTTTAAGCTGGGCCGGATTTCTAAGGTGAACCACTTACTTAACTCGGTTGGTTCTCAGGGGTAAAAATGTTCGTAATATATCATCCGATCAAAATTTAGATTTGATATATGGCTCAACATTTAAATTAAAGTGGATATATGATCAGTAAAAGATCCTATGATAAAAAGGGGGGCATGGTGGGCCCCACCCTAGTTTTACTTGGCTGGTCGGTTAATTTTTGAAATGAGGACAAGTGAGGAGTAGCTTAGGAGGGAGGCATGGTGGGCCCGCCTTAGTTTTACTTGGCGGCTCCCTTTTTTGTCTTGGACTTCCTATGTAGTCCTGATTTGACTTTGCATTGAAAACCCTTAATATATTTCGATTGGGGATTAATTCTTAAAACCCTAACTGTTTTTCTTTTCTTCTTCATGCGGGCTGCATTCTTCTCCATTCCTTTGGCGACCTTGCGCATAACTTAGGTAGGTTGTTTGCCATGCTTCCTTTCGGTCGAGTGGCACGGAGCTTGAAAAAAATTTTGGGGGGGCACAAATTAAAAGTAAAGGGCATATGATATACATATAATATATATACTCTTTCTCTCTTTCTCATTTGCCCTCTCTCTCATTTCCTCTTTCTCTCTCTCATTTCCTCTTTCTCTCTCTCATATTTCCTCATTTTAATTTCTCTCTCATTTCCTTTCTCTCTCTCATTTCTCTCTTTTCTATCTCATTTCCTATATTTCTCTAAATAATATTTTCTCTTCTCTCTCATTTCCTATATCTCTTTATCTATATGGAATTTCATTTCCCTCTCTCTCTGTTTTTTTTATCCTCAATTTCCTCATTTCTCATTTGGAAATTTCCTCTCTCATTTCCTCTCTTTCTATATATAAATTTAATCTCTATATATAGGAATCATATCTATAATATATCGGACTCTCTCTCATTTTTATATCTCTCTCATTTATATATATATCTCATTTCCATCTCTCATTTCCTCTCTTTTCTCTTCTTATTTAAGGGACCGGGAACCGTCCTTTTTTTTTTAACGTCCGGACTGGCGATCGTTAAAGTAATATTTTTTTATACCGAAAATACCCTTGTTATGCTTATTCGGTTATTCTTCCCTCCCGTCCAGCGCCTCTTCCCTCCCGTCCAGCGCCTCTTCCCTCACGTCCAGCGCCTCTTCCCTCCCGTCCAGCGCCTCTTCCCTCCCGACGCCAGCGCCTCTTCCCTCCCGACGCCAGCGCTTCTTCCCTCCCGACGCCAGCGCTTCTTCCCTCCAATTCCAGCGATTCATCGGTCCCGATTCTAGCGAAGATCATTTTCCGTTCACGAAGTTCGGCTAATCTTCCCCTTTGCTGGTCGCCGTGGCCATTCGCCGCTCCCTACTCGCAGCTCGGCAGTTGCCTCTCGCTACTTGCAGCTCGGCAGTTGCCTCTCGCTACTCGCAGCTCGGCAGTTGCCTCTCGCTACTCGCAGCTCGGCAGTCGTCGCTCGCCTTTAGCTTTCTTCAAAGAGAGGGGAAAGAAGAAGAACGGTTTGTAGTTTTAGGGTTCGTAGTTTATCTGTGTCCGAGATTTAGCTGCGAAGTTCTCTATGGTGGAGAAACATCTTCTGATTTTGCTACGGTAAGCTTGATTTCCCTTAATATTTTTATTTCTCGGCAAGCATTTGTGACAGACCTTTTCGACTGAAAAAAACCATCATTTTCAGTTTATGAAAAGAAGTTTTCTGTTTTGTTTATCTCCTCCTCGTTCCTTTCTAGTTCTTCTTTAAAGCATGGATAGGATTGGATTCCTTCTCAACCAATCCCACCCACCAAGCAACTTCTGCTTATAGTCCGAGGTAACCGGGCTGTCCTATTCTCCATTAATGTGATCTTCGTTGGTTTAGACTTTAGCATCTTTTAAGTTGCAAAACATAAAGTTGTTTGATCTGGGGTTTGTGATTCCGTCACCTAGGTCGTTGATTAGTTTAATTTGTTTAATTTAGTCGGTTTCTTTTCTTGTTGGTTTCTATTGTTTACCCTTTTTGGGTGCTTGAATATGGTTTTCTTTTCGTAGCATTTGGTGTCTTTCTATTGGAGACTTGTTGGAGTTGATTGTTGGTTTGTAAGGGGGATGTGGTGACTTGTCGGTTGGCTAGATTGAGTGTCATTGTGGTTCCTTCTAGGTTCCTGTCTTCTGTTGATTTTTCTATTGATTTTTATCACGATTATGGGCTTGATTTCTTTCTTCCTTTATTGCTTCATTGGTTGTCCTCTTGATTCCATCATCTGATTATTGTATCAGGTGAAAAGAAATTTGTTATTGTTGATTCTTACCTTGTTGCCTGCACCCTGTCCTGCGTAATGTATGCTTTCGTCATCTTTGATTGTTTGTTAGTGAACTTGCAAATTGTTGTTCAATGTATGCATTATTGTCCTACGATTTTTCCTGAAATCCCTTGGTAACAGGCAGAAGTGTGCTTGTAACAGAGCTTTCTGAAAAGATTCATTACCAGTGCATAACCTACTGGTGCACCCTTCGCTCTGTTTCTCTCTTTGGGAGCTGAAATTGCTTCTAGCATTATAAATTGCAAGGTAGGCCACCCCAGCTCTGTAATGGGAACCATCCCAGGGAGAATGAGCTCAATTTCATGATAGGGTCGGGCGTGGAGCTTCTGCAACTGAACCTCGCCGGTGACGATCGGTACTCTGTTCTGGAGCGTCGATGTGGAGAAGAAATCTAATAGCAGCTACCTCCAAATCCTGAAATTCTGGGCATTTCTGCCTCAGGAAGAAGAGCCCAAATCGGTAAAACGTATGAAGAAAATCTTTTCAGACTACTGTGAGGATTTCATCTCCCGCTGCAAGTTCAAACTCACCGAAAGGTATTTTCCAGTCCCTTTCCTGATTTCTGAAACTTTGACCCATTTTTTTTTCTTCTCAATCAAATCGCGATGAAGGTCATCGGCTCATCGTTCGATCGTTGCTGTTGTGTTAGGGAATTGGAGGTGCCCATGAGTTGGGAGATTGAAGAAGACGATGCCTCTTCGAGGAAGAATGAAGTGGAGGATCTGATGATGCGTCTGGCTTCCTTCGACTGCGATGAATGAATAAAGGACCGGGCTCCCGTGCGGCCGTGTTCGCACATTTTTTATTGGTGCAAACGCGGATAACAAACGTCGGTTAAGTATTTATTTGTCGATACCCAAAATACCCTCTTACCTTTAGTTTTTTCTTTCATTTTTTTGCCCTCCCGACTCTCGTCGTTCTTCTCTCTGTTCATCAACCTAGGATTCCCGGTTGCTGCTCGTAAGTTGCCACTTGCTGGTTGCCGCTCGTCAGTTGCCGCTTGATGGCTGCCGCTTGATGGTGGAGCAAGTATTCAAGGCCGTCTGATGTCCTCTAAAAGCTCTGCTCTTGAATGATGGTCCCCTACTTTTAACCAGTTTCGAGCATTCCTTCGTGTGGCACAAGTACAGTCACTCAAAGGTAAGGCCATTGTCTTCTTCCTTTTATTAACATTAGGTTCTTTCTGTTCATCGTCTTTATTTATCTCATGATGATTCAACCGATGAGAGTGCCCAAAATTTTTTTTTGAAATCTCGACTTGTTGCATAAGACAGTGAAAACGCACAAGGTTTATGCAGTTTGTTTCTTAGATGAATTGCTTGAGCTTTTTTGTAGGCGTGGCAGTTGTTGTTTTAGGGAACTTACTAATGGACATTTAGTTGATTGTACCTGTTATCCAAGAGGACGTCAGGAAAGGATTAAGAGATAGCAACCCCTTTTTAAAAGCTCATAAATACACCTTTGAATTTGGACCCACATGTCTCCTTGAACAGTTCGTGACAGGTTTTGTAGATGGTGTTGACATTGGTATTTCTTTTGGGAGTGTTCCCCCTCCCCTGCCCTCTCCTCCCACACCCCCTCTCTTCCTCCTCCCGCCCTCTTCCTCCCTCATCTTTTTCCACCCCCATATTTCTATTATTGAATTTTTCATTACAAAACGTTGTCCTAGTCTGCTTGCCACTTTCGCTGCTTTTGTTTAATTTTGACTTGTGTTTGAAATTTTGAATCTGCATGATGGATGATGATAAGCTGAATGCAGACATTGATCGGAGGCTTTCTGTTACTGATGTTTGTTTTGTCGATGATTGTCTCATCGATTGCGTCTCAGATTCCTCTTTCCTGTTCCAATCTTTAGGTATTACGAACTTTGATCTTGAGTTAATAAAGTTGTGTTGCTATGCATCCTTTTATATTCAAAGGTTTATGCTCGAGGAATTATCTCTAGGGCTTTGATTCGATGCAGTGTGTCGACTGTAGTTATTTTGCCATTTGGCACATCATTGCTGCTTTTGTGATTCATTGTGCTTCTTGTGTCTTAAATGCTTATTTTATGAACCATAAACTAACAGAAACATTGGTCCCCAAGTTTCTCTGTTTGTTTTTTCATTAGAGAAAATTTAAAATATCAGCTAATTTTTATCTTGTATGTGTGCTAAATGAGAAGGTGGACACGCAGAAATATTTAAATAATCTTTATCTTCCTTAAAATCTGGTTCTCCATATAGTTGCCTCTAGTTGGCAAAGGAATATCTTTTCAACACTTGATGATCCAACGTTTCAATTATAGGGTTTTCCATCTGCGATTTCTGCCTGTTTCGGGTTTCATTGAGATGACATATAGCAGGTAGCACTGCCAATTAGGTTGTGTGGACAGTAAGGTGTTTGCCTCCTGGGAGTATGCAGGGCACGCTAGTCTAGAGTAGGATGGTACCTACATTTTTTTTGAAAGTAATAATTTAATTTTGTATACTTTAGTTTTTGAAAAATTGGTTATCGGAGCATCTATAGATATCAAGAAGAGGTTTGGAATACAGGCCAATCATACAAATAATTTTGAATAGAGATTCCATATTTTGTTGCTTTTGATTAGGTGTCCTTGATGTTGAGAAGCTGGCTATGGTGTGAGTAAACCATCTCCAAAGGCAGTGGCACGTTCATTACCTAGAATTGAAGAAGATTGGAGCAGATCAACTGAATCAAACACAACCATTGGTATTGAGAATTGTGCTCTTGAACGCCTTGAAGTTGAATTGTTTGATCACTTAACAACTTCTGATCAATATTCTGTTGACGAGAGTGATAAAGCTTTTGATGTGTCATCTTCTCGTAACAAAGATGGATCAAGTAAACTAGGTCTATCATCTTGCAGCTGTAAGTAGAATTAATGGTTTTATGTTTCTTTAAGGCTCAAGGCTTTTAGTTTGTATGATAAATCCTCTGATTGATGTCGTACTTTGAACTCTTCTCCAATTCTAGTCGATCTCCCAGCTTGTCTAAGTACGCATATGCAGTTATAGTAACTCTTGTTTACATACCAATTCCAATATGGTTCTAGATGTCTTGAATGTGTTCTTTCGATGGGAGTTAGGTCTTTATGAAATTTATTTTCTGGCTATTGTATTGATAATATTGTTCTTTTTCTAAGAACTAATGATATGATGCTCTCATTACCACAACTGCTACTCCTATTCATTACTCAACATTTTGTCATACATGTGTTAAAAATAAAGCTTAGCACTGCACATGGGTCGGAAGTCTGCAATGGCATATCTGATGTTGCTGTTACCACTGATGACAATGCAAGGACGCCAACTTGTTCTTCTCTGGAGTATAAACTTGAGAAAAAATAATTTTTAATAATTTCTGACAAAGAAAAGCAGATTGAGCTTTTGGATTACTGTTGAAACTAGACCTGAGCTTTGCGTCCAACTAATTCCGTCATTTTACAAGCTCCGTTGTCTAACATGATATATTTGGGATACTGTAATTCAAACAATTTTTCCTCTAAATTTACTTTTAAATTAACATTAGCTATTCGGTAGGGGCTTTAAGTGGTACAATAACATAAAAATACAAGCAGTCCTTCATTTGAGGTGTTAATTCTATCTGGCATACTTAAGATTGTCATGTTCTTTTACTTGAACTAAGGGATACCTGTATTTTTCTGCAGATTGTTTGCATCCGGTCTCAACGGAGTTATTTATGCATGGGACAGGCGGCTGAGCCACTATGCGTACGTTCTGCTCACCTCAAATTCGCATAGTTCCCTCAATAGCATTCAACTAAACATGGAAAATTGGTCAGTTGTATTAAACTTTGTGGCTTCTATTTCTGTAGCTTACAAGATACGTTTTATATCATATTTCTTGTGTTCATGTCTTTTGAAGGCTGCATCAACTTCCACTTACATGCCCAGGACATTAGAAAAACAAGTTTATATTCCAAGTCGTAGATAATTAGATTTGGGTAGCTCTTCTTACATTTTGGCCCTTCTTTTGTATAAAGATCCATATAATTTCCTTTATTGATTATTCAATAGATTATTTTTGGGGCCAACTAACAAGGTATTATATATGCAGTGGATCTTCGTGGAGGAAGAACATCCGTTGGCTTCCAATGTCACAAAGAGGTACTTTGACCAACAAGTGTTCATCATCCATACTTTTTGTGCTTGTAGTATGTTTGTCTGTTTAATCCTGCCAAAGTCTGGTGATATTTTTTTAGTTTAGCATGTGTAAAATGATTGACAATCAAAAGCGAACACAGAAAAAGTTAGTATAAAAAAAAAAAATGTCTAAAGGGTAAGTAATACAGAAATCGTCATTTCGATTCCGAGTATTCGTATTTCTGCTTTTTCTTGGGTGCTTCATTTTTATTTGCTGCTCTCCGTTTTTCTTGTTGTTCTTGCCTTAGCACCAGATCACAGTACTCCCATTTCCGATGACATCAATGTGGACAAACAAATTTCAGGAATGTGGAATTTTGACGGAGATAGGGAATCTAAATGATGTGGGATTTTCTTTACACGTTATAAGCAACTTACATTGTATTGAATATGATGGTAATGAAAACGCAGTACTGGGGCTAAGGGCCGATCCTCGTTCCTCTTACTGCTTATTATTCTGGGCAATGTTAATGAAGGGGTTGCAGCAATGTTAATGAAGGGGTTCCTGCATAGTGTGTAACAGATGCATAAGAGCGTGTAGACACAGTAAATGTAATCATATTAGTAGTCTTTGGACACTTTAGATGCATACCGCCAGCATCTTTGCTTGTAAGTGACGAACAACATCTCGCTGGGTTTGTCTCTTCTATTTGGTTACCATTTACTATGTTGATCGTCTCTACAATTCCTTTTGTCTCACTTTTTTTTGTCTCATTTCACTTATGATAGTGGTTTTCATTTAATTTATGTTACTGATTCTATAGGTTCATGCATTGGTGATTGGATGCTAACCAGTATGTTGCTGATGAGGATGAAGTTACTAACAGTCGTTGCATGTCTGGTAAGCATTAGGAGGAGAGTTATCTGGTTCATAGTGATGTGCTGGATTATGTTGTTAGACCTTCATAACTCAGCTTTGAATGATTTATCATTAATGTTTGGAGAAAAAGGGTTAATTTATTGTTATTTTTTTTGTTATTACTATGATTGTTATTATTGCCCTCGAGAGACAGGACCAGGTGTGATATGCATTTCTGTTGATCAAACTTTGCGTTGCTTTTTCTTTTTTTTTTTATTTTTTATTGTTGAGTTTTTTGTCAACTAGCTGCTAGTTCCTTTTAGAGGGTTGATTGAAGCACCTTTTGTTCATGGACGGGCATTTGCTGCAGTTGCAAAGCTATCACCTGTGGTAACAGAGTGTAACTTCAGAGTGTATATTATTGTTATCTATGCCTTCATTTTCTGTTTTGAATATGCTGACTGGTTTTTGTAAATTTGACAGTTGAGCCAAAGACTTGTTGATCAATTTTTGCATGCTGCTATAGGTTCAATTGCTTTGGATGTGTAAGTACTTCAGATGTTAATGTTGGCCTTTTATTTGGGTATTGCCTTGTGCATGGTTAACATTTATGATTATTCTGGTTTGGTTATCTGGGTGATAGTCCTCCAACAGTGAAAGTAGGAGCCTGTCGGGCAATATCCCAACTATTATCTGAATCATATATACTATGATCCTTGTGTCTTATGTCGAAGTTATCTCGACGTTATACTTGTGTTATGTTATGCTTCTAAATATTATATGGACACAGATTTGCTAAGGCTATTAATTTTATGGATTAGGATAATTTGATCCTTGCCATCTTCATTTATATTGGTCATGTTTTATGAACATTTAGTCCCTACCTCATACTTTTTATTCACTAATTATTGTTTTAAGATACACAAGTAAATGCCTCCATCATATGTTTGTTTGACTTCATTTATAAGTTTTCTTAATGAACACAAGCTGCTCATGGTAGGAAAAATACTATTAAAGGGGTTGACTATAGACTGGGTGGTAACCTTCTGGAGTTCTACCGTGAGTACCTCAAGCTCACCTCATTAACATGGTTTCCCCGATCAGAAAGGCTTGTATCTTAGTTCTTTTGCTTTGCCAAGTTGCATATGTGATAACATGATGCTAGTTGTGATTTGTCGTGAATGTTAGCTTCTTTCCTTTCTCAATTTTCTATGTGAATTCAGTAATATTATCATTGTCCTGAATGTGGTTTAATTCTATACCAGTTATGAGTCTAGAAGGAAAAATGCAATATCATAATCAAATTATTGAGATCCTATTAGTTAGAGTTGGATGTATTTTTTAAGTAATTTATTGTCATTTTTCTCAGCTGTGGAGCTCTCAATGAAGTCTACATGCCACACACGTGAAATGAAGATAGCACTGATGAGAGATAGAGCAGAGTGGTTTGATGTTGTTGTGTGTTATGATTTCCTTTAAATGTATTGTTCCATAAACAACAATACATGTACACAAAAAATTATTATGCAACTTGACAGTTGTAGTGCATCAATGTGTTTTATGAAAACTAATACTTTGTAAACAATTTTTTTTTTTTTTTATTTCTGTCCCTAAGTAAGAGATCTTCCAGTTTCAATTTAAGTAACTTCATTAAATTAGTATTCTATCACAATTCATTTGAGTTGCAATACGGCCAATAATTTAAAACAAGGCATACAGGGGTGGGGTTGATGATCTGATTCTTAATAAAAAAGTAAGATAAATTTAGGGACGATTGCTCGGAGGGAGAAAAAGATTAATTTTGTTTAAGTGGCATCCAAGATCACAACAAATTGAAGCTCTACTAATTTCAATACTATCTTTCACTTTGCATCACTATATGAATCGATTCGTATTAGATTCTTGAGAAATATATCTTACGGGTTGTGCAATCGCCGTTTAAATCTTTTCATATAAACTAACTTTGAATTTAAGAGGATAATAAAAAGATAGTTGCGATTGGTAAGTGCATTTAATGGTAAAATGAAAATTAAGACCACAAATCCAAATAAATGAAGAGAAATGGAGTCAGCCTCTAGCATGAGTTCCTGGGGTCGGCACCTAATGCCCAATTCTGGTGGGGAGGTCAGCCCCTAACTCCCAATTGCTAATAGGTAGTTAGGCCCTAACTCCCAATGCGAATTGGTGTTGAGCCCCTAACTCCCAATGAGGAATCTGAGTTAGCCTCTAACTCCAAATCATGGTGCAGGTTGTATACTTTCTGTCAATTCGGTGTTAGCCCTAACGGCCGGTGCGATTGATGCAACCTAGCTGCGAATTCCCGATTGAGGGTTAACTAACGGCCAGTGGCGATTCGGGTTAACCAGCTAGCTACGAATTCTCGATTCGGAGTTAGCCTTGCCAATTCCGAGGTTTTCTATTTTAACTACAATTACGGCGATTGGGGTCCTCTATTTTTTCTTTTTCGATGGCGATCTCTCTTTCTATCCGCGAATCGCTATTTTGATAGCCCTTTCTCTTTTTTTTTTTCGATGATAGGTTATCACCCGGGTCTCGCTAGGTTTTTCTCCTCTCCGAATTTGCGATTCGGTGATCTAGCCGTATCAAGAATCCGGTAATTTTCTCTTTGGGCTCTATCCGCCGAAATCCGTATGCCGGTGATAGATATATCACCGTTAGTAATTGATAAGGCGTTAATTACCGAGTCCGTGAATCGGTGATAGCCCTATCCTTAGAATCCGTGAAGTTCGGTTTGATAGCCCCTATCTGCGAATCCGTGGTCAGATTCGGTGATACATGTATCGGCGAATTGCGGTTGGTGGGGGGCGTCCCGAATCCGTGACACCGGATGGCCTATCGCGTATCCGTGGCTCGTTGATTAGCCCATCCGCGAATCCGTAATTCGGGTTTTGATGGCCCCTATCACCGAATCCGTTGACCAATAGCCCCCATATATTAGAATCGCTGTTTTTGGTGGTGGGGGCAATCCCCGAACCGGATTCCGCAATGGGGGCTATCATTCACGAGCAAATGAAACCATCATACGAATGCGACTATGTAATATCTCTGGAATTGCGGGTTCGGTGATAGGGAATATCGCGGATTCGGTGATACGGGCTATTACCGGAATGCAGTTCGGTGATGGATATATCCGAAATGCGAATTCGGTGATGATGTGGGCTATCCCGAATTACGGGTTCGATGATAGTGGCTATCACCGAATTACGGATTCGGTGATAGGGCCTATCATCGAATTATGCGGTTCGGGTGATATGGGCTATCACCCAAATTCGGGTTTTGGTGATAGGGGCTATCAGCGGATGCATTGGGTGATGGGGGCTATCACCGGATTACGGAAAACGGTGATATGGGCTATCACCAAAGTACGAGTTCGGTAGGGGCTATCACATGAAGTATGAACTACCCACCATGGGGGGTGATAGGTATCCACCCACCACGGATGATAGGGGCCTTCCACGGATGGGATTCGGTGATAGGGGCTATCACCACGGATTGGGTGATAGGGGCTATCCTTAGAATTCCGGATTGGGTGATAGGGGCTATCACCCAATTACGGATTCGGTGATGGGGGCTATCCCCACCACGGATTCGGTGATAGGGGCTATCACCGATGCCGAACCGATAGGGGCTATCCAAGAATTGCATTCGGTGATAGGCCTATCACTTGGGAATTTGGAGTTAGGATATGGGCTCGGGTCCCATAGGGGTATCACCGGCTCAATTATCCATAGAATACTAATCCATTGATGGGGCGGTGATAGGGGGGAATTAATTGATATGGGCTATGGCCAGAATTCGGGGTTACGTGATTCGCTATAATTGGAGACCGGTGATACGATTATCAGAATTACGGATCGGTGAAAAGCCTATCACGAATCGGAAATACGATAACCGGTGATAGGGCCCATCACCCGGTGATATGGAGTTATCATAGAATTACGGGTTGGTGATAGTGGCTATCATAGAATTCATTGATTAAGGGCCTTTCATCCAATTCACGGATCCGGTGATATAAGGCTATCACCAATGCGGGTTTGGGTGATAGGGGCTATCATAGAACCGGATTCGGTGATAGGGATATCTGGCGAATAGGCCGGTGAATAGGCTATCACTTAATGGATTTGGTGATGCGAGACTATCACAGAATTATGGATTCGGTGATAAGGCCTATCGCGCGGAACTGAATTATGGACGGTGATAGGGTCTATCACCGAATTACGGATTCGATGATATGGGCTATCACAGGGCACGGATTCGGGTGATACCGGCTTTCACCGACCACGGATTGGGGATAAGGGCCTTTAACCCCAACCAGGGTCAATTAGGTGATGGGGGCCTATCATAGAATGCAGCAATTTGATGATATGGGCTATCGTGAGGTTTATCACCTAATCACGGATTCGATTGATTTGGGCTATCATCGACCACGGGTTAGGGGATATCACCGATTCGATGGATTCGCGATGGGCCTATCACCGAATTGCGGGTGAGAGGGGCCTATCAGAGAATTGGGACTGATGATGGGGCCTATCATCGGATGATTACTGACCGGTGATCTGGGGCTATCATAGAATTCACGGATCTCGGGTGATACCGGCTATCACCGATCACGGACGATGATAAGGCCCATCACCGAATCCGACAGGATTCGGTGATAGGGCCTACGACCACGGATCTGCGATGATAGGGTTATCACCGGAATAAGGTTTCTGCGTGACGGCTATCCATAGAATTACGAATTGGTGATTGGGGCTATCAGAACCACGATTCGGTGATGGGGCTATCATCGGATTCATGATTCGGTGATAGGGCTAATAACGTAATCGCGGATTATGTAAAGGGGAGCTAACAGAATAGTGGATTGGTGTTTGGGGCCAACAAATCGCTGATTCGGTGTTTGTAACTAGCTTACAATCGCGGATTCCGTTACAGAAACTAACCAAATCGCGGATTACGTGTTTTCGGCTAACTCAAATCTAAATTAAGATTGAAAACACCAGCTTACCCGTCAGTGGAAAATTCCATGTTTGGGTCCTTGCTGCAATCGTGAATTAGTGTTAGGGGCTAACTTTCCCGAATCCTCGGAGGCCCCAACATAGTATTGCAAATTAGAAAGTTCCAATGTTCAATCACGAATTGGTGTTTGTTGTAAGGGCTGAATCGAAAATCGATTTGTTAAGGGAGGCTAACACCATGTTCGCAAATTGTGTTATGGGCTTACACTTCAAATTGCGGTGTTAGGGGCTTACACCGACTGTATGAAATTGGTGTTAGGGCTAACTCTAGGGAACAAAAACCAGGGGCTAACACCGATTTTGTAAGTGGGTGGGGGCTAACATGAAGCCTTGTGTTATTCTTAACTATGAATTGAGTTAGGGGCTAACAGGAATGCGGTGAGTTAGCCCTTAGAGAAAGGGGCTAACTTCAATTCGAGTTGGGCCCAAAAATTAACCTAACGACCGTTTAATATTTATTAAAAATATAAAATATCAAAAGGTAAATGTATAATATAAAATATATTAATAAATTATATGTTTCATAAAATATTTTAGTTAATTATTTATATGTTTATAAATTTATTATATTTATTCTTGAATTTTTTTATTTGAAATTTTTTTTATAAAATATTTCCTTTTTGGGGTGGGGCAAAGTAAGGGTACCCACTGGCCGAGAATGGGTGGGATACATGGCAGGCGGGGGACGGTTTATAAACCAACTCAAAGGGGGTGGTTTTTCATGGGGCTGGGACGGGTTTCCAAAAAAACCCTTGCTTGGTTTGCCACCCATACCCCTTACTCCTGATTCTTGAACTTCGAAGTTAGCCCCCCATATTTATTCTTTTTTATATATTTATCGTTAATTATTAATGTGTTAAGGTAACATTAAGTTTTATAAATATTTAAACTCTTTTATATTTAAAAAAAAGTTTCATCATTTTTTTTCAATTGTCCCCAACTTTTAATTTTATTATGGAATACCCTTAAACATCTAAATATAGTTGAATGGATAATTAGAATTATATAATGGATGTTATTTAAAATTATAACTTTGTTTATTTTAATAAATTTCCTAAATTTCTTAGTTTTAATTTTAGGGTATTTAATATTTGTATTTTTTTCTAATTTCTCGATTTTTAAAATAATTTGAATTTTTGATAACTTTTCATGTTTTATTTTTTCCTTTTTAATAATTTTTTTAAAAATTTTATTTGGGTTTCAAAATTGGGAAATAAAAAACTATAGTTTATTACAAACTGCTTTTTTTCAACCTAGGGGATATAAATGTAATTAAATATCTTTCTCTTTTGATGTAAGGGTAGTATTGGAATTAATTTTTATTACTTTTTATTGTAAACGTCTGCCGACGTTTCCCGTTAAAAAAGCGGGCGCCTCACCGTGCGGGCTCCCGCACGGAAGATTTCTCGTATTTTGAAATAGGTCGGTGGGGGACTTATTTTAAAATAGGTGGGTTTGATAAATATATGTTTGGGGGGACCATAGCCCCCCTTGCCCCCCCCCCCTATCTCCGCCATTGTTTCGGTCGGACTTTACTGCGCGACGGTGCGTCGACTGGTAAGTTCTTCTTCTACTTCTCTACTCTTCCTTTTTTTTTTTTTTTTTTTTTTTTTTTTCTCACGGTAGGTACGACAAAGATCGTCTTCCTGGACTCGTCTTCGTACATGGTGATATCCACCATGTCTTTGCTCACAATAACAGTCTTGTCGTGGATCCCTTCCTTCATGTAAATCACATACCTGCCTTTACGACCCTTTGAAATCCTTGCAAGCGCTTCATTTATGGTCTTGTAACCCCCGGTCCCGTCCTTGGCCACCACGACGTCTGGCTCGGGATTTGACTCAGCGGCCTGCTTGAGGTGCCTCCGGTCTTCGTCGCTCTTCAGCAGTGACGGTATGACGATGAGACGATTTTAGTCGCTGCTTGCGCGACTTTTTCCTCGGGCTACAGTGCAGCAAGTCTCGACCCTTCTCTCCATGTGCGGCTTCCGTTACGATCGACCTTCGTTGTGCGATGTTTTGGGACTCTGCGTCGCGGCCTTCGCCGTGCGACACGCCGCAGCTTGCGTTGCGACCTTCGACATAATTTCGCGACTGGTGAGTTTTCTTTTTTTCTCTTTTTATTTTTTTGGATATGATCGGCACGACGAAAGACGGTCAGCCGAGCAAGTTGTTTTCGACTGCGCAGCATCGGCCTCCTGCAGCTTCATCCGCACATCCCTTCGGCACGTCTCTGGTGTGATGTTTGTTAAGACGTCCGGTCGCCGCGGTTCCGTCGCGCTTACCAGCGCAACTTCATTCTTTGGCAATGGGGCAAAGGTCTTCGGAGATTTTACGACGCGAATTCCGTCGCGACTTTGATAGTGATCTTTGTTGTGCGGCGACACAACCTCTCTCTGGCGACGGCGCGCAGTAGTTTTGTTGCGCGACTTCCAGCGGCGGGGCGAGACATTTTTCTTGCGCGACTGCTTTCCGCGACTGTGCGACTTCTAGTCGTGACTTACGCGACTTCTAGTGGTGACTGAGCGACTTCTGATGGTAACTGCACGACACTTTTGTTGCGCGACTTCTGACGGCGACTGCGCGACTCTTTTGTTGCGCGACTTCTTACGGCGATTGCGCGACTTCTTACGGCGATTGCGGGACTTCTTACAGATTGTGCGACTTCTTACAGCGATTGCGCGACTTCTTACGGCGATTGCGCGACTTGCGACTTCTTACGGCGATTGCGGGACTTCTTACAGCGATTGTGCGACTTCTTACAGCGATTGCGCGACTTCTTACGGCGATTGCGCGACACTTTTGTTGCACGACTTTTAACGGCGACTGTGTGACTTCTCGCGGCGACTGCGCGACTTTTGACGACGACGACATTCGGCATTGTTGGTCGTGACTTGGTTCATTGCGTCGTAGGCGCAAAGTATTCACAGCCCGACGTTACTTGATCAAACTACTTGATCAGGTCAATCGGTCAAACATATTTTTTCTTTTTTACTTTTCTCTTGTTTTTTTGAGTTTTATTATTCTTTTTTTTTACTTTGATTTTTTTACTTTTATTTTAATTTTCTCCTTTTTTTTTTTTTGTTGGAAATATGTACCTGCACGTTCGTGTTTCGGCTTTGACTGCCGATTGGTCGAAGTGAAGACCGGTGACTCAGTTCTGTCATCGAAGTGTGTTTGACTTAACTGTCGGACTTGCGACGAACAAGGTGTTCCTTCAATCGGTCTGGCGCGATCGCTGGGTTGTCTTCCTTGTCTGGCTCGGTCGCCAGGCTATGACGAACTTCGGTGGAAGCGGTGGAGTTCGCCTTTGGTGAGCTTGGCTTGGTCGCTAGGCTTTACGAACAAACGGTGGAGGCGGTGGAGTTCGCGCCGGTGAGCTTGGCTTGGTCGCCAGGCTATGGCCGGACCGGTGGGGCGATGGAAGCGGTGGAGTTTACGCCTTTGGTGATCTTGGCTTGGTCGGGCAATGTGGGACCGGTGGTGGTGGTGGAGCGGTGGAGTTTTGCCTTTGGTGAGCTTGGCTTGGTCGCCAGGCTATGCGGATTCCGGTGGAGCCGGTGGAGTTTTCGCCTTTGGTGAGCTTGGCTTGGTCACCAGGCTTCTGACGAACTTTGGTGGCTCCAGCTTGGTAGCCGGGTGTTTTCGACATTAGTCCTGGCTTGTTCGTGAGGCGTTGTGTAGTTCGGTTTCACCAGTTCGATAGTGCAACGGCGACACTATAACTCTGACTTGTCCACGCCCTCTGCACGTTTTTTGCTTTTGCGGCTGTTTTGCCATCGGGGCAATAGTGTGACATCACTCCGGCTTTTGATCGAAGTTTTGGAATTTGGCCAAAGCGGATTTTGGTTTTGATCGTCAAGTCTTCATCTCCGGCTTGGCGGCGTCGGAATGGCGATGTCTAGTCGGGTGGATCTCCGGACTTGTGTTGGCGATACTTTCGCGATTTGCTTATCGCGGTTGGCCCGTGATTCTGGTGCCTGCGGCGGAGGTTGGCTTAGTTAGTCGCCCGAACCTCGAAGGCTGACGTTTTCTTTTATTTTGGCCTTGTTCTATTTTTACCGCTTTGCCTATGAATTTTTTTGGCGACTTTGTTCTTTTTTTAAGCTTTGTTTTTTTTTTCCGCTGACTTTGTTTATGTTTTCTAGCTTTTGTTTTGATTTTTTTGTCGCCATTGTTCTATTTTTTAAAATTAAGCTTTTTTGTTTTGATTTTTTTTTCGCATTGTTCTATTTTTCGTCGGTTTTGTTTTGATTATTTTTTTACGCGGTATTCTATTTTTCGTCGCTTTTGTTTTGATTTTTTTTCCCGCTTGTTCTATTTCACCGTTGCTTTTGTTTTTGATTTTTTTTTTTTGGAAGTTTTTCGCATTTTGTTTGTTCTCTTAGCGCCTAATCAATGCGGGTGCTCGTGCCGATCTCCTTACTCTCTTGCCGAGTTTGGTAAAGGCCCGGCCAATGTTGCGAGTTCATCGTGAGCCTCCTTCGGTCGAAGATGCGAGGTGGTTTGACTTTGGATTACAACCGTCACTAAAATGGCGGAGGAGTGACTCTAAAGGCAGCCAGGAGCTGTCTGCTCTCGTCCCTTCTGCTCTCGTCCCCTTCCACGGCCGTTGCCACTTTTGTCATCTTCTTCCTTGCGGCCGGGGTGCTTCTCGGGAGGAGTGGGATGTTCTTCAACGGTTGAGTGTGCATAAAAGCCACGAGTGCATCTCTTGATGGATCGACCTCGTCTCTCTCGCGATGAGTGAGCCTCTAGAGGCGTGCTCGAACTCTCGACTTAAAGCTGCCAAAGGCAGGAGATCAGGAGGTCAGGCGATTGTGACAGGCGGCTTGATGTGGATAATGGAAGAGATAGCTTGCCTTGGCCGGAGGTTATCAGCGGGAGGAGGAGCTGGTTTTGTACCGAGTGAGATGGCGAAAGTGGTCGACCTTGTGTGCTGAGCTCTGAAGGCTGAGGAACGCATTGCAGAGCTTCAAGATGCCACCACTTTGGATGTATATTTTTTTTAGAGCTGTTGTAGTATAGCTCAATTTTTTGTTTGGACTTGTGTCCCTTGTACTTTTTGTTCGAACTTGAATTGATGTTCGATTTATTGAGAACTTTTGCCCCCGTGTTGTTGTTTTCTTTTTTTCCCTTGTCCATCTTTGATCGAATGGATGCTTTGTGCCGCTTCGGCCGATGTTGCTTTAGGCATAAAATCGTTTAAAGAAACTTGCCATCCATAGCTGCGATTTTGTAGGTACCTTTTGTGTAAGCTTCTTTAACGGTGTAGGGACCTTCCCGCCGGCAAAAACTTGCCCTCAGTCTTGCTCATGAAGAGCATGGGTCACCGAACAACCAGTACCAAAATTCGCCTGGTTCATCGTTGCCGATAACTTTGTCGTCATACATACGGGCTCTCGCGATCATGGCCCTCGATGTGTAAATGACCAGTGGGGCTTTGTTTCTCTTTTGCGAGTTCTGGTCAATGATAGCTTTTCGTGTATATGATTACCGGACTTTGCTTTTCTTGCGGCTGAGACTTGAGACTTGATGCACATTTGCTGCCTGGCTGATTCAGATCGGTTTCCCTGGCGGCGATTTGGATCGACTTCTCTGATTGGTAGCGAGGTCATGCCAATTTTAGGGGATGGCGTGGTGCCCTTTCTACTTAGTTTTTCTTGTGTTGGTGTAATGATCGAATAGCTACCAGAATATCACATGCAGCTGCCCTTGGTAAGGTCAACTCTAGCTTTGGCCAGCAACCGATAGGGCATTAGGATCAAAGCCCTTGGTGCGTCGAGTCATTTGTAGCCGTTCGGACTTGGCCATTTTTTCACGACGCTCCTATCTTGAGCTTTGGCACTTTTTGAGGGTGACTCCTTCTTTGGCGAGTCGTTGATGTTACGGAAAATGGCAAGAGGGGCTTCTCCTTCTTTCTATAACTGCGGAATGTACCTAAAGTATAGGCACATTGCGCTTCGGCGTCACTGTGGTCGTCGATGTGGTAAAATCTTGTTGTTATGCGCGCCCGGTTGTTTGGGCGGCGTGACTTTCAACACCAAGTTGTGCTTTGCCATTTGTTTTGGTGGAATGACAATTTTGACATGGTGGTTGACTTCGGCCGGGATGAAGCTTTGACGGTCGGTCTTGTCGTTAGGTAAAGCTTTGCGTCGAAAAGCGATTCTGCCTCGGTGAATGGGCTTTCATCAGCCTAAACTGTCTTACGTTCACCGTCCTTCCGGTACTTGAAGCACTGGTGAAAGTGTCGATGAATACGACCCCGTTAGTGTGGAGCCACGATGATTCGACCCAAGAGCAAATTGTATGATGTCATGGAGTCAATTACTTGGAATGGGGTCTCGCCATCATGTCTCCGATAAAGCAACTTCAACCCAGTATCATGTCGGCGTCGCTGGCTTTTCTTGGTTGAACCTTGAATGAGCAAAGATCTCAGTAGACAAGTCACCAGCGGGGAGATGCGGCGCTCTTCATGTTGAATTGGCAAGATGTTGCCAGAACCACAATGTCGATGAGTGTTCGCTTGACCAAGTGATCCTTGATGTAGCCTGATACGCACAACGGCCGATTATGGATCTTTGCCCCAGGTTGAACATCCTCTTCTGAAAAGTGATGCATGGTGACAGGAGCGTGTGGCGACTCTTAAGGCCGTGACATTTGTGCGGGGAGGAGGCTTCCGTGCTTTTCATAACGGTCGGTGGAGACCTTCACAGGTCGCTTCTTCCGCATGAGCAACTGCTCCAAGCTCAGCTTTGGAGCTCTTCTGGTTTGTGAGGACCTTGATCAGCCTGCCGAGATCAGATGGGCAGGTCCAAATCGCCCTCGAGCAGGATTCTAAAGGTGAAATTTGTTGCAACAACGTTTCCAGGGTCGTCGCACTCAACTATTGGCATCTTGCCTTTTTCTTCCCAACTAGCTTGCTTGGGAGGAGTCACCAAGCGTCGCTACCATCGAGCGGTGGCGTGAAGATTTCCTTCGGAAGAATTCGCTAGTGTGATGGGTCTTCGTTTTTTTTGTTTTGCTCTCTGGACTGCTGTCATAAGAGTCTTGCTTGCCGGCAGCATGCTCTTTTGTTTGGCCGCTTTGCTTTGTTTTAGGTGGTCGCCGGTTCGATTTCTTGAGCGGGTTTCTTTTGCCGGGTGACCAATATCCACCCCATTGCATCTGCCGCAGCAACTTTTTTGGGGTGCAGTTTTTGTGTGACCTCCAGGGTGGTGGTTGGGTGGGCAGGATTTGGGATGATACTCCTTCCTCACGACCCGAGGCTTGTTGATTCTAGTTCTAGGACTAGACTGCAAGGGCGAATATAGGGTTGGCCGATGCGCATTTTTTTTGCCGTCACGGACGATTCGACCTTGGCGCGTCGTAGCTCCGTATATTTTGTCCTTGAGGACACAACCCGAGCATGTAGCAGAAAGCATGGTTTGTTTCGATTTGCCTCCCACTCGACTGGTTGAAGGCATTCATCACATAGGCCACTTTTGCTTCCTCCTTACGGTTCTTTCAATGGCTTTCCTTTCTTGTTAGGCTCCACGATGGGGCAATGCCATCTAAGGCTTGCTCCATGATGATCTCCATATTATGGGCCTCGGTGCTAACTCTGAAGTCTTTCGACTTTGGCCTTCGGGTAAGTAGAAGTGGTCCCATTCCCGGATGCACATGTCAATCCTTGTCTTGATAGGCGAGCGTGCTCTCCTTGCAGTTAAGGCCGAGGTTTACGCCATCGATTGATGTAGTCGATGACCTTCGCCCTTCTTGTTTTAGATTTGGTGAGCTCCACCGGCGTTGTAATGCGCTTGGCGAATAGCGTAAGAACCGGCTAAGGAACCGTGCTCGAGCTGCTCCCATTTGTCAATGGACTCTTGGAGTAGCTTTCGATGTATCGATCAAAGCGTTGCCCTTCAGCGCACCGACCGTAGACCTGTTTGACCAGCAAAGCCGTCCGTCAGTGCTGGCATTATTGCAGGTCTCAATAAACGTCTTTGCCAGATGCAATCGGGCCGTCATTGAATTGTTGGAATTTAGGCGGATTGTGCAGAATAGCATGGGAGATTTGGATCCGCGAGTGCATTGCCTCCAGAGGGGGAACCGATCTGTTCTCGCCCGAAGCCGTTTCATCTGACGCAATTGATCATCTCGGTCACCACGTCGTGTGTGAGGGAGGCTGGTTCTTTGAAACGACTCCCTAGTGGCCATGAGCCAGGTTGTGGCTCCTCAAGCGAGGGTTTGGTTGTCGTTACTGGTTGTTGCCCTACCGGTCAACCTCAATGAGACGTCGCGGTGAGAAGCTCCAACTTCTCTGCTATTATTACAATTTGGGCATTGGGCCATTATTTGCGAAGTCTTTCGCCATGGATTTACCCGCTTCGCTCCTTGAGCATGACTGCATCTCGGCAAGTTGCTCTCATGGATTCTGCCGATGTCGCCATGACGCCAACTCTGATGATTGGAGCCGAGGATGTGGCTCCCGAGCGAGAAACCAGGAGAGATCGCGAACCAGAAGGAGCGTTGCAATTGGTGACCGAACCGAGAATCGACAGCCGGTGTTAATCGAGAGGCTGCGGTCGGCGATTTGAATCTTCCTCTAAAGTGGAAGGGGTTGGGTAGTCGTTGCGGCTTCAAAATGCTCATCATGGCCGAGACGAGCGAGCCCCTGGTGAAACAACGTGGGTGACAACGGGTTGTCGCAGCCGTTGGCATGGTTATAGCGATTAGGTAGACTTTGTCGCGCTGGGACGACACTTTGATTGGTAATGCTGCCTTGTTCCGGAAGAGGTCGCGCAGTCTGAGGTTGAACACCGCCTTTCATGAATGCATCCTTCATGAATGGAGCAGTCGTCCCCGCGGTCAAACTCGCGACCAACGCCTTTGTCATTGGGTGAGTAGCTGGTGGTGGAGAGGTGCCGAACACAAGCGGTGGCGATGCAGTACCGGCTGTCGATTTCGCGAACTTCGGGCAGTTGTTGAGGTTGAGCTTGCGCTGGGTAGGGCAAGGGTAGGCAGAGCTCTAACCAGCAATTGATTTGCCGATGTTGTTGTTGTTGTCATCATTTTGCCGTTTATTTATTTGTGGCTGGCCATTGGATTTGGATTTTGGTTTATTTTTTTTTTTATTGGAGAAGGAGATGGGAGGTAGGAGATGTCCCACCGGGTGCAAAATCTATTTGGTAGAAAAACCTTGGGTCCATGGAAAGGCTTAACCGGGATTGATTAATTCGGACTAAAAAAATAGAGAGAAATTACAATTGAGTTTGAGAATTGGGAAATTTTTGGTGCGGTGTGATCTCTAGTTTTCTCTAATTCAACCTCCGATAATGGTTGGTTTACCTAATCAAGTCTTATCTGGCGCGAGATTGACAAATAACTTTGGGCCTCCGAAGTGAGTGTGCACTAACTTAATTTATGGGTAAAATCGGCCCGGACGGAATTATTTGTGTTTCGTGTATTTGGGCGGTTGACGCCACCGTGAACGTAGAACTTCTTTGGTAGTAGCTGCGTGTACTCATAAACTTGAGAATTTTACAACCGGGCTCAAGAGAATTTTCGAATCTGAATGTCAAACTGCTTGATTCCCCAAACTTGATTTTTTTAGTCCCCTTGGGAATGAATTTCTTTGATCGGTGAATGCTTCGCTGTCGAGAGAAAAATTGACCGTTATTGGGCGAGATTTAGGCTGCTCTCGAGATCGACAAACGACTCATGAACTCGGAAAGGAGACGAAAAGCTTTTGCTGCTTTAGTGGTGGACGGAAGTATTTGTGTTCCCGTGGCGATTAGCTTGTTGACGTTTCCGGTGGGTCAGGTGGTTTCCGACGAACTGAAGGCGATCGACGAACCCAGGTTGGCGGGTTGTTGGCCGATGAAACTTCCTGATTGAGATTTTCTGAACTCCCTTTTTCCCTTCAGGAGGACGTTCTATCTTTGGCTTTTTATAACCGGTCGCATTGAGCTTGTTGGTTGAAGCTTCGATCCTTAGAAAAGAGGATCTCGTGATTTTTTTCCTTTAGTTGAGGAGAGAAGGATGAGGAAACTCCCTGGTTTTCCTCCCTCGATCAATAAGAGGGGAGGAACTTTCCTTTTCTCCTCCCCGAGGATCGACCAGACTTAGTCGATCCGGGAATTCCTTTGGTTTGCTTGACTTGTCGAGCTGGCTGCCCGGCGGCTTGAGGCGCTTTGGCATGGCTCGATTCTGCTTGTCACGCCGGTCGATTTGGAGAAATTGATCTTTGGACCCACGATTGGGCGGCCTCGGTGGAAATCGTGGGATGGACTGCTGGAGAGTCCATAGCATACACGAAATAAATTCCGGATGGTTTATTGGGTGAGTGATGGTGTGGACTTGTCTAATTTAGACGTCAGATTTTGGCCTTCTCGTATTCAAACTTTAAATAATTATTCAAACTTTTAAGATCTTTTAAAATTAAGATCTTTTTGTCATGAAATACCTAAATCGCATTGACACAATGAGCATCATATTGTAACGCATTTGTTCAGTCAGTGACACTTAAAATTTTGAGGGAAACAAGATTTTTAGCAAGTAAATTTATTACCACAAAATTTCTATTTTCGTGACAACCGATTAGGAATTTAATAAATTTTTCTCTAGCATTTTCTATAGTCATGAATTTAGCAATTTGCAACAACATAAATTCTACTATTGTTACGACAAGGTTTTCATAATAATAAGTCTCACTAGAAAATAACTTTTGTAATACTATTTTTCTCTTGTCACAAAAAAGGTAAATCATGACAAAAAGGACTTTCCATAATTATGATTTAAACATGCTCGTTACAAACGCATTTCAGAGGAAAAGGAGATTTTTCTGAGATATTTTTGTCACAATTTCCATATTCGCGGACAATAGGTTATGGACTTAATAATTTTAACTTTGCTTTGTGTTTTCCTTTAGTTCACTTTAAACAGTAAAATTGTAACATTAGATATGCCACTATTGTTACAAAAAGTGTTACCTGAGACCATGGTTTCACTCATTAAAATAAATTTTTAATTCTGTTTTCTATTATGCAATAGTTAAATTGACAACATGTTCATTCTCTTGTTTAATTTATACATGTGCGGACAACACATTTCATGAGTAATTTTATTGTCACAAATCTCGAGCATACGTGATAACCGGGTCCAGACTTAATAATTTTTCCTCCACTTGGGTTCCCTTTAGTCATGAAATAGAAAATGGTACAATAGAAATCCCACTATTGTTTGAATATTATTCGTGACAAATAAGTCTACGCCATAAAATATTTGATTTTTTTATTGGTGTTTCCCACTTATCACAAAAAACTCTAATTCGCGGACAACATGTTCATCATTTTGTTCTGATTTTAACAAGTTCGTGACAACAAAATTGTGGGGAAATAGAGATTTTTTCATGGGTAATTTTATTGTCACCAATTTTCTTTTTTTTTTTTTTTTTTTTTTGTGATAAACGTTTCCTCATTTAAAACTTTTTTCTAGTTCGTCTATCTCTTGTCCATGAAATGTTTTATTCATTGATAAAGACAATATGTTGTTACTAAATGTATTTCAAGACAAAATTTTGTGACAAAAAGGTTTTTTTGTGTTATTTGTGATATAATATACATAAATACTTGACATTAGCAACAAAACTAAAATAATAATTTTAGGCTATTTATAGTATGTAAAATAATTAAATATTTAGGTGATTTATTTTGTCAATAGTTGTTAAATTTTACAAATTAAAAATAACAATAAATTTGAATATATTATATATGAATTTTTAAAATTATGCAAAAAATAACATTAATTACTTTATAATAAAATTCGTTTTGATCAATTAACTATAAATTTATTTTTATATGGTAAAATCTATTTGTTAGAAAAAAATAGAGAAAATTATAATTTTATATGTATATATTATACATGTATGTTCTAAAATAAGAAAAATAACAATATATATATTTTGTCCAAAATAAATGGTATTACTGTATTTTATGGTAAAATCATTTTATCAAAATCCAAGGTTTAATAATATATCATTGTATTATGCATGTATTTTTAAAAATTTAATATAATAAAGGAGGTTGTAGATGTCTTACATATGGTCATTGATCAATAATTAAGAAGGTAAAGTATTGATTTTATTATATATATAAATTTATAAATCAAAGTGACTTGTTCTATATAATGTTATAATTAATTTAATTAATTAATTTAATATATATAAATTTATTAAAAATTAAAAGGAATTTACTAATGCTAATAAAATCAAAGGGTTTTTTTTTGAATCAAAGTGAAAAACAAATATTATTGGGAAGAAAACCAGGCCACGAATTAAGAGTTTGATTCCCTAATTCCCTGCTGCTTTACTCTCTCACGTTTTATGATTTGGCGATTTGGCTTTCCTTCCCGTTGAGAGCCTCACTTCCTTCCCCTGCTCTATCTCTTCCCTGCTCGCCTCAGCAGTGGCATAATCTCCCAGGTCTCAGCCGACCTCAGCTCGTTCGTTGACAAAGCTCCACTTCCCTAGTTCCAAGGGAATCAAAGGGAACTTTTAAAGGAAACTAAAGGATAAGACCAGTCTCGCCTAGATTGTTGGTCAATCCTCTTCCTTCTTTGTCTTGGCCGACATCAGCTGTCGTCGCCATCCTCAACGAAATCGGCAAGCACTACGTAAGTCATCCATCCATCCTCTTTTTATTTAAATCTCTCTCGGTGAATGCTACTTTTTTTGCACTGCTACTTTTCAAGCATTTGACTAGTTTCCTCTAATGTGCTAGTTTTCTGTAATGGCTGGTGCCATTTCTCTCTTCTTCAAGTAATTTAATTGTGTTTTCCTTGCCATTGGAAATTCTGGTTTCG